>OY856409.1:905302613-905906363 GCA_963693085.1 Alisma plantago-aquatica
TGATAAAATCAGTGAGGGTGAACTCCCTCGGCTTGGCGGCAACAACAACAATGGTGTTGAGTTGTCCCATCATGGTGGAGGACAACAACTGTCGCAACATCGCCAGTTCTTGCTCAGGTGTGAAGGCGGGAACACCAAAAGCTGGTTGGTTAACAGCAGGAGTCGCAGGAGTGTCGGGGTTGTCAGTGGTTGACTCCTGGTTTGTGTTGTCAAACAAGTCACCTCTCCTGAAATTAGGGTTAACATATTAAATTCTCAGGAGTAAAGAATCATAGATGAGAGGGAAAATAAATAGAGATGAGAAAAAGGATAACTAGAATGATATTGCGTAAAAGCATACTATTTTGGACAGTTCATTTCGATGCAGGCCAGGCCGGATCATATGGGCACGGGAGTCCTCGTATACCAAGCTAGTGGTGCGGAGGAAAATTTTGCCAGCCCCCGATACCCTGATCCTTTCTAGACACCCTTGCCTCAACTGCATGCCCTAATAGTCTCCTAAAGGCTCTGATACCATGCTGTAAAGAGGCGAGATCACCTCTTTACTAAAATTTAAAGGAAATACAAGCATCCGCAATTTTAACAAAAATTTAGAGACTTGAGGATGATTGCATAATATTCCAAGTAAATAAGCATGATTCCAGATACATAATAAAATGTCAATAGCAGCGGAAAGAAAGAAATAATAAGCCTTCTAATGGCTTCATTGTTTATTACATGAATGGTTTCTAATAGAAAAGATAAGATAAGAGGATCTAGCTATAGCAACCTAGCCATCCTTCTTGACAAGCTAACGATCAACTGTAGAGGAACCTTTCTTCAAGCCCTTCCTTCACCCTGCTCAGCACCAACACCTGGGTGGTTGGGAAGACACCCAGCAAGAGGGAAAAACAAAGGAAGTATGTGTTACAAGAATATTCTAACAATGTCAAAGAAAGTTGTAACAAGTAAATTAGGCTAGATATTTGGTGTAAAAAGAGATATCAAAGAGTATGAGGCTTTTTATAATGAAACTTGCCAATAACAAAATAAATAAAGGTTTTAGCATGTCAATTAATATGTCTATCTAACTAAGTAGGGTTGAGGCACCTACCGGACCTCTAACCTTAGGTGAGGGAAGAATAAAAACATTTCCAATCACCTACAATTTATAATGGGGAGAATTATAAACATTCCCCTAGGGTGATTTTATACATGCCCTCTATGGGTGGTTGTACATAAGTACCACTACTTAAACATTAAATAGATCATTTAATTACATGCTAACAAAAGAGTTATGGCAAGGATAAGCAAAAGAATATATATAACATGGCAGTGGGGTATGAATACCCAATCAAGAGAATACTACATCTACTTTTGAGGCAATAAGCAAATTAGGTTTCAGGGTTCAAGGATTTAGATCAAGTTAAACCTCATAAGAAAGTATGGGTAATGGATTAATGATTTCCCAACTGAAAGGTAGATGCACAAACAAAGCACATACCTTAGCCACAGGTGTTCTAGAATCCCTCTTTCCAACCCTTCACACGAATTATGAACCCACTTTCCCTAATACATCATTAGATTTATAAATTAGAATTACATGCATTCATTTAAAAGATTGAAAACCCTAGTTCACTAACTTTTCGCGCAAATCTTCGATTTAGACTCCAAAAACCTCATCATCGTCTTAGTTAGGTTTTCCTGATCAAAATAACATATAATATTGTATGTATCGAATATATGCACTTTTAGGGTTAATTTTAGTGATTTTAAGCTAATTAATTCGTTCTTAAAATTACATTTTCGCAAACATCAAAATCACGACTCAAAACTATTTGTATTGACTAGGTCTCGTCTTCCTGATTTCAAAACAGTATCTATTTACTATTTTTGACCAACAGATTAATTTTATAGAAATTATTCTAATTTGACCAATTAGGGAGTGCCACATAGGCAAACAAGAGGGAATGAGAGCTAGCATGAGAGAGAGGGGGTGGGACCCATGCCCTGTGACCGGGACCCCATGCTACTAAAGCATGAGTCGCGGTCAGCGCCGGTCAAAGGCGAACCAAAGCAAAAAGTCCAAAGAGCCCCCTCGCGCGGAACCGAGAAAGAAACAAACCCGGGGGTAAAAATGTAAAACCGTGAGATCATCTTCTTCCCTTGCTCGCGAGTCACGACTTGGGCAAGGCACAACGAGAAGCACACGGCCGATTTTGGGCAAATCCACGATACCCAACGAAAACTCGTTTTCAAGCATCCGAAAGAAAGAGGAAGAAGAGGCGAGTTTGATGATACCTCTTGATTGAACGGAGGTGAAGCAACTGGAGAAGGAGGGGCGCCGCAAGCCAGGCGTCTTCGGTGTCCATATGGGGGTCAGATCGAGCACGAAAAACCAAATTGGAGGCACGATCAGGTTGGTAAGGTGATGGCGGTCATCGGGGCTGGGATATATATATGAAACATGCCCTAGGTTAGGGTTTAGGTAGGAGCAAAGAGAGGAGGTCGGCGGCCACTTTAGGAGTTTCTCGAAAATACATCTAATCCCAAAGATTTTGGGATAATCCGGAGCAGAATCGCGCAAGGAATCCAACGAAACTAATTTGAGCAAAAATCGTCGAGTAAAACTCGAGATATGTCGATTTGAAAAATTGGAAATAAAGCACATGTTGCCTAATACAGCTAGAGGTAGAAGACGATCGCGTGCCGTCGGATCAGTGGGCGCGGGTCCACTAAAGAATCTGGGCCATCCGATCATGTGCTTGGGAGAAGGAAAATCGAATTTCTAAAAAAAATCGATCAAACTCATTTAAATCTTTAATGTTTTCTCTCTCTTCATTTGGGGGCTCAAACGTTGCCCAACAATTATCAAATTTTATATCCTGACTTATTTTGACAAGTAGAATCCAAATATGGAGTTAGTTTGGCCTTTTGAGAAAGTTTGATTTATGAATTAATTATTATATCATTTTCTCTTTCCTCCATCAAAAGAGGTTATAACATTATCTAAAATTAGTATAACTTCACCCATAAGTCTCCTTAAAGGTTTGGAACACGATTTTGCAATTATCTTTACAAGTTGAGATTATCTTTTTATTTATTCAATAAATAGAACATTCTACACACTTTCTCTCTCCTATTTCACTCATTATTCACACATTATCCAAATTAGTTGCAAATTTGCATAGGGACTATTTTTATGTTTAGAATACGAATTTGAAGTTATTTTCCTGGTTTGAGAACATTAAGTATTTTATTTCTCTTTATTGGCATATTTCCTATATTCTTTTGATAATGTTATTAATATTTATATTTAGGTTCCATTTTAAATGATACTTGGCCCTTAAGTTACTTTTTGCTCAAGGGAACGAATTTAATTATCAAATTATCATGATGGTTTCAGATTATAATATTTGGTGTAGAAATCTTTCTAATTATCTTCTTTACCCATTAATTCTCACATTACCTTTAATTATTACATTTATCTTCTCCCTTATATAAAATTCGGATTTTTTTCTTATTTCTATTATTCTAGGAAATGCTAGAAAGTTCTAGGACGAAATATTTTATTCTTTTTATTACTTTATGTGAAATTGCATTTTAGACCCATTATCTAATTCTAACTGAGGTATTTGTGCATGCACCCTTGTAATAAGAATATATGGGAAACATTTATCCAATAACCATCATAATTCCATTAAATCAAATCCAAAGACATATGGAATGAAAATGAAAGACAAAACTTATAGAAAAGAGTACAAAGAGGTACATAGGGGATTTCAGTATGTTACATATACCCATGTGCAAGCTCTCCCACTGTGTGATTTAAATTCCCCCTATGGTGTGTAGGCATCCAAGTGCATCACTATTGTGTTACTTCCTTTAGGATGGTTCCCTCATGTTCGAAAAAAAAAAGAAATTATCAAATTGGTCAAGATCAATATTTTTTTCACATTGGAGTTTTAGTTCCATTTTCATTTTTCTTTTATTAACCAAGTTTTTCTAGGTTAGTTCTTTATAAATTTCTTTAAGTGTTATCCATTTATCAACCTAGTTAAGATGCAAATATTCATCATTTTGTGATATATATTACTCGTAGCATGTTATATGATTATTTACTACTACCTCAATGGTACATTGATGTTGATTTCTCTACAAATACTGATCTGATTTCTAAATTATGAGAAGAACAACATAGAATATTTGGTATTCCTACCACATCATTTTATTTTGTAAGTTATTCATTTTTTATAAAGTGTCTATGTATCTTATCTGATGTTAATTGCACCCATTTCCCATAGGAAAGTTTGGCTAGATTGACATTTTCTTAATATTGCACACTTACAACATCCCTACACTTTTTCATGCTTTGTAGGATACAATTGATGATTTCCTTATTGAACACATTGGTAGATTTATAGAAAATATGAGATAGGATAAAATTATCTTTTGTAAGATAGCTACCCACCAAGGATTGATAGTATATCTTATATCAGTAGGGTATTCAATAGGTTATATATTTGCAAATCACTAATGACTTGATAAATTGTCTATTATCCTTGAGTGGGGTCTTTACTGGGGACAACATTTGTACAAATATAATATTTGTTAATGTTCTTCATTCATAACATAATTGGACTGGGAAAACTAAATTGGCCTGAGTAATTTCATTGATGATTAAATATATTTCATGTAGTCAGTCATATACAAAGTAAAAAAAAAAATACTAAAGGAAATTTATTTATGTTCTTCATCAAGAAGGTGGTGCTGGACCTTGCTCATTTTAGTTCATCTTGACATTCTTCAAATGTTTAGCTTTAGTTAGACTGAAATATTTTAGATGATAAGGATAATTAATTTCACCACTAATCTATATGCTTGAGTTCTATTGACTAAAGCACCCACTATTGCTTCCACATATGAAATAAATAACATATGGAAGTATTTACAACATGAAAGCAAGCCTCCTCAGATGGTGATCGTTAGGTCATCCTACTTCTTCATTGTTATGTACCTTGAAAACCCTCTTTTGAGAAGGGATGCAACCACTAGTGCCTCTGATAGCCTTGGTCATCAAGGTGATGTTGTTCCATATGGTTGAATATATTTCAACTTAATAAAAATATTTGGTGGACCTTATACATAATCAAATTTGCAGCAAATTTATTACCAATTTTAGACCTTTTAGGGGTTTGTTCTAATAGTTGAGTAGAGGAATTTATTTATCCTCTTTTTCTAACACCTATTTTTGGAAGAAAGATAGACAACTAATCTGCTTCTTCATACCCATTCAGATTCATTATAGCATATTCTAGACATAGTTACATATATGTGATAGACTTCATCATTCTCCATTTTCCATAATAAAATTATAAACCCTACCTTGCTCAAGGTTCTTGTCTTACCATCAATTTTATATCTAAACATGATTCGATGCATAATTGATAACTATTGACTGCAATTGATACCTTGGTGACACTCAATTTGACTCTAATATAGTGTTCAATCCTATCACACATCACCATCATTTCCATTTATGTTGAACTAATTTTTGAACATATCGACCTAGTTATCATCACCATCTTGTAGAGCTCGTTCTCATGATTCCAACTCATGTCATTTCACCCAAATCGGAGCTTGTACAAGGTAGTTATGTCTGACTGAGGTTTAGGACTTTCCAAACCTAATTTTTAGTTCTCTTATCCTTGACATTGTCAATGGGATGACCATTTGCGGCCCATTAATGGGCATGTAGCCCACCTGAAATCTCCCTTTTTTCCCTCTCTTCTATTTTCCTTAAGTTTGATCCAAAGATCTCCCCCTTGACCAATCAATGACCTTGAATCATTAACAATGGTTCTAGGACCCTTGGATCTTATAGCCATGGATCTGAGCCATGATTTGAGGGTCCTCATCTCTCCTTCTACCTTTTGGCAGTGCAACAGTGTAAGAAGCTTCTTGGTTAGCTCATGCCCCACCTATCCCATTTTTGTCTCCCCCAATCTCACCATGTTACTTCCCATTAATGCATCTTTTCACCTCATTTCTCCTTCCCCGTTCTTTTCCCCTCGTTTTCCCTCTCTTACAAACCCTAATTCAGCCCTAGCCCCCTTCTCAAACTCATGACACCTCCTTGTTTGTAGTATCTCTACACCCTTATTTTAGATTCTCTTGTCACAATTGGGGGCATTTAACCTCGGTCCTAGCTTCATCAAGCCCCTTCCAAAGTGCTCAACTACCTCTCCAGCCCTCTCCACCCTCCATTTCACTTTCCACCTATCTTTTTGGTAACGGCTTCACCGTGGTCACGATGGCCTTACTCGATGAGAGTGACGATGGGTAGACCTTCTTTGTCCCTTTTTGTCTCTCTCACCCACACACCTCATGACACACACACTTCTACAACCATGTGAGCTCCGGCCAGCCAACCTGTGCATGCCACGAGGCTCACTTCAATTTTTCTCACACTGCGAGATGTAGCTAATGACCGAAGACCATCCAGTCACACGACACCGCACCCCAGTCACTTGCTACCTCCACACCCACTTGTCAGCGCTCTCAATAGGGTCTTTGATAATAATAGCCAGATGCTCGTAAATGCCACCCCAAACGTGGACCCCGGCTAGACCATGTATAGGTGAGTGCAAGCCTCACTGGCCGGACCGGCCTAGCATAGACTGTAGCCCTGTTGTGGTCCAGTAAGGTAAATCTCACCCTAAGCTGTCTTAAAACCCTATTCCTAGTCCTATATATTAATGGTTGTATCTATCTAATCTCTTAACCAAACATCAAGGTATTATATACCATTTTTATCAAAAAAATATTGCCTCTCTTGTGATAGCAATGTCACTTGCTAGTTTTGTACTTTCCATCCTTAATTTAGAAAAAATGGTGCCTTTGTGATATTATGCTTGGTAATCAACCTCAATCATTCTTTATCTTGCATCATTTGTGAACCCTAACTTCTAATCCAGTAAATTGGTAGTCTTTAGTTCACATTTATTATTCTTGATGTCTTGGGTCATCTAGTACACCCTAATGCTAATCTTGACCTCCTATGGCTATCCTTACCCTAGAATGGACAATTTATGTGCACACATGATATGACTTGATCATGTTTGAGTGTTTGGCTTAATTTGTCATCATCTAATCTTTCAATCTCAAAATTAGTAAACATTATGATGATTTGTGAAATGTTTGTTTGAGGTTTCATGCCTCTTGCATTGTATCACTCTTAAAACCTCAAGTATCTTGTTTGTGCATTAAAATGACTAAGTTTACCTAGTTGTATTCAAATGATAAATTGTGATTGTTATGTTAATACCATGCTCTATCTTGTTCAAATCAATAAACTCATCACACTTGTAATGATGATACCAACTTGATCTATCCTATGCTCCTTTATGATCTTTTGACTTGAAAATGTGATCATGTTGCATGGAATTGGCCTAATATGACTAGTTATGATCTTGCATGAATAGACCAAAATGATAATCTAACTTGCATTCTTACTTTACTTCTAAATCAGACCATATATCCATCTTGTAGTACTCATAATGTGGATGTATCACCGAGAACTAAGGTGTTGGTATGACTCTTGGTCTATGTTGAATAGTCGCTTGCATGTTTAGAACTAAGATTGAAATACTTGAACCTAGGCCGAGGGGAATATCCACATGCATATATGATTATTTGATTATCAAAATCATTTTGATCTAAGACCACGTGTTATATAATTTGCATCTTATGTCCCCTTGGTCTGGACATCTCTACAGACATGTCATGTCTTTTACTCTACTAATAAGGTGTGCTTAATCTCTTGACCCTAGTATGATATTGGCTTGTTTGTATGTATGATTGTATGTATGCTTATATGAATGCTTGGCTCGATTGTTACTTGTTTGAGTTATTCTTCCCTATGAATACTAATTTCATGTTGACTATAGTGTGTTGATAAACCTTGAACATAACATACATAAATCCAATATATAATCTTGTGTATCTGCCTAAATTCTCATGGTAAGGGTACAAGGCATGAATGAAACATGGTTATCTCATTGACTTTAGTCTTGAGGTCCCTCATGTAGAAATAGGGAGCATAAATGCCCCTCACAGACCCTTCCTTGAGAAGTGGTCAAAGGCCTATGTTGATATAATGGATAAAGAAACCTAAAACATGCTTCGTATAAAATAATGTTGTTAATTTTCCTCACCTTGTTTCTACTTCTTTCTTATTATGATGTTTCTAGCCGAGCAACTTTTATTTAACTCATAAAATGTGGTTACATGTTTTTCATAGCATACTCAATGCACTCACATTGACATATTTTGTTTATCAATCTTGTAGTTGCCAAATGAAGATTCACTCCACTCAAGACTCTAAGATCACAAATGAAACACTAATGGGTTACTTGAATATAGAAATGGGTACATATATATTATCTCCATGTTTAGTATCTTGTTACCTCTTTAGTCTTGTTTTTATTGCTTTTACATGTATATTGCATGTGTGAATCTATGTGCCATTCTAGGGATGGATGCCCTAGTCCACTCACCTTTGTCTATGTAGACATTAGGAGTGTGGAATTAGGGTAACAAATGGTTTTGTGACAACATATTAATCAATCAATACAAAGGTTTCTTCAGAAAATGCAACTTAACAATATATTCAATAATTTTCCTAAATGATATTATGTATTTGTATGTAAAAAGGTATGCTTTTAAGATGGTTCTTCTCTAGAGGATGCCCTGATCTCCATCTTCTCTTGCCAACACCTTCCCTTTTTAGAGCCATGGCATCTTTCTGGTCAAATGTTTTGATTTTTCTAGAATATGATGAGAATAAAATGCATGTTAACTATCGAATCTAGTTTTTCATCATAAAATGTTCTATGGGTGGAAAGACTATGTTTCATCTATAACATACCAAAACCTAGTATCTTGAGTCTAGTAACCCTAATACCATGGATAGGATGCTAGTATGCCTAAATCTCTAGCTTTGGCCAAACAAGGATACATATAAACCCTAATGCACTATTTTGTACCTTAATGAACCTAAAATATACACTTAATCAAAATTATTCCCTCGAGATATAAACAATCATATGATATAAAATGGATATATAAATAGTTCTAAGCTTTGAATATAGTGGTTTCATGTAAGATGCTTTTGTTTCCTAAAACCCTATTTTGTAGTTATTAACAAATTGAATCTATGTATTCTTGGTACCTCATAAGATGCATTAGCCTTTGTATTCCCCTTTCGATTGTTTTTGTTGCATACAGGTTCGTCAGGGGAAGATGAGGTATTATGTTGTCACGAACCATCGTGGGGTTTACTCCCTAGTGGCATCTCATCTTCCTCCATTTTTTCTGAATAGGTGGAAGATCATCTTTTGACTCCAGGCCTTCTCTAAACCTTGTAATAAGTCTTTGAGATCATAAGGGAAAACATGAGTGATCTGACCACATTTCGATCACAGCCACTCTGTGATTTTTGAGTTTGTTCATTAAGGATTAGATTGCAACTCAATTCTTTGAGAGTTCTTTGCTTAGAACAATGGCACTAATGACTTCACCATTTTGTACCCCCAATTTCAATTGATTTGTCACGTCATTAGGGGAATTTACAACATTTCTTCATTTATTTGGGAGATAGCATCATCAGCTTTCTTTGGTGTGACCTGGATAGTTGATCGTGCCTGATAGGTCCATCTCACTTATAATGTAAAAGTGGATAGTGTTACATATGTGGTTTATTTCAAAGTTCTATTTGGCCAATGTATTCAAATTTCATAGTAAATTATCTTTAAATAAAAAAAGGAATATATATATATAAATATTTATATAATTATATAAATATATATATATATATATATATATATATATATTTCCTACCAAATAGTATCATTTTCATCACATAATTTCTATCTAATAAATTTGTGAATTTTATGTATTTTATTCTAATTAGTTAGAATTCTTAATTTGTAAAAAATCTATAAATTACAAAAATAAAGTAAAATATGATACAGAATCAAGAAAATACAATCAACAAGATAGTGTTGATAACCTAAGTCACTAGTCACAACAAATGATTTCCATCATTTCTATAATTAATATAAATCTTAATCCTTATTTTATATATGTGTTTGATTGGTGGTTGGGAACCCTGGTGTGAATGTCGGTTTTAGCTTGGATCTTGATAGATTGGAAATGATGTATGGTGCATCTCCTTAATCTTATTAATGATTTAATATCTTAATTCTTTGATCCCGTATAGTTTCTCTCTTTGAAGAATTTGATCCATGAGAGTGGTTCTATGGTGATATTGATTTTGTGACATTATTGTTATTTTGAATATGCTGGTTGGATCCAAATGTGTATGTTGTTCATCTTATTGCATGTGTAAACCCTAATTTTGAGTAATTGAACTAAATGAAATTCTAACATTGAAGTGGTAGATTTTTATGATCATATGATGGAACTTGCTTATGGAAATGATTGGATATTTTTTTAGTTCCTCTGACCCAACTTGATATCACTTGGATGTTCTTGTCCCTTATTTGAGCATGACTATACTTCATCTTGCTTGTCGTATTTTCATGTGTGATTGACTAGTCATAACTAGAAGTAGTGACACCATATTTATTTTAGGCACTAAGAATTGTTCCTCTTGCCAATACATTGAGAGTATAGTCCTCTTATAACGTAGTATATTTTAGAAACTAAGGTTTTCCTCCTACCAATGTACTGATGTTATAGTCCTTTTTGAAATAATATATTTTTTTGGCATTGAGGTTTTAGTCCTCCTAACCTTTGGTATCGAATGTATGGGTTCCAACCCTACTTTTTAGTATATGCTAGTCTGGTTATTACTGACCATGCAGTTATTTATGTTTTGTGATAGTATTTGTTATACTATTGTTTTTCATATGTATTTACATATTTGAAATGTAAATATTTAAATAATAAGGATATCTTGTAAAATTCATGAGCCCATTTTTTAAATTATTGATTTAATTTGAAATTTCTCCTTTGTGATGATTTTCATGGTTTATTCTATTTTCAATAGTCGAATATTAGATATGAGGAAAAGAAAGAGAGAAAATACCAAAATAGTTGAATTACTAAAGGTAATGGGTAATTAATAATTTACATACAAAATTATGTGGAATATTCTAGAGACGTGGTGTTGAAGGCAACTAATGGAGTGCTTTCGATTCCATATTGTTTTAATGTGAGAAGTAACCAAAATAAGTAATATGAAAAAGTTGGCAAGAGAAAAGAATTAATTTGATGCCTTAAATAATTGAAATAAAGTGAGAGACTTGGAGAGACCAAAAAGCTATCATGAACTGTGTATTTTGATCCCAAATCTTTCCCACATCTAGATAAAAGTAATTAATACATTCCATTAAAATTTGGGAGTAAAAGGATAAAAGGAGAGAGAGATATGGAGTTTACTAGTTTTCATAAAGTGGAATGGAAAAGGGAAAATACATAAAATGTCACACATATTTCCCAAAGTGGAAAAGAAATCCACGAACATTTATATTTTCTCCCATGTTTCTAGACCTATGATTAAGATTTGATGATTATGACATTATCTCCTACCTCTGATTGCTTTGGAAAACCAGTGACAATGACCCCCAATAGATCCGTTCACTTCTCTCTCTCTAACCAATGTGCGAGAGATTTAGAAACTTGACTGATGGATTCATGAGGTTAATTTTCATCTACCTACCTAGGATTTAGCCTATCTTGTAAACCATTAAGGTATTTCCCAATTCACGAATTCAATTAGAACCCTATCCTCTATAGTCGAGACTCTGTAAAGGGATGCCTACCCTCTACAAAACCCCATGTCTTCTCATGAGACTCTACTCGACTTCACAATTCTATCCCTACCCTCAATTCTTCCCCTATCCTCATCCTTCACCCCTATCCACTCTCTGGAATCTTTTAAATATACCTCTTTTTTTACAATGACCATCATCGGGGAAATTGAGACCCTTGGTGAACTCGACGAGGATGGATGACGGTGTTGATACACTCACCAGTCGCTCAATGAATCAGGATCCTAAAGTCAACCTCCACTATTTACTACCTAATTTGCTCACAATGTATCAAAGTTGAAGAGAATCTTAGGGGTGAAAGGACCAGTTTACCCTCGACTCCCCTTCTTTACAGGTAAGGACCTTCCCGTCATTTCTCTCCTTTCTTCGCCTTGACCAGTGAGTTTCCACACAAGTGTGGCAAGCCTACTCAGCATGAGCCCATTGGCTCGGCCCAGCCTAGTTCGCAAGGTCGTCACTCAAGTTTATCACCTAGGTGGTGAGCCATATTGGCTAAAATTAATTATTCTTGTAAAAAAATGGTAATAAAAAGAAATGTCCAATGATGATAATTTATATATGAAAGTTGATCAGAAAAATGCAAGGATTTAAATAAAAATAATTCCAAGAGCTAGATATGATTTGAATTCCAAAATTACCTAAAGTTACTAACTTTAATGCATTAACAAAACAAAAACCCTAATTTCTTGATTTTAATGAATGTAACTTGCTTAGATGACTTTAATGGTTAAAATTTAGTCTTTTTGGATAAAAAGAACATCTTTGACTTAATTTGAGATTAGTAATGCATATAACATCAAAATTAGAGTTTGTGATTTAAAGGACATTAAATGTGATAAATAGGGCTTCGAAAGAGAATACCCTAATTAAACCCTAATGCGACACCAAAAACACTAACTTGGAAACCATTTCATTTTTAATATGCATTTATGAACAAAATAGTAATGCTCGAGTGTTATGCATTAATTTCAATATGATTTCTTGCTTAATGTCACTACACTTATTTTCTTGGACTTTGATCAATTTTGAGAAAGGTATGTGTTTATGCCTATGACTAATTGCCTTAACCGACTTTCATGGTTTCGCAAAGTTTTCTCAATTGGATTGCAATTAACTACTTGCTGGTTTATTTACTACCAGTAGTCTATAAAGTCACTATGGATGCCATCTTATACAAATGAAACATGTTCAAAACTAGTATCATCTCTAGTGAGTTAAAGACATGGGTGAATAATGTCATCACAGGGATGACTGGTGGTCAATCCCGAAAAGGAAGATCACCTCAGAAAAGCACAAAAATGAAGTCCTATGTATGAAACCAAGACCAGGTGAGGGAATGTTATGAAATGTCCACAATAGGGGCCAAACCCTAAATTGGGGGTCCCCATAAAGAGACTCCACTATAGAGAGAGCATGCCAATGAGAAAAGAGGATAATGGTGCTGAGGTTAAAATAAAAAAATGCTTGTTCAGATTTTTAATCATAATTGTTTCTATGGCTGATTATATTGTTACACCTAAATGTGAATATTTTGTTTCCCTGACACACCCGTATAAATTGTTATACTTATCGTTGTTTTGTTTCATGGAATTTTAGGTTAAACTGTTATTATTCTGCAAAATGTACATCATGAGAAGAAGGCACCAGAAGGAAAGATACTTAAAGTTATCATGGAGTATCTAGTTAGTAGTTTTTATTTCTAGTTGCAAATAATATATTCTCATATCATGTAACTCCTTATTGGAGAGTTTACCTTTCATATTCTATCAAACTATTTTCCAATCAATAAAATTTATAATTAATTTTAGTTAATTACTAAACCTTGATCCATTAATTATGATAATGTTGCTTGCCCTTTTAGTCCACATTAATTGGGGATAATAGGGGGAGGGGTTGTTACATTTGGTATCAGATCCTAGTTTACCATTTAACCTTTAATATCTATTAAGTTTAAGAGTTATGTTGATCCCAAGGTAATTATTAGAGTAATTTATGTAGATGATAGTGTCTAGAAGGGATCACAACCCAGGGGCTAGAAACACTTTTCTCTACACTGCTAGTTGGATTACTAGAACTCATGTGCCTGTGCATCATGTCTAGCCAAATTTGGAGGATTTTGCTCAAAATAAAATACCTCTAGGATATCTTCTCATCTAATCTTATCTCTTCTCTACCCCTTGCTTCACTCACTAAAACCTTTGGGACATGATAATTGTTTCTTCTACCCTTCTAAGTTTACGGTTAGGAAGGATTACAGTTATGGATATTAGGGTTTAAGGAATCCTCTACCAAATAATAAAATGCATGTAAATAAGATGTCATGGACATAATTTATATGATGCTTTTAATGCCCAAAATATGAAAGTGTGATTTATAAATTTATTTTTTTGAACCAGCATGGCCCGTACCAAGACTACCATCATCCCCAATGACACACTACGGAGTATCTAGAGGTGAGGTCCTCCTGCAAAAAGATATTATCCTCAGAGAAGAAGAGCAGATCCATGGAGGGTGAGTCCTCTAAGAAGCAGAAGAGGGAAGGTGAGGCCTTTTCTTAGAGAGGCCATGAGCATGAGGTTGTCCCCTTTGGCATGTCGTACCTTGAATATGGTCCTGACCTCTAAGGTGAATGTATGATGGAAAATGAGAATAGGGATGAACCTAACCATGTTATTGGCTATGCAATAACATATGATCAAGTAGTTGTTCATACCCACAATTCACTCTCACTGGAGCAATAGAAGAAGCTCACTGAGGCCATTAGTTCCCTAGTGCTCAATAATATTGCCAAAGATGAAAATGGTGAACCCCTACATGTAAACCCTCATCTCAGAGCCACCATCCTTGACTTCATCAAGCTAAATATAGAGAAGTTCTAGGGTTCATACAAGACTGAGGTACTTGTTGTAGAAAATGGCTTATGTATTCTAGAGGTGCAACCAAACAAATAGGTTCTCTTTGTTGCTCATCTTCTTAAAGGGGAAGCATAGTTATGGTGGGAAAATTATTTCATGGGATGGGATTCGAATAAAGAACATATGGCCTGGATAGATTTCTACATCATCTTCTCTTCTAGATTCATTCCCCATGCTAACATGAAGGAAAACGAGAAGTTGTTCATGCTCCTCTATTGGGGCAATATGAAGGTGGTGGATTCTAATAAAAAGTTAAGCCTCTTAGAGCATTTTGGTTATATGCTAACTGAAGAGTGGAAAAGGAGCATTTTGTGGAGTGCCTACACCCCATGATAAAACCTCACTTAGTATCAAGCAAAACCTCAAACTTTGTTGAGGCCCTCATTTTTTCCATAGACATGGAGAAGACAATCGTGCCTTCTTAGAACCCGTCCAAGGGGTACTTAGGGTTCACCAAAGGCACTTCCTCCCCAAGGAATGATAACATAAAGGGGAGAGGACAAAACAATGAAAAGTGTAGGAATGGAGGAAAGGGAAAGCCTCATTAGAAGAATTGTCACCCCGAGTATCTCACTTGTGGAAAGAAGCACCCTAGTAGGTATTACCATGAGAAGAAGGTGTGCTATTGTTGCCATCAAGAGGGACACGTCAACTCCAACTATACTCTTCATGACCCCCAAAGATAGGGTCCAGTGGCAGCACAACCAGTGCTTGTAACAGCCAAGGGAGCAGGCCAACCTGCAAGAGAGTAGAGGCATGAGTCTTTACCATTGATAATGAAGAATCTAAGGCCAATGTGAATTGGCTTATAGAAGGTAACTCTCTGTAGAATTTCATTTCCTATCCTTACCATGAAGTGCATAGTTTTATGGTTATAAATATGATGTAGCTACGCTTGATATAATGTGCCATAATTTTAAATATTTGTTTGACTCTGGTTCTACTAATACATTCATATCAAGAAATCTTGCAACTATGATTTGTTTGAACTTCAAGGTCCGGGGATATGTGTTATAAGTCACTACCCCTAGTGGTCAAATCTTCTCATCCCTCCTTGAAACATTGGTCATACTTATTAAATATATGAACAATGAACTCCCCACTGTCTTTATCATGCTTGACATGAATGATTCTGATGTCATTATAGGAATGGATTAGCTTTACAACTATATTGCAAAAATAGAAAGTAGGGGAAAGAAAATAAGAATAGAGAGACTAGGTTATGTACCCTTTACCGTAAGAGGTAGGAAAGATGTTACCCCAGAATGTAAGTGTCCACTGTGAAAGTGGAACAGATGGTAAAGAAAGGTTATCTAGTGTTCCTATCTATAGTAACTGATCTGAAACAAAAGGTACAACCCTTAGAGTAAATAGAGGCAGTCAGGGAGAGTGTGTTGATGTTCTCCTGGATGATTTTCCAGGCATACCTCTGGATAGAGAAGTAGACCTCTCAATCGAGCTAGCTCCTAGGACAAACCTAATTTCTAGGGCACCTTAAAGGATACCACATGTTGAGTTTCTTAAGTTGAAGAAGTAGTTGTAGGAATTATTAGACAAGGGTTTCATCTAACCCAGCACATCCCCATGGGGAGCACCAATCCTCTATGAAAAGAAAAAGGATGGATTGCTTAGTATGTGCATATACTATAAAATGATAAATCAGGCATCAAGAACATGTCTCCCCTACCCCACATAGATGACCTATTTGACCAGCTCAACAATTGTTCGAGTCTTCTCAAAGATTGACCGGAGATCTGGTTACCACCAGTTGCGAGTCAAGAGTGAGGATATCCCAAATTTGGTTTTAAAAGCCAATATGACCACTATGAGTTTTTGTTTATGCCTTTTGGGTTGTCAAATGCTCTGAGTCTATTCATGAACCTCTTGAATAGTGTGTTCCAACCTTTCCTTGATACCTTTGTCATAGTGCTCATAAATGACATCATGGTTTACTCTGACAACCTAGAACAACATTGTGAACATCTAACAACCTAATCTTCCCTCTTTCCTCATGTAGATTCAATACACTTCATGTTTGTACTAATTTCTCACTCTATCCCTCAATTTTATGATTTAAGGTATTTTGATGCTCGAATGGTGTTTCTTAGTCTTGTGGCGACACCCAATTTAACCTAAAGCCTTACTTTTACCTATATTACACATTACCCTACTCATATGAATTGTATATCCTATGTGGTTAGTTTTCTATCGTAATCTTATTTTTGTAGTGTATAACAGACACTCACATTTTCGATGCATCTAATTTCACACAATTTTGACCTTTGATGAGAAAGTTATGCTCTTTCTGAAATCACATTGATATAACCATGTTTTAGCTCCATTCAGTTTTTTAACCTTGTTGGGCCCAAAATGGGCGTGTGCACATAGCCCACGGATTCCCACCCCTTCTCTAGCACAATCTGACTTTTCCTCCTCAACCAATCAAAACCTTGAATTCAAGTGCATTATCTTTGGGCCATTGGATCTTCTAGCCCCAGGTTTAAGATCCATCCAATGGTCACAAACTCATCCTCAACCTCTGTACTGATCACCAGTGCAACCAATGCTGGAGCCACCTAATATAACTTTGGCATCACTGATCTTCTCCTTTTCCTACCCCTTGATGCGAATTGGTACCCCTTTTTCTTATAAAACTCCTTTCCTAACTATGTTCCCCTATTTTCCTCTCATTTCACTAACTCTAACACCTCTGTTTCTCCCCTCTCTTTCCTCCTTCACCTTGTATGAAACCCACCTCCGGCGAGGTGTGTTCGGGCTCCTCAACCACCAATAGCATGCTGAGACTTCCATAGAGTTTGCGGTGAGGACCCAAGCATTGATGGATGGTCCTCATAGCCCATCTCCCCTGCCTTCCATGACCCAACTAGGTTACAATAACCTACTCTGCCATGAGACCATGGCTTGCACGAGCTGTGTCATGTAGGAGAGTAGTATTGTGTGGCAGTTCAGAGTGGTAGAGAGAGTTCATGGATCTCTAGTGTGGGACCATGGGTGATGGGCAACAATTGGATAATTATATTGGGTCACCTTTGATCGGGTTGTAGTCTTGGGGTAGGATAGATCAGGGACAGGAAGCCTAGGTCTATGGGGCGCCATCGCCCAGTTCATCACAACTCTTGTATCGATATCTGATGATCTACATTGGATCTTTTTGAGGTAATCTTCTAAAAATGTATCTCCTTTCTCCCTTGACCAAATCAATCATATGATATATGAATCCGCATCAGAATATCATGATCTATCCAATAAAAATATTTTTAGAAACAATTTATACTCTTGGTTATCATGTTTTTGCTAAAAGTGATACCATTATTCTTATCTAATGGTCTATATGCCCTTTTTATGCTTCCTTGTATCAAAAATGGTCTCATATTGTCAGAAATCATTTCAATTATTAACATTATCTCTCATTATATGTGATTGATGATTTAAACTGTCTATGTGTTCCCCTACTATTTATCTTGACACAAAATGACTTTTTATTGCACTTTCATGATGTAACTTGACCTAGTATGAAGTTTTGATCTAATTTATAATCATGCTATCTCTTAGTCTGAAAAATTAGTAATATTTGCTATACTTTATGACATTATTGTCGTAGATCATGTGCATTTTGTAATGAATTATTGATAAGACATAAAAACTTATCTTTGTACACTACTATGCCCTAATATGTGATGTCTAAGTTCTTATACGACTAGATCATTGAACCCTTATGCAAAAGTAATAATAAATGTTCAACCAAGTATGTTATATTTCACATCAGATCCTATTATGACTTGTGACACTAAATTACATGTAGTACACTCATGTACTCTCTAAACTACATTTGGCATATGTATGACCCCTAACATGTTCTAGATGCATATGTTGATTATTGGGTTCTATCCTTGATAAATCATGCTCTAATGCTATCCATTATATCTTAATGAATTAAAATTAGTATAATTATTATACTATAGGACTACATCCAAAATTGATTTACCTCACGCTTTTATGACTTGGAAATATGACCATATTGCATGAAATAGATGTAATATGACTAATTATGATTTTGCATGAACAAACCATGATGATAATTCAATTCCCACGCTTCCTCTACTGTTAAATTAGAGTTTATCTTTGTACTATATTACCATAATGTGTATGCTTCACCTCCTACACCTAAGATTTAACTTGGAGATGGCCTTAAGGTCCCTTCGGATAGAATTAGCTAATCTTTATCACCCTTAGATATTCTTCTAGTGGGAAGTTAGTCAAAAGGAATATGATTGATATAATGGATAAAGAAAACTAAAACATGCTTTTTGTAAAACAACATCATTTAAGTATTCTTGCCTTGTTTATACTTCTTGCATATTATTATGTTTCTTGACAAGCAACTTCTATATACTCTTAAGCTATTTACAAGCCTTTTCATAGCATACATGATAACCTCCTATTTTAGTAGTTTATCTTAGTCTTTTTCTTTAGTTTTCCATACTCTTTCTACATTTATATTGTACTTAAACCTAATTTTACCCCTTTTTTGTAAATACATCATCAAACTAACTTTTCCTTTTATAATTGCAGAATAAGCACAAAAAAATAACAAAAGAATAAACCAGCCCAAGGGTCGAGTGGATCCAAACGGTCCCAAGACCGCATGGAATTCAAACGGTCCCGAGACCGCATGAAGCCAAACGGTCCCAAGACCGCATGGAGTTCAAACGGTCCCGAGACCGCATGAAGCCAAACGGTCCCAAGACCGCATGGAGTTCAAACGGTCCCGAGACCGCATGAAGCCAAACGGTCCCAAGACCGCATGGAGTTCAAACGGTCCCGAGACCGCATGAAGCCAAACGGTCCCAAGACCGCATGGAGTTCAAACGGTCCCGAGACCGCATGAAGCCAAACGGTCCCAAGACCGCATGGAGTTCAAACGGTCCCGAGACCGCATGAAGCCAAACGGTCCCAAGACCGCATGGAGTTCAAACGGTCCCGAGACCGCATGAAGCCAAACGGTCCCAAGACCGCATGGAGTTCAAACGGTCCCGAGACCGCATGAAGCCAAACGGTCCCAAGACCGCATGGAGTTCAAACGGTCCCGAGACCGCATGAAGCCAAACGGTCCCAAGACCGCATGGAGTTCAAACGGTCCCGAGACCGCATGAAGCCAAACGGTCCCAAGACCGCATGGAGTTCAAACGGTCCCGAGACCGCATGAAGCCAAACGGTCCCAAGACCGCATGGAGTTCAAACGGTCCCGAGACCGCATGAAGCCAAACGGTCCCAAGACCGCATGGAGTTCAAACGGTCCCGAGACCACATGAAGCTCAAACGGTCTCATGACCGTTTGACGCCAAACGGTCCCAAGACCGTTTGACGCCAAACGATCTCAAGACCGTCTGACGCCAAACGATCTCAAGACCGTTTGACGCCAAACGGTCCCAAGACCGTTTGACGCCAAACGATCTCAAGACCGTTTGACGCCAAACGGTCCCAAGACCGTTTGAGCCCAAACGGTCTCCAAACCGTTTGGATCTCACTCAAAGCCTATAAATAAGACCTCAGGGCCGTCCATGAAAGGGAGAGTCCAGACGTCCAGAGGCTGTCTCTCCACTACCAGAACAACTCCATCCACTCGAGGCTGCCGGTCTGAGACTCACGTCCATTGCAAGCTACTTTCTCTCTCATCAACAAGGAAGGTGAGAGGAGAAGATCCGTCATCAAGCAAGCTACAAGGAGTGGAGATCGTTGCTCTCTCCACCAAGGGTTCAACCTTCTCTCCTCAGTGGAGATGATGTTCTTTCTATCTCTTCTTGCCTCCTTCTTTGTTGCTCCCTCTATGAGGAGCGAGTAGTTCCATCCACTGGGGCGCGGGGACTAGCCCCGCTGCCCATGTTTTGTATTATGTACTGTAAAAAAGATGTTATCATTTCGTTTTAATACTAAATCGTTTCACACATGCTTGAATGATGGCCACGTTCTCGTATGCATTTATTGTCTTTCGTTGTGGTTTGTCTACGACCGCTATCGAGGCTTGAATACCGATTTAGTGTTGGTTTCTGGTGTGTGTATCCACCACGCATCCGTTTCGGTGTCTAGAAGTGTATCTCAAAGAGTGGAGTAAACTCACTATCATTTGGCACACTCCCATATGTATGGAAGAGACCTTTGGTAAGTCGAGGAACACACTTTGCGAGGGGAATGATGTAAAGCATGTGACCATTCGTTCGTGGATGGCTGGCGTTGCATCATTCCCGCACTTCTCGTAGCTAGGTTATCCCTCACCGGAAACTAGGCCTACAAAGACGCTATTCGATTTGGTAATTATCGCTCGCTTGTTAGTTTTAGATGCACGTTTCTTGAGGTTGAGTAAGATTCTCTCTTCGGAGACTACATCCTTCAGTGACGCGTAGTGATGTACCGCATGAGAGTTACTTTACCCTTGGAGGATGAGATGCATTGCCCTTTTCTTATATGGGCATTGGTCTTGTGGAACATCGAAGGGTGCAATGCATCGCTCTTGTCTTATGTGGGCATCGGTCTTGTGGAACACCCTTGGATGCAACGCATCGCTCTTGTCTTATAAGGCATCGGTCTTGTGGATACATCCATGCATCTAGCTTATAAGTCTTGCTTAGTACATATACAATGCATGTGTAGCGGTGGTAAATACCTGCTTAACCCCAGTGATTCATCATCATTTGTTAACTCTTAAGATTTACTTGTTTTATTTACTTTCTTGCTTTACTTTCTTTGTACTTAGTTTAAAACAACCAAATCAAACTTTCGATCTAAATATCAATCTTTAAGTTGTTAAGTAAAGGCTAAAGGTTTTCCATCTTGACTTCGTCAAGACCGTTGTCCCGAGGATTCGACCCTTAACTATACTACGATAAGACTTCCACATGTCTTAGCACATGTGGGTGGAGTTCTTACCATAGTACTAGCAAGGCTAAACTTAGAGACTCATCATCTCTAGGATTTTTAGTGGTGTTGCATAAAACATTCCATCAAAAATTGGCGCCGTTGCCGGGGACAACGGAACCAATTTCTTGGTTGATTAGGATTTTACACTTTTTCTTAATAACCAATCCAATATTTCTTGATCTTTTTCATTTCCTTCCATTTTTCCTAACTTGAGATTTTCCTTCTACTCAGGTAGAAAACGTGTATGCAACCCCCGCATAGCATCGGATTCTCCCCTGAACCAGAATACGATTCTGAGGTAGAAAGAAGTTTTCACCGAAGGAATAGACTTAACCGCCAAAGATCCAGACAGATGGCCGAAGAGCAACGCCTTGTTGCAGAAAGAGTCAACGCCGCCATAGCAGCACAACGAGCACAACTCATTGCTGACACTCGTGCTCAGGTGCAAGCTGAGATCCGAGCTGAAGTACAAGCACGCATCCAAGCAGAGCAAGCTGCTGCTCAACTCGCGTTAAGAAACAAGCAACTTCGGGATTACGCCGTCCCAAAGAATTACGAAGATAACCATCCGGTCCGGCCCCCGATCATTAACATCCCACACTTCGAGATCCGGACCCAATGGATTCAGATTATGCAAGGGATTTCTTTCTCTGGAAGTTCTGGAGACGACTGCATGGACCACCTGAAACGGTTTAAGGCATTATGCCGACTGGTCCCACAAGCTGGCATTGCTTTCGACGCAATAATGCTCCATCTGTTTCATTTCACTCTATCTGGAAGGGCCTTAAGTTGGTATAATTCATTGGATAGAGAACCCATTATTACCACCTGGGCCCCTCTAGAGGAGAAATTCCTGGAGAAGTTCTTTCCACCCTCGCTTACTTACGAAATCAGAGGGCAGATCAACCATTTCTCTCAACTTCCTGGAGAGACCCTCGCCGAGGCATGGGAAAGATTCAAAGAACTTCTTCGAAAATGCCCTCATCATGGGATTTCGCAAAATCAACTGATTGAGACCTTTTATCGGGGGGTAAATGATGACATTAAACAGTTCCTAGATTCCTCATCTGGAGGAAATTTCATGAGGAAAAACTACGAAGACGCCTGGAAGATCGTCACTTTAGGGGCTGAAAACCAGTCCAACTGGGGGCGAACAGCCGGAAAAGGCGTCCTCAAAGTCTTTAAAGCTGAGGAATCCACGGAATTAAAGTCAATAGCAGAGGCTCTGAAAGCAATCGCCCATAAACAGCAAACCCTTGAATCATCTCTAGGGGAATTCAACAAGAAACAAACCCCGCAGCTGCATCAAGTCAAAGCTGTCACAGGTTCCTGTGAGGCTTGTCATGCATCAGATCATCCGACCTTATCCTGCGGAATGCTCTATAGTGTGATGATGGATCTTCATCCACCACCACAACCCTATGAGGCCATCACTAATCAGATTGAAGATCAGACTCCGGAGCAAGTCAACTCTATCCATACTATTCCCGGGCAAGTCTACTATAATCCCAGTCAACCAAGGAACCATCCTGGATTCCAGTATGGGAACCCTTCTGGGACTGCAAACCCGCAACACCAGACTCAAGGGGGATTTGACAGTAGGTTGCCTCCTGGGTTATCAAACAATCAAGGGAATTACAGACAAGGTTTTCAAAGACCTAACTATCCCAGGAATCCTTTTTACCAATACACTCATTCAGGACTGCACCCTCAGTTGCACCAACCCCAGTTGAAGCAGCCACAGCAACCCCAGTTGCAGCAGCCCCTGCAGCCACAGTTAACCGCACCTCTGCAACAACCAGAAGACGAACTATCTTTGATAAAGCAAATGCTTCAGTCTCAGCAAACTATGCTAGCTAGCCAGCAAGCCCAACAAAGGGCAGTTGAAACCCAGCTAGCTCAGATCGCTGCACAGTTGAAGTCTTCGGCCGGCGTTTCTGATAGGCAGCCTGAACCAAATAGGCAAAATGAACACGAACAGCTGAACGCTATCACCACAAGGTCGGGACGCATTCTGCCTGAACCCATCAAGATCACTCTAGATGATGATGATGAGCCCATTCTTTTGATGAAAGAGATCTCACAACAAGAGATTGGGAAATCTCCCGAAGACACTGAGGACAAAAACAAAGAGTATGTACCCACAGAACCCAAGGTCCCGCAATTCAAACCAAGGATTCCATATCCAGGCAGACTGCAAGAAACAAAAATGGATGCCAGGTTTCAGAAATTCAAGGAAGCAATGAAGAAACTTTATATCGATATCCCACTCCTCGACGCTCTATCCGAAGTACCAGCATGGGCAAGGTATCTCAAAACTTTGCTATCACGTAAGTATATCACCAAAGAGCAGGAAACCGTCAAGCTTGCCCAAACCACCTCTGACATCATCTTGAACAAACTGCCCAAAAAGAAGAAGGACCCAGGTTCTTTCGGAATCCAATGTTGCATTGGAAACGCATCCAAAAAGAAAGGATTAGCTGACCTCGGGGCTAGTATATCCATTATGCCTTTCTCAATGTGCCAACGCCTCGGTTTCACAGATATGCTACCTACAGCAATGACTATTCAACTTGCTGACTCCACCATAACCGCACCTTTGGGAATCATTGAAGACGTTCCAGTAAGAATAGGCAAGGATGCTTACGTTCCATGTGATTTTGTCATCATGGATATTAAAGAGGACTTGAGATATCCGATCATTTTCGGCAGGCCTTTCCTAGCTACAGCCAGAGCACTAATCGATGTCGAAGCCGGAACCATCATCCTTAGGCTCGGAAAGGAAGCCATTCAATTCCGTGTCCTTGACAGCATGAAAGGCCCTAACATTCAAGAAGAAGTCTTTCTTTTAGACGCAATCCAACAAATGTCGCAACTAGAAATCTCCGAGCCAATCGACGAACTTGAAAATGCTCTTATCAATCCCGAAGTCGAGTTCTCTGCAAATGAACTAGTCCAGCAATGCATCCAATATCTAGAAAAGGCAGAAGAAGCACCAAAGGCTACCTTTGAAGAGCTTAAAGCCATAACGACTATTGAAGTAGCAGAACCACCAAAAACCCCTGAATTGAAGACCTTACCCACAGGGCTCAAATATGTTTTCCTGGATAAGGAAGAGCTATGCCCAGTTATTATCAGCTCCACCCTCACCGAAGACCAAGAAGCCAGACTTCTAGACAAACTAAGGAAACACAAAAAGATCATTGGTTATAAAATAACCGACCTCACAGGCATAAATCCGGCTCTGTGTATGCACAAGCTTCCTATGGTTGAAGAATTAAAACCCACTCGCGAACATCAAAGAAAACTGAACCCAAATTTAAAAGAGGTAGTCCGTTTGGAAGTCCTCAAACTGCTTAAAGCTGGTATGATCTACCCTATCTCCGACTCTCAGTGGGTTAGTTCAGTCCAAGTTGTCCCAAAGAAAGGGGGCACTACTGTAGTGATCAACGATAAAAATGAGCTCGTACCTACTAGGACTGTAACGGGGTGGAGAATGTGCATCGATTATAGGAAATTGAATAAAGCTACAAGGAAAGACCACTACCCTCTACCCTTTCTAGACGAAGTCCTGGAGCGCTTGGCCCACCAAAAATATTTTTGTTATCTCGATGGTTATTTTGGGTTCTACCAAATACCCATACATCCAGAGGACCAAGAAAAAACCACCTTCACTTGTCCCTTCGGGACATATGCTTTTAGAAGAATGCCATTCGGGCTATGTAACGCTCCTGCTACTTTCCAACGCTGCATGTCCGCCATTTTCGCCGGATTAACTGAATCTATTATGGAAGTCTTTATGGATGATTTCTCTGTTTATGGAGAGTCTTTCGATAACTGTCTAAATAATCTCGAACAAGTCCTGCAACGTTGCAAGGAAACAAACCTTATCCTGAACTGGGAAAAATGCCATTTCATGGTAACAGAGGGTATCGTCCTCGGACATAGAGTAAGTGATAGAGGGATCGAGGTCGACAAAGCAAAGATTGATGTCATCTCGAAGTTGTCACCTCCGAAGGACATAAGAGGAGTTCGAGCTTTCCTAGGTCATGCCGGGTTTTACAGAAGGTTCATCAAAGATTTCTCAAAAATAGCTAAACCCATGACCCAACTCCTGACAAAAGATGCCGAGTTTATTTTTGACCAAGAATGTATGCAAAGTTTCTCCACCCTTAAAGAAGCACTAATTTCCGCACCTATTCTAAGGGCTCCAGACTGGTCGCAACCCTTTGAAATTATGTGTGACGCAAGTGACTATGCCATAGGGGCCGTTTTAGGACAACGAATCGACAAGAAACCCTATGTCATCTACTATGCGTCCAAAACGCTTGATGAAGCACAAAGAAACTACACGACCACGGAAAAAGAGTTCCTAGCTATCATCTACGCCTTCGAAAAATTCCGCTCTTACCTGATCGGCTCTAAGGTAATTGTCTACACTGACCATTCTGCTATCAGACATTTGATTCAGAAACAAGATGCCAAACCCAGGCTCATCCGCTGGGTATTGATGCTTCAAGAATTCGATCTAGAAATCAAAGATAAAAGTGGCGTAGAGAACGTTGTCGCCGATCACCTCAGTAGAATCGAGGTTGAAGACAAAGATAAAATCCCTATCAGGGACTCTCTTCCTGATGATCAACTTATGAAAGCCACTCATACTTTCCCTTGGTTTGCAGATATCGTCAATTATCTGGCCACAGGGATCATTCACCCGTCTGCTTCTTATCAAGATAAAAGGAAATTCCTTCATGACGTAAAACGTTATCATTGGGATGAACCCTACTTGTTCTACCTCTGTGCCGACGGACTTTTTCGTCGATGCCTTCCAGAAGAAGAAATAACATCGGTTTTGGAACACTGCCACTCCGGACCCACGGGGGGGCACATGGGCGCCAAGAAAACTGCCATAAAAGTTCTACAATCTGGTTTCTTTTGGCCCACCATATCAAAAGACTCACATAATTTTGTCAAATCCTGTGATAAATGCCAATTTTCGGGCAACATATCAAAAAGAGATGAAATGCCTCTTACCATGTGGCAGGAAATTGAGCTGTTTGATGTATGGGGGGTAGACTACATGGGACCTTTCCCCTCATCATATGGTTTCTCGTACATTTTGGTCGCTGTGGATTACGTCTCGAAGTGGGTCGAAGCTGTACCCACTGCATCTAATGACTCCAAACCTGTTGTCAAATTGTTCAAAGAAACCATCTTTCCAAGATTTGGAGTCCCAAGAACGGTCATATCTGATGGCGGAACCCATTTTCTGGAACGAAGTTTCGAAGCATTACTAAGAAGATATGGAGTCCATCACAAAGTTGCCACACCTTACCACCCGCAAACTAGTGGCCAAGTGGAAGTATCCAATAGACAGATAAAAGCGATTCTTGAAAAAACAGTGAACAAAAATCGCACTGATTGGTCCACCAAACTTTCTGACGCCCTCTGGGCATATCGTACGGCTTACAAAACACCTATTGGAACAACTCCGTTCCGCTTAGTGTACGGTAAATCATGTCATCTTCCAGTAGAACTGGAACATAAAGCCTGGTGGGCCATCAAGCAACTAAACTTCGACCTTAAAAGTGCAGGAGAGAACAGACAACTTCAACTACAGGAGCTAGAAGAACTCCGCATGACAGCATATCACAGTGCCAGAATCTATAAAGAGCAAACAAAAATGTGGCACGATGGACATCTTAGGAGAAAAGATATCACCGTTGGTGACAAAGTGCTCTTATTCAATTCCAAGCTCAAATTATTCCCCGGAAAGCTTCGAACAAGATGGTCCGGACCCTTCACTATAAAACATATCTACCCAACTGGAGCTGCCATTATCATCAACAACAACGGAGGAGAACGAACGGTCAACGGACACCATTTAAAAAGATACTACACTCAGGAAGACAAAACACATCAACAAACCCTCGATGTCAGAAACGCTACGCCCAAAATTTCGTCGAGCCAGTGACGTAAAACCAAGGCGCTTCTTGGGAGGCAACCCAAGACCTGAGTATCAATTTCTCCAACTTTCTAGTTTTATTCTCTCTTAATTTTGTTTTGCTTCTTTAAGTTCTTTCATTACTAAATCTAAAAATACAAAAAAATATACAAATATTTTTATGCTCCAAAAGGTCTTAAAACCGTTTGACCAAACGGTCCTGAAACCGTTTGGGACCAAACGGTCCTCCAACCGTTTGGGACCAAACGGTCCTCAAACCGTTTGGGACCAAACGGTCTTGAAACCGTTTGGGACCAAACGGTCTTCAAACCGTTTGGGACCAAACGGTCTTCAAACCGTTTGGGACCAAACGGTCTTCAAACCGTTTGGGACTACACGGTCTTGAAACCGTTTGGAACCAAACGGTCTTGAAACCGTTTGGGACCAAACGGTCTTGAAACCGTTTGGAACCAAACGGTCTTGCAACCGTTTGGAATACGATAAGTCACCGCTATAAATACCGACCCCGCATCTCCATCTTCCTCTCTTCGAATCTTCGCACTCTCCAGTCTTTTCGTGCGCAGCACTTCACCTTTTTGCTTCTGTGCCTCCGCGCAAGCTTCTCAATCCACCTCCCACAAGATTGTCCGGCGACCCCAAGCACGCTGCTCACTCCGCGCCACCTTCGCGTCGTCGTCAAATGATGTTCTTCGTTGCCGTGCCGTTCTGTCGCCACTATCGCGCCAGTCGCCGTTTCCTCCAACCCTCGCCCCGTTCCACCTTCGCCCCGTTCCACCTCCCCCCCCCCCCCGCGCCGGCGACCTGCGGCTCCTTGCTTTCCAAGCGATCCTCCGACCGTTTGAGACCAAACGGTCCTCAAACCGTTTGGAACCAAACGGTCTTCAAACCGTTTGGGACCAAACGGTCCTCAAACCGTTTGGAACTTTCGTGTAATCAAGCAGCACATATCGCCGTGCACTCCTTTGCAATTTTGTCTTGATATTGTCTAGCAGATTCGTTGCTAGAATTGCAGATTTCGTCTACAATATCAAGACACAATTGCAAAGGAATGCACTGCGACATCCATAAAGCTCCTGAGTCAGCGCTACAAGGCACCCCAATTCGCATCCACTCTACTCCAATCTCCGGGGGTTACCGCAATTTTGGCTTAACTCGCAGCCCTTGTTCAAATGACTTCTCAACCTATCACTTTCCCACTCTGAGGACAGAGTGTGTGATGAGTTAGGGGGGGGGGGTCATCAGACAAGGGCTAGGTATCAATCTCTATACACCCTTTTCCTTAAAATAAGTCACCTCAACTAACTCTAGAATCATGTTAGTCTCTACAAGTATTTAGCACTTAGACATCAAATGGCGATTTATCAACCCCCATCCACTATGGATCCTATATTTTTGCTCCATTTCTTTATCTGACTCCCCATAGGTCAAAATCAGGGCAGAAATAAGCCGAGATCTCAAGGATGAGAGGGAAATCAGGCAACTTCCAAGTCAAAAAGCTCTGCAAGTGGACCACAAACCAAACAAGTGCATGCTGAAAAACTTTAAGAACAACTTTCCTCTCTTCAAAATAAAAGAGGCTTGGCCGCCCAAATTAAATCCTCATCCCAAAACCCAAGCCTGTGAGTTTTCGAATAAAAGCCAGAGAGACGAATAAAATCATGAGAGTTGTGCCACGAATAAGGACCTATATAAAGAACTGATAAAGGGCTCACCCGGCCGGCACATTCCGCTGCCCTCACAAAGGCAGATGCGTCACGTCCGGTAGTGAAACCCTAAAAGTTCCAAGTTTATGAAAAGGCTAATAAAGGACTTGCCCGGCCGGTACATTCAGCTGCCCTCATAAAGGCAGATGTGTCGTGTCCGGTAGTGAGATCCTAAAAAGCATAGACAGCCCCTCCCCCACTCGAAGGGGAGTTACACTTCAAAGCCTTTAGCCAACCCTCATACCCTCTCTAGCTTCCAATAGGTTTCCAGAGAGGTATAAAGTTGATTAGAGTCAACAGCACGCACAAAATAAATGTGGTCCCAAGGCAAACTTTGAGATACGGAAAAACCTGAAATCCAAGCAACTCTCGAAATCCAAAAGGATCAAGGCATACAATAAGCCTCGATACGACCCCTGGGGAACTCAGGTCAAGAATTGGAGCAAGAGTATGGAAATTTTAATTAAGATCGCCGCGCCATTTCATGTCTCAGCTCTATCTAACTTGAGGACAAGCTAGACTCTAAGTTAGGGGGGGTGATAACCTCCTATTTTAGTAGTTTATCTTAGTCTTTTTCTTTAGTTTTCCATACTCTTTCTACATTTATATTGTACTTAAACCTAATTTTACCCCTTTTTTGTAAATACATCATCAAACTAACTTTTCCTTTTATAATTGCAGAAAAAGCACAAAAAAATAACAAAAGAATAAACCAGCCCAAGGGTCGAGTGGATCCAAACGATCCAAAGACCGCATGGAATTCAAACGGTCCCGAGACCGCATGAAGCCAAACGGTCCCAAGACCGCATGGAGTTCAAACGGTCCCGAGACCGCATGAAGCCAAACGGTCCCAAGACCGCATGGAGTTCAAACGGTCCCGAGACCGCATGAAGCCAAACGGTCCCAAGACCGCATGGAGTTCAAACGGTCCCGAGACCGCATGAAGCCAAACGGTCCCAAGACCGCATGGAGTTCAAACGGTCCCGAGACCGCATGAAGCCAAACGGTCCCAAGACCGCATGGAGTTCAAACGGTCCCGAGACCGCATGAAGCCAAACGGTCCCAAGACCGCATGGAGTTCAAACGGTCCCGAGACCGCATGAAGCCAAACGGTCCCAAGACCTCATGGAGTTCAAACGGTCCCGAGACCGCATGAAGCCAAACGGTCCCAAGACCGCATGGAGTTCAAACGGTCCCGAGACCGCATGAAGCCAAACGGTCCCAAGACCGCATGGAGTTCAAACGGTCCCGAGACCGCATGAAGCCAAACGGTCCCAAGACCGCATGGAGTTCAAACGGTCCCAAGACCGCATGAAGCCAAACGGTCCCAAGACCGCATGGAGTTCAAACGGTCCCGAGACCGCATGAAGACAAACGGTCCCAAGACCGCATGGACTTCAAACGGTCCCGAGACCGCATGAAGCTCAAACGGTCTCAAGACCGTTTGACGCCAAACGGTCCCAAGACCGTTTGATGCCAAACGTTCTCAAGACCGTCTGACGCCAAACGATCTCAAGACCGTTTGACGCCAAACGGTCCCAAGACCGTTTGAGCCCAAACGGTCTCCAAACCGTTTGGATCTCACTCAAAGCCTATAAATAAGACCTCAGGGCCGTCCATGAAAGGGAGAGTCCAGACGTCCAGAGGCTGTCTCTCCACTACCAGAACAACTCCATCCACTCGAGGCTGCCGGTCTGAGACTCACGTCCATTGCAAGCTACTTTCTCTCTCATCAACAAGGAAGGTGAGAGGAGAAGATCCGTCATCAAGCAAGCTACAAGGAGTGGAGATCGTTGCTCTCTCCACCAAGGGTTCAACCTTCTCTCCTCAGTGGAGATGATGTTCTTTCTATCTCTTCTTGCCTCCTTCTTTGTTGCTCCCTCTATGAGGAGCGAGTAGTTCCATCCACTAGGGCGCGGGGACTAGCCCCGCTGCCCATGTTTTGTATTATGTACTGTAAAAAAGATGTTATCATTTCGTTTTAATACTAAATCGTTTCACACATGCTTGAATGATGGCCACGTTCTCGTATGCATTTATTGTCTTTCGTTGTGGTTTGTCTACGACCGCTATCGAGGCTTGAATACCGATTTAGTGTTGGTTTCTGGTGTGTGTATCCACCACGCATCTGTTTCGGTGTCTAGAAGTGTATCTCAAAGAGTGGAGTAAACTCACTATCATTTGGCACACTCCCATCTGTATGGAAGAGACCTTTGGTAAGTCGAGGAACACACTTTGTGAGGGGAATGATGTAAAGCATGTGACCATTCGTTCGGGGATGGCTGGCGTTGCATCATTCCCGCACTTCTCGTAGCTAGGTTATCCCTCACCGGAAACTAGGCCTACAAAGACGCTATTCGATTTGGTAATTATCGCTCGCTTGTTAGTTTTAGATGCACGTTTCTTGAGGTTGAGTAAGATTCTCTCTTCGGAGACTACATCCTTCAGTGACGCGTAGTGATGTACCGCATGAGAGTTACTTAACCCTTGGAGGATGAGATGCATTGCCCTTTTCTTATATGGGCATTGGTCTTGTGGAACATCGAAGGGTGCAATGCATCACTCTTGTCTTATGTGGGCATCGGTCTTGTGGAACACCCTTGGATGCAACGCATCGCTCTTGTCTTATAAGGCATCGGTCTTGTGGATACATCCATGCATCTAGCTTATAAGTCTTGCTTAGTACATATACAATGCATGTGTAGCGGTGGTAAATACCTGCTTAACCCCAGTGATTCATCATCATTTGTTAACTCTTAAGATTTACTTGCTTTATTTACTTTCTTGCTTTACTTTCTTTGTACTTAGTTTAAAACAACCAAATCAAACTTTCGATCTAAATATCAATCTTTAAGTTGTTAAGTAAAGGCTAAAGGTTTTCCATCTTGACTTCGTCAAGACCGTTGTCCCGAGGATTCGACCCTTAACTATCCTACGATAAGACTTCCACATGTCTTAGCACATGTGGGTGGAGTTCTTACCATAGTACTAGCAAGGCTAAACTTAGAGACTCATCATCTCTAGGATTTTTAGTGGTGTTGCATAAAACATTCCATCAATACACAATCCACTCACTTTGATATATTTTGTTTATTGAATTTGTAGTTTCCAAATGAAGATCCTCTACAGTCAAGACTCTAAGCTCTGAAATGAATCACCAATGGGTATACTTGAATATAGAAATGGGTACATATCTCTTATCTCCATGTTTAGTGTCTTGTTATCTCTTGTGTTTTGTTACTACCTTTTTTGTATATATTGCTTGTCTGAAACTTCATTCCATTCTAGGGACAGACGCCCAAGTCCAATCACCTTTAGATATGTAGCCATTAGGAGTGTGGTAATAAATGGTACTGTGACAAATGGTACTAGATCCCTACACATAAGACTCTATATGTTTAAGGCATAATACATCTTAAGAACATAGGGAGTACTAAATCCATTCCTTAAAGTTTATATAGTCTTCTAACTTCTTATATATTCTTTAAGGACCATAAGCCACCCAAGTAAATGATGATTGGTTAGTCTTGTCATCTCCTCATGTGATTCTTCTCCGATGACTATCAATCACATGATATCTCAATTTTGGGTAGTGTATGCATGGGAAAACAAAATTTGATTTAAACTCATGAAAGTGATTAGATGATAATGCCATGATCTGATCTTAAATTGGAAGTCATATTTGATGTATGAAATTACTCTTGAAAGTGATGTACTCATGTATAAATTTTATGATAACTCAATGTTACCCATATGTATATAAGTCCTTTCTAAGTTTGAGGTAAATTCTTGATATGGTAAAATACGGTGGAAATCATATTATACACCTCATGTTTGATGAGGTCCCTATTTATTAAAACCATGTTTCCATATTTTTGATCAAAACTGAAACATAGTTAAGAAATGTTTTCCCCCTATTTGATTTGTGTAATGATCATGCAACAAAATATCCATGTCTCTAGAACCCTAGATCATGATGTGAAGACTTGTTACAAGAGGAAAATCCTCTATTGACTATAATTCCACTTTGTAGGTTCAATTTGAATAATGTGATGGACCTAGATCTCGGTATCACCCAGTTATTCTCAAACTCTTGAGCTCTTAGTTTGAATTTTTTTTATTTTAAAAAAATACCCACACCTTGATCTTGATAGGAGGGAATGAAATTATGACCTTGATCTTAAAATCTTGAAGTATGGTTGCCCTATTATGATCCTGATCTTCAACATGACCCTATAAAGTATGATTTGACAGTTGTTACTCACCCTATTTGGATACTCTTGATGACTCGTGACCAATGTAAACTAATGTTCTAGATTAGGGTGGTAGTTGATGTATAACTTCCCTAACCTATGCAACATCCTGATTGTGACTCCTCTCAATTTTCATATAATTGGATTATTTAGAGTATGAAAAGGTAACCCCTTCCAAAAAAATTTCATTTATTGACCTATGTCTCTAATAGGTCAGATCTGTGAAAATATGGATACTCAATGCTGAACCTCGATTCTGTGATGATCTTAAAATATGATGATGTTGAATATAGCTTATGGTTCACTTCCTAGAAAGACCTAGGTTTATATCATTTATCAACAACTAATATCATGACTAAAAATTGATTTTGATACCATAAAATGTAGCTTGATTGTTGCTCAATTGATGTATATGGATAAATGATCACCCCTAAGGTCTAAATAGGAACCTAAATCCTATATTAAAAATGTTTGGACCTATGACTTTGATGTCCAAACTTGACTCTTGACATTGATTTATGAAATCTCGACTCATTATTATTGATCTTGATATTGATTTCACTCATATAATCACTCTATTTGGATCTTTAGATCACCCTTGATATATGAATGATGACTTTCATGTTCCCTTATCTCAAAATTTTTAAATAATAATTATGTGGACTCGCTCAATTCTTGACTTAGGAATGAAATCCATGGGGACTCAGGTGGAACCTTCCATTGATTTTTAGCACGAAATCATAATGTTGAAATATGATGTTTGTCTCGAATTACTAAAATATGAATCTTGATCATGGATGTATAACCCCACCTAATCCAATGTAGAAGCTAGAACCCTAAATAGTGGGAATGAAAGTCATGCTCTACTCTCAATTTAAAATTCTCTATTCATTTGATTTGAAACTTGATTTCTCCAAATTTATGATCTATAGGATAATTTTTCAAGATTTTGACTAATGTAATGAACTTCCAAATTTGATGATCTATGCAACTATGTGTGAACTATTATGCTTTATTTATCGATTTTGTTATATTGTTGATGTTGTAGATGTTTAAAAAATATTATAACATGGAATATGAAATCCAAGTTTCAATTGATGGATTGATCTAATTTTTGGGACAAAATTTCTTTTAAGGTGTGTAGGATGTAACAATATGGACTTTTCTCATTCCTCAAGTATATTCCATGCACTTCATGTTTGTACTAATTTCTCACTTTATTCATCAATTATATTATTGAAGGTGATTTGATGCTCAATTGGATTGTCTTAGTCTTGTGATGACATCGAATTTAGCCTAAAACCCAACTTTCACATATATTTTACATTACCCTCTTCAAACCAATTTTATAACCCATGTTCTATGTTTTTTATCCAAATCTTACTTTTGTAGTATAGAGAACACTCTCACGCTTCCAAAGAATCTAATTTCACTCAATTTTGACCTTGGATGAGAAAGTTATGCTCATTTGAAATCACATTGATAAAAACTTGTTTTAGCTCTTTTAAATTGGTTTTACACTGGTAGGGCCCAAAATGGGAGCGCCTTACATGGACCATGTATTACCATCCCTTATCTAGTGCGAATTGACTTTTTCTCCTAACCAATCAAAATCTGGAATTAAAGAGCCTTAACTTTGCGACCTTGGATCTTTCGTCCCCAGCTTTAGGATCCAACCAATGGTCGCAAATTCATCCTCAGCCTATGTATTGATCACAGGAGCAACCAATGTTGGTGACACCTACCCCAACATTGGTGCCACTAATGAGCTCATTTCCTACCTCTTGATGTGAATTGATGCCCCTTTTGCCTATAAAATTCCTTTCTAACTCCTTCCCCCTCTTTTCCCCTTGTTTCACTAACCCTTGCACATATGTTTCTCCCTTGTCCTTCCATCTTCACCTTGGATGCATCCCACCTTCGATAAGGTGTAGTCAGGCTCCTCGTACACCCCGTAGTAGGTTGATATTGCCATAGAGTCTGTAGTGAGGAGTCGAGCATCTATGGTTGGTACTCATAGCCCTACTCCCCCTCCCTCCATGACCCAACTATGTTTCGGTAACCTGCTCTGCCTAGAGACCACGACTTGCACGAGAAGTGTCACTTAGGAGAGTAGCATTGTGTGGTGGTTCAGAGAAGTGGAGAGAGCTCACGGATCTCTAGTGCGGGACCATGGGTGATGGATGGAAGATGGAGAACTGTGTCGGGTCACCTCTGATCGGGTTGTAGGCCTGGGGCAGGATGGATAAGGGTCCATAAAGCCCAGGTTCGTGGGGCACCATCCCTTGTTCATCTCAACTCTTAGATTGATATTTGACAACCCAAAATAAATCTTTTTAGGTAATATTCTAAAAATCATATCTCCTTGCTCCCTTAACCAAATCAATCATATGATATATGATTTTAGATGAGAAGATTGTAAGTAATCCAATAAAAAAAGTTTCCAAAACCATTTATGCTCTTAGTTCTCCTTTTTTTACTAAAAGTTATACCTTTATGTTTATTCAAAGGCCTCTATGCCCTTTTTATGCTTCCTTGTATAAATAATGGTCTTATGTTGTCCTAAATAATTTGAATCAGTAACATCATCTCTCCTTAGATGTAATTGATGATTTCAATCATCTATGTGTACCCATATTTTTTATCCTGACGCAAAATGACTTTCTATTGAACTTATATGATGTAACTTGACCTAGAATGAAGTTTTGATATAATTTATAGTCATGCAACCTCTTAATCTTGAAAATCAGTAATCTTTGATATGCTTTATGTCATTATTGACTTAGATGTTGTGCATTTTTGTCATGAATGACTCATAACACATAAACACTTATCTTTGTACACTATTATGCCCTAATATGTGATGTCTACGTGCCTATATGGTTGGATCTTTGAACCATTATGCAAAGGTAACACTACTACAGAAATAGCTTATAACATCACATTTAGAGGCATCAGTAGTATCAAAAAAACCGACGCCTAAACCCTACAACATTAGTTGAAAACACAAACCGACATCTATATGTGAAGACCGGCCAAACACGGGTATCACTTTTTATTTAGCATCAGTTTCTCAATAAGAAATCAATGCCTAAAATCGCATGCCAAATCCAATTTTTCCAGTGCAAAAAAATTACCTCCAAAATTTCACATGTTGCGTCAGTAGTTTACCAAATAACTGACGACTAAAGATTTTTCACGAGATAGAAATCGGACCTATTTTGGTCGTCAGTTTGCTTACAGTAACTGACACCGATGTGTGTTCGCGCATTGTCCACATGAAAATTTTTACCCCCCAAATTGCCCAATTGGTGTGGGTTTTTTATGGCAACCGAAGAACATGGTCGTAATTCAAGAACATTTTTTTGTCAGCATATGTAGATAGATGTCAATTTTTCTAATTGAAACTGATGACTATGATTGAATTTAGGTGTCGGTGTTTTTTGGTGACCGACACTTTTGGAGCTTAGGTGTTGGTTTCTGAAACAACCGACGACGATGGTTAACTTAATAGCCCCTACGAAACAGACTCTTCCCCATTCTCTATTTCATCATGATTTCACCAGCGGTACTAGGTCTCTGGTGATTTGCTCACCGCCTGTCGCCATCTGCTGCCGTCGCCGGTGAGGAGTTGTGCTTGCTGTCGGACACCACACAACTACCGCTGCCACTGTGCCACCACACAACCATCGTCTCTGCTACGATGAGGACCCATGAGGTCACACCGCTTCCTACAGGTACTTCCTTCTCTTCTTCTTCCTGCTCCTCTTCTTCTTCCACTCGCCTTCCTACAATCCGTCCTGCTCCTCTTCTTCCTCCACTCTTTTTCCTACTCCTTCTCCTTGTTCATCCTACTCCTCTTCCTCTGCCACAAGATAGGGTTTGTTTGGTGGTGTTGGCGGTGAGTAGTGTATGTGAGGATATTGGGATGGCTTTGTTGATGATGCGTTCTGCATTCATGCGGGTCTCTTTGCTTGTTTGGGTGGTAGTCATTGCACTTCATTTTTTTTTTTGTGGTTTATCCTCTCTTGGTTATGAACTTGTGCTATTGTGTGCATTAATGCTATTTATGTACATACGCTTGATTATTACTATTAGTGATCTGCGGTTGTGGAATCATTTCATATGTGGTGGTTTCTATGCCTGTTTGTTTGGTGTGAGTTTATGTGGTAAGTTGTGTAGCTCTTAATTGCTTTGTGGTGTCTGGATCATTGGTAAACTTTCTCCTCTTGGCTGTGTTACTACCTCAGATTTGAGGAATGTGATGAGAGGACCGTTATGTTGGTTGCCCATTTGACCCCTAATTGGATATTGGGTACATGTTTCTGCAATGATGTTAATTCTTCTTGCTCCTCTAAAATTGATGTACATTGACCCCTAATTAATACATTATAACAGAATTGAATCGTTCATTTGTGTTGTTGCAGGTGCTGAATTGAGTTGATGTGCTTGTGCTCTTCGGGCTGAATTGAGTTGTTGTGTCATCCATTTGTGTTGTTGACTAGCATATATTTCTTCTTCAACCTTCAAGTGAGGTATAATATTCTCATTATCCCAATGTGCCATTAGGCTTCATTTTGATTCAAATATTTGATATATGGAATCATGTTTTAATTATTGTTTAGTATATACTGGCATGCATGATTGATGTTACACAAAACTTAGGATATGGATGATGAAACTAGGATTGTAGGTATAAGAATGACAACATACATGTATTTTTTGGCCTAGAAACCCGTCCAAGATTTACTCATTAGGAGTAAATTGTGGATAGTCCCCGGTTTGGGACTATTCTTGAACACTTAATCTCACTTAGGATGTAAGTGTATAATGTATATTGGGTTTTCAAGAAAATTTCGGTATCATTTCCCCGTTTGTTCTCTAAGTACAAATGTACTTAGAGAACAACGGGGAAATGTTGCCGAAATTTTCTTGAAAACCCAATACACATATACACTTACTAGTGAGATTAGGTGTTCAAGAATGGGATAGGTGGTACAGATTTATTAAATATAATACCTTAAACTCTAAACTTTTAACCATAAACCCTAATCCTTTAACCCTAGACCCTAATCTTTTAACCCTAAACCCTAATATATACTTGTTTTCTCTTTGATCATAGAATGGATAGATCATGGATGTCCATTCCAAATCGCTGCACCCCAGAGTTTATTTCTAGTCTTGATTAATTTATTAGATTTTCCGAGTAACATAGGAAACAACTTGGAGATAGGTTCTACTGTCCATGTAGGCATTGCGGTAACAACTTGAAAGTCAACACTGGTGACAAAATCAAAAGTCATGTCATGTGCAATGGGATTGCACAAGGCTATACATAATGGCACTAGCAAGGAGAGATTTCAAACCTAAAATCAGTGGATGTCGATAGCAGTGCTTGTGTGGAAGAAGAAATTTCCTCTAATGACGTAGATGTGAATGAACCAGTTCTAGTAGACATCGTTGATGCGATGTTGGATAGTTGTGGGGTAGGGCACACTGATCCACCTCCCATGTTTAGAAACATTGTTCATGATGATGAGATAGCGTTATACACATGTTGTACTAAGTTTATGAAGCTTAGCTCTATGTTGAGATTGTATAATTTGAAAGCTAACAATAGATGGAGTGACAAAAGCTTCACGTCATTGTTGTCTTTGTTGAAAGAAATTCTTCTTGAAGGAAACGAGATGCCAATCTCAACATACCAGTTAAAGAAATTGTTGTGCCCAATGGGAATGGAGGCCAAGACGACACATGCATGTCTGAATGATTGTGTATTATTTCAAAAGGACTATGTGGATTTCAAAGATTGTCCAAAATGTGGTGCGTTAAGGTATAAATTGACAACTTCGGGGGAGTCTAAAATTGGTTCTTCTGCCAAGGTGATGTGGTATCTACTTATATTATCATGGTTTCAACGCTTGTTTACCAATCTGATAGATGTGAAGAATTTGAGATGGCATGCAGATGTTAAGAAAAATAATGATGGGATCCTACGACATGCGTCTGGTTCCCCACATTAGAAGAAGATTGCTTTATTATACCCTAAATTTGGTGAAGAAGTCAGGAATCTAAGACTTGGGCTTTGTATAGATGGGATGAATCTGTAAGGGACATTGAGTAGCCAACATAGCACTTGGCCAGTTATGCTTGTTATATACAATCTTCCTCCCTAGTTGTGTATGAAAAATAAGTACATTATGTTGTCGTTGATGATATCAGGCCCTAAAAAACCTGGAAATGATATCGACGCTTATCTTGAACCTCTAATTGATGACTTAAAGAAACTATGGGGTGAAGGTGTGATGACCTATGATGCTTCACAAAGAGAAACATTTCATTTGCACACTATGTTGTTTTGCACTGTTAATGACTTTCCAGCATATGGGAATTTGTCTGGATATAGTGTCAAAGGATCTAAAGTGTGTCATATATGTGAAGAAAACACTGATTCAATACGACTAAAACATGGCAGAAAGATTGTATATCTTGGTCATCGAAAGTTTATTCCAAAATTACATCTGTATCATAGGTTGCGCAAAGCATTCAATGGTCAGAATCAGGAATGGAGTGCACTTAAACCTATACCAGGGGAGGTTATTTATTAAAGAGTAAAAGACTTTGCCAATGAATTTGGTAAGAGATCACAATGTACCATGGCCACACAGAGTGACAAATCTTTATTCAAGAAGAAGTCAATATTTTGGGATCTTCCTTATTGGATTTCTTTGGCAGTCAGGCATTGTATCGACGTCATCCATGTTGAGAAAAATGTCTGTGATAGCGTCATTGGTACTCTATTAAATATACTAGGTAAGACTAAAGATGGGATAAAATCTAGAATGGACCTACGTGAAATGGGAATAAGGACAAAATTAACTGAAGTAGTTAGTAGCGATCGGAGATCATACTTACCTCCCGCTTGTTACACGTTGTCTAGAAAGGAGAAGAAAGCTTTTTGTGAATGCTTGGTAATTGTTAAGGTGCCACAAGGTTACTCATCCAACATGCGTAGATTGGTATCAATGAAAGATCTAAAGTTGATAGGTCTTAAATCTCATGATTGTCACACTCTAATGCAACAAATATTACCCGTGGCAATTCAATCTATATTGTTGAAGCATGTAAGGTTTGCAATCACTAGACTTTGTTTCTTTTTCAACAGTCTGTGCAGCATAGTTATTAACCCTGATACTCTCAATAAATTGCAAAGAGAAGTGTTTGTTACCCTATGTCATCTTGAGATGTATTTTCCTCCTTTGTTCTTTGATATCATGGTACATCTTGTTGTCCACTTGACTAGAGAAGTGAAAATGTTGGGACCAATTTTCTTGCATTGGATGTATCCCTTTGAACGATACATGAGCATTTTTAAAGGTGATGTTCGAAACCGTTATCGGCCTGAAGGGAGTATTATTGAGGGTTATGTGGCGAGAGAGGTTATTGATTTTTATAATGAATTTCTGAGTGCTAATGACACTCCTGTTAATGACAAGAATATTGAGGAGTATTCCGGCAAAGGAATTTTGGGATCACGGATGAAAGTAATCAACAGTGTGCAGTTGGAACAAAGTCACTTGTGTATTTTACACAACATCGACGAAGTGAGTATTTATATCAAGGAACATACCAATTTTATCAAGAGACAATATCCTCGAGCCAATTCAATGTGGCTTGCAAGATAGCATAACAAATACATTTATTAAGTGGTTTGAAGATAAAGTCTTATATGAAGGGTTTGACATGAATGAATTCTCATATTACACAAAGCGTCAAATAATCTTACTAAAACTATCAAATGTCTCGCCTTTAAACCAAAATTGAATGTTATCTCTTATGAAGGGTTTGACATGAATGAATTCTCATATTACACAAAGCGTCAAGATGATAAGAGTGTCATCCGAAATAGTGGGGTCACCCTTCAAGCATCTTCATTGTTTTTGCAAGTGCAAAGGATAAGAGCCCACATGAAGCTAAAATGTCATATTACGATGTCATTGAAGACATATGGGAGTTTGACTATGTAGATTATAGAATTCCGCTCTTTAAATGTAATTGGGTTGATAACACCAAAGGAGTTATAGTGGATGAAATGGGTTTCACATTAGTGAACTTTGAAAAGATTGGCGAGAAGGGTGAACCATTCATATTGGCATCACAGGAAAAACAAGTATTTTATGTCAATGATCCTGTAAATGATAAATGGTCAGTTGTTCTTCATGGTAAAATAGAGTTCATTGAAGATCCTATAGATGAAGAAGAGTATTATGATAAGTATGATGACTCCAGTCCATTCTCAGTTGGGTTTCCAACACCACCAAATATTGAAGCTAATGATGACTTGTAGGTGTGTGGAGATCACAATGAAGGGTTGTTAATTGATAAAAGATCACAATATTAGAGGCATGCATGTTTATATTTTTTTATATGTTTCGTTTTTCTGAATGTGAACTTTACAATGTTTTATTATCTTCTAGTTATGCCAAATGCTAAATGTTTGATTTTTTAATGATACTTTCAGATGGATGAGCATGAGCATTATGACCATGATGATGATTACCATGAGGGTGAGGATATCAATGCGCCGCCTCATAATGTAAGTTTTAAAAATATATCCTATATTTCTATCTATATGTCCATTTATAGTTATATCATGTAAGTTTTTTTATTTTGTCAAATTTTAGGTGGATGATGTACCACCTGAAGAACTTGGGGCACTTGAGGAGTAGCAAAAAAAATTGAAAACATGAGGGGCATCACTATGATGAACAAGTTACTACAAAAAAGGGGCAATGGACCAAAACTCACTGTGGATTTTAATCATGTAGGAAATCTAGTTGGAGTGAACCACAACTTGTTTATTTCATATCTTGCGGTTCTTACTCGTAGCCATTGTAGTCCTAATGTAGAATCTTAGCATAAAGTTCCTAAGGGGAAGAAAGACTTAGTATGGAAGGAACTATGTGTGAGTTATTATTATTTGCAATTCTATATTATAGATTACTAAATTTTAGGATACTAGTTAATAGAAATTCTATTTTGTAGAGTATATTTGAACTGGATGAAAAGTTGCATTGTAAATGCATGATGCAACATTGTGGGAGGGTCCTAAGGAACTATAGGACAAATCTCACCCGAGATTACATATGAGATGTTGAGAAGAGGAAGAAGCCAGCCACTGAGTAATGGAACTACCTGGACCCCAATGACTGGGATGAGTTTGTTACCAAAAGAAAAACTGATGAATTCAAGGTATTAAGCACCACTCCCAATTTAATTAATATGCATTCTTGTGTATTCACCTATTCAAGATTAACCTTTAGTGTTACTAACCAAATCAACGTTCTTACTAACAAGGCTATCAGCGATGCTCAAAGAGCAAGGCGTGCACTAAATGTGCATGACCACATGATGGGTCGAAAAGGCTATGCAGGCATTCGCCAAAGACTATAGGCTGAGTCTACTTCATAGTCTTCTGCTACTCAAGAGACTACAGAGCCTTATACTATTGGTCCTGCACCTCTTCCTCACCATGCTATGTGGATAGCTGGGAGGCAAAATAAGAAAGGAGATATAACCAAGCCCGCAACTACTAAGGCGGCTGCAAAATTGGTAAAATTCAACTCTTAGAGCAATCGATATTGATTATTGTTATGTTTACTTACCAATTTCTATTGATGGCGATTAGCGAGAGCTTCACGAGCAGAGGAAGGAAGGCAAGTTCATCCCTGAGGGCACAAGGGATGAATTGACATTTGCTCTTGGTAACCTAGAGCATCATGGATGTGTTAGGGGTGTAGGTGTTGGTGTGGGCATAAAAGAATTCTTTGGGCCATCATAGTGCAATCCTGTCCCAAAAGTGGGATTATCAAATGTTGAGGTAACCTATTCTTTTTTTAGAATGTTATTGCGAAAGGGAATTCAATAATCAAAATGTAGTGTTTCTTTTGTCAATGTATAGGTAGATGAGTTCATTAATAGGAGAGTTAAGGAAGCACTTGATAAGAGACTCCATGAAGCAATTAGCAAGTGGCAGGTGTCTCAGACTACCACTCAGATAGTACGTGTGGCGTGCCACTCTTATCCTACTGTAGAGGTGGTTGGGAGTAATCCTGTAGACCCACCACCTAACACATCTACTATAAGTATTTTTATGACATACTAGCTAGTCTTTTCAAGATGATATGTTTATGTATATATGTATATAACATTCTTTACGTAAATTTGTAGGGGTTGAAGCCATGCCATATAAAAAGTCAAGAATATATTGTTGAAGAGGCCAAGGCTTACCCACCCCTTCCAGGGGACATGTTTCAGGGCTCCAGTACCAGATTGTGTGATTTGTGTGAGCCTGATACATGTACTCCCCAATTGGAGGGATCTTCCATTGCCATATGACCACCTAGATTCTAAAATGCTTGGTGAGGCAGATGGAGGAGTGATATTGTGGCCCAAAGCGGATGTCGTCTATACTAATATTGTATGGTAAATTTACATTATGTTAATTTGTTAGTGTATATATATGAGTCAATTGATCTGAAATTATATATAGAGGTCAAAAGGAAGACACCCGCTACATCTCGGCCTCCACCTCCACCTCCTGAAGTACCTAGTTGGCTTCCAAGGGACCTAAACACCTCGTTAGGTCCTAATTGTAGGGGTATGGTAGTATGGATAGGCAAACATAACCCAAATTGTCCTATAAATGTTTCTATTCCGGAGGATGTTGTAGGTGAATCCTACGATAATAATCTATTTATACAAGATATTTTGTAGTTGTTTCATTATTATTGGTTGAATACATCTATGATAGAGCTATGGATATGGTGAGATCTTGTTTATACATCCATATACCTTGTTTTATATACGGTGATTTGGTTTCTTATATATTAATGCATACATAATACATGTTTTGCAACCATTTACACACGATCTATAAAGATTTTTCATTTTCCCATGTGGGATTTCTAGTTCCATCTTTGATCAGTCTTGTAGATAAAGACCCTGCATCAGTTACCTCATACTGCTTTGCTGCTTTTAAATATTTTGGTAAAAAAAAAGACGGTGATAATAGCTCCATTCAATGTTGAGTAAGTTTACTTTTCCTATAATTTGGACTTAAGAAAATTACATTTTTATTGTGTCTTTTGAGTTATTAATTTTTAACTTTCTTACCTCTAGTGGTAGGCATTGGGAGTTACTGGTTATTGTCCCCAAGATGTTTACTTTTTATTATCTAGGTCGTGTGGGGAAGGAATTGGACACATTACATGGACACCCAATGAAAAGGCCATTATTCACGTGAGAAATATTTCATGATTTTATATCCGTTAACATATGTTATTACATTACTATTTCATTATGCAATTTAATGTGTTACATTAACATGTAGGGCTTTAAGAGAGTTCAAAAAAGGTGGAGGAAACATCTCCAACATCTCCAAGAAAAAGAAATAGTTACTAAATTGGGAGAATGTGAAAATAATTTCCTGACTCCAATGTATATATTATTTATGTGAACTGTGCTTGTTTGTATATTTGAACATTTTGTATGTTTCAATTTATAGTGTGCTAAATAAGACAATGGTTGGGCATGTGCATGTTGGGTTTTAGGGGAGACAGAGAAGGCAGTGGAAACAAAAAATTTCTCCCCAACCCATACCGAGGAAACGCGTCAACATTTATATAATAGGAAAGGATGGTTTGTGGAATCATACCTTGTCCCGAGGCTTGCTCGGCGACAATACCTCGCGCAATGCGCGGTCTTCAACTCGGACTTCGACGGTGTCTGTGCAGCTCCTGGTCGCACAGGGACTGACAACTCCTACTCGAACCGGACTGTCGGATGACAGTTGTCCTCCTAAGCGGCAGTGTCCTCCCGCCTCTGTAGTAGTCCACACGGACCACCTGGAACTCCACACTCCTTGTCCCACAAGGAAGTGGAAGGAGTCGCACCCTCATGTTGACGTACTAGTCACCAACACGCTCTCCTGCCTCCTGTTGCAACTACAGTTGTCCTTCCCTTGCTGCACCTCCCTTTTGCGGGAAGCACTTGCTCGGGCTCTCTCACGGTTACCAAAAACCAGAGAGAACGACAACTTGCAGAGCAACTGGTTGCACTGAGCTGTACTTTGAGAAGCCCCCAATACCCCTATATAGATAGGAGAGTCATGGGACAGGGTTCTCCATCCCGGGCAATGCGGGACTAATGCAGGAGTAGAAGGGTTCGAGAATTTTCCACAAAAAGCAACCGGTTCGCAACTTGAAATGATCGGTTCACAACTGAACCGATCGGTTCGGCCATTGAGCCGATCGGTTGGACCTGAGTCGATCGTTTGGGGCACTCCAACCGATCGGTTGGTGCCCTGAACTGGTCGTTTCATGGTCCTAATCTGGCTCAAAAAGACTTTCCTTGTTTCTTTCCCAATTGGTATTGAATACCAATATTATTCCCAATCGAATTGGGCAATTTGAAACCAAAGGAAAATTCTTGCCGACATGACTTTCCCAACTGGTCGGTTGCACCAGTTGAGCCGATCGGTTCAACCCTTGAACCGGTCGTCTCAACCTGGGCATGAGCCGATCGGCCTGGACACTCCATCCGACCGGTTCAGCAACCTCATCCGACCGGTTCATCACATGAGCCGATCGGTTGGGAGCACAGGTTGGGCAAAATCAGTCAATTGCGATTTCAATCAATCTGATACTCCAATCAATGCGTCCAACACTTTGAACCATATGATATTGAGCTATCGACTGATTGAGTGTTTAATTGAACTACTAAACTCCTTTAGTAATCAATCTAAACATTGCTTTGTGGACAAAACTCCTCTTCCAGGTTAAATCCTATGTATGTGGCCCTGCAGGTCCATTTCACGTTGGTAGTGAAAGTCCATAACACTTATGACTTCACAAGCAAAGAGCGGTGCCTAGTCACACATCAGTGCTACCCAAGTGAAAGTAGAAAGTTGGAGAACAACTTTCATCCTACAATCCGTGAATGGTGTTACAACGAATGTATAATTCCTTTGTCACTGATGTCCCGAATGAACTCAAGGCATGGAGCAGTCATCCTGTCAATGTTCATTCACTTCCTTGATCTCAGAGTAGACTGGAAGAGATATGTATGACATCGGTATCATATACTGATTCACACATGTGTGCACGCCTTTCTCAATCCTACTCATCAAGTGGCCATGGATATCAAACTCCCTCAGGAGGGACAAATCCCATATCTATCACTCACCCCTCAAAAGCCCCATGTGTCAAAGCCACCCAATCATCACCTTTATAACAACCCATGTTTCAGGACTGCGTTTGATGATGTCAAAGTGTGCCCAACGACATGTGTTGAGTGTAGTGATTTCAGGTCTAAGAATCACACTCACCACCATCACTGTGAGTACTGACTGTGACTACCATCTCATGGTTCCATGTGTCAAACTCACGGTGGGTCTGTCTGGTACCTTGTTCTCTAACAAGTACCTATGTGTTTGGTTTGATATCTCTATATCATGACTAATGAGATTCTGTCATCAACCAACACCACAATCTAGTCTTGTGTGTCATTGTTGTCTATCTACCTTCCACAATGACATCCGAATAGGGACATATCAAGAATGTACAAACTCTTAGCATTCGTATGATCTCATCGTTCAGGTCATGAACCTGAAGGCATACGTCATTGAGTACTGTCATTCTCTAGACATTCAATCTGTTCTATCACTATCTCATATGACTGAACCAGAAAGAATTGGAAGCTCGCCTTTTATGTTTATCAAATCAATCTTAATGTATCCCATCAATCATCCCATGATTGGCTCTCAGGGCATACATACCAACAGACTCCCACTTGCACTGCGAGCCAATCACCCATGAATCATATTCATAGTGATTTTCAAACATGTCCCACATGTTACTGTGTTGTAGTGCCAACATAGTGAGTAATGGCAACATCTTGCCAAAGTCTGTATAAATTGCATGTCTCTCATCTCTTCGATGTACGTCACACGTATGAGATGGAGTTGTCGTAATACGCGATCTTGTATTCCATTTGCTAACCTTTAGCCACATTGCATGATCAAGGATTCCAGACTTGTCATCAATGAGTGGAATATAAGTTCATCTCATGAACTTTCAGATCCATATAGTATCCACTGCTGTTCACTAACACATAGACACTCGACTTTTCCCTTTTAAATGGCTTTATTGGAACACTTCCAATTATCAACAAACATTCACTTTTATACATCTCATGTATATATATTGCGATTAATTTTTTGTCTATTCAGAAGTTCGCATCAATGTAACTCTTTACATCGAACTCTTCTCCATAGAACTAGTGCTTCACAAGCACTTATCAAGTTCTCATGGTATTCCAGTAACACTTACTAGAAGCAGACATTCATCCACTCGTCATGTCACACATACGAGTTATCAGGATGAGCACATCATATTGCAATGTCCTACATACAAGATGATGAATGCATTTTATTCTTGCCATGTCATACATGCAAGATAATGGGATGATTACATACATGATAGATCCATATCTATTCTTAGTGTTCCCATTCTTCACAAGAATTGGACACTTGGCCTTGGGATACTAATATCCATGTAACATGGACAAGTTTTCTCCCACTGAATCTGTGCATACTGAACACTTCAGTACAGATTGCCAATGTATGCTTTCTCTTTCCAGGTCAAGAGATTTTCGAGAACTATCTCTATAGATCTCTATTCCTATCACATAGGAAACATCTCTATCTTCCTTAAAGATAATTTCCACTTTTGGATTTCCATTCTAGAACAATTCCATTTTACATCAATATGTGGAATGTGAATACGCTCCCACTAAATCACAGATCACTTCTTTATCTTTAACATATCAGTCAAACCCTTTGACTATATTATCAAAATAAAGATCCAATTTTGAGTTGCTTGTACTCAATCAATCACGTTGATTAGTCCATTGTAACTTATAGACTTCATTTGCATTAGTGGAATCATAAACCTTATAGGCTGTGTCATGTACACATCCTGGTTTTATTCCTCATAGGAATGCGGTTTTAGTATCCATATGCCAAATGTCTTAGTCATTAAGTTGCAATCAACAAGCATCATCCTTCTCAAAATGGTATCCATGTGTCTTAACACTTAAGACTCATATGCACTTATGGATATGATCCAATGAGTGCTATCATCAAGGTCATACCTTATGGTTCACATGGAAGTCATTTAGGATGTAATGGTTTTAAACTATAACTCAAGATTCGGTTCCTCATATTCATCTTGATAGTTGACTCATCACATGAACAACTCATCACATAGATAATTGAGGTGTATCTGTTAAAGATATAAGAACTCACAACCCTTGTGATTCTTAATTTCTTTTATTAGTGTGGGGTATTCTTTTATTAAGAAGAATTCAGTTATTTGATAATCATTCTCTAACTCCTTAGAGTATGATTCCTTCTTGATTCAGACATCACCATGCCTTAACCATGAGTTCACTATGATACACTATCATAATCACTCATAAGGATCTCAAACATTTGGTCCAAGTATTTCATTCATTGATCTCATCAAGAATTAATACTTTACCAAATTTGTACTTCATTTATGATCATCTTGAACATTTCAAGACATTCATATTGGTATTTCTCTAAACACCATTTGAAGTATTAGCATTTATTCCAATAGGTATGTAAATACATCACATGTATTATACCTAATAGGATAATCACTTTTCCACTACTTTAGTGAAGATTGATTAATCATGTCCAAGATATTCATGTCCCTTACTGGTTCTCTAACCAAAAGAGTCTAGTTTTATCCATCATATGGAAACTAGAAATGAATTTCTCATGATTAATGCTAATTAAATTGTTTGAGTTATCTATAACTTTTAGGTATCATCTTATCTTATGCATATCAAATATCACAAGATAAATAAGGCATTGCCACAAAGATCACATCTTTATAAATTGAAACATCTCTTTATTAATTGCTATCATTGTCATACAATATGCAAAAATAAAGTGTTTCTATCTATTGGCAAGTATGAAATAGCAGTTCATAACTGTATTACATGCCTTATTGGCTGAAAATAAACTAAAGTATTCCTATCTATAAAGGCAACACTTGCCCCAAGTAAGAATGTTTTACACTTTACATATTGATATCATATATCTCAAAAGTGTTACAGGTTTACTTTCACGACACCTTTAAGTAGAGGTTTCAGTCGCCTCCTTCTTCTTTTGTTCTTCCAGGTAGAGAGGACAATTCCTTTTCCAATGTCCTGGCTTTTGACAATGGTGGCAATTTCCTTTCTTGGTCACGCCTCCCTTAGCCTTGAGAGCTGAAGATGGCTTGGACTCCTGGCTAGCTTCAGAACCTTTCTTAGCTTTGCCCTTACCCTTGCGCTTGGACTTGCCTTTCTTGCTCGTGATCACCATCACGGACTTAGGCTTGTCCTTCTTCATCTGTAACTCGGCTGTCCTCAACATGCCCAACAACTCTGACAGTGGCCTATCAAAGTTGTTCATGTTGTAGTTCATCACAAACTGACTGTAAGATTCTGGCAACGATTGCAGTATCACGTCAGTAGCCAACTCTTGGCTCAGTGGAAATCCCAGTCTTTGCAGGTTCTCTACATACCCAATCATCTTGAGTGTGTGAGGACCAACTGGATCTCCTTCTGTCATGACGCACTTGAACAGCACCCTAGAAACATTGTACCTCTCTTGCCGTGCCTGATCTTCATACATGTTCCTGAGATGTAGAATCATCTCTATGACACCCATGTTCTCATGTTGCCTCTGCAACTCATGGTTCATTGAACATAGCATCAAGCACTTTGCATCAATGGCATCATCAGAATGCTTCTTGTAAGCATCCCTTTCTGCCTTTGGTGCATTAGGAGCGGGTTCCTCTAGAATTGGAGTATCCAGGACATAGAGCTTGCGCTCTTGAGTGAGAACAATTCTCAATGTCTGATACCAGTCGTGGAAGTTTGTCCCATTTAGCTTGTCCTTGTCAAGGACCGATCGCAAACAAAAGTTGTTGTTGTTTGTTTCCATTTGAACTACAAAAAGGAAAATATGCAATTTTAGTCCAAAACTAATTTTTGACTTATTTGATTGATTTGAAAGTTTGACGATATAATTAGGCCTTTAATTAATTATCGCTCCCACTATTTTACTTCAAATTGATATCCCTCACTATCAATTCGGAAGATTGCAGCGTACAACCTTCTAGTGGGCAAGATCCTGAAATCCTCTAAGCCATGGACCAGCTAGGGCTGTCACCCACAACATAGATCTCTCAGGTAGGCAACTTTTGCCAATTGCATCATATGCAACTCTTGATAAGATGTCATCCACAACTCCTTGCAATGATCATCTCCATGCCTCAAGGTACTAGATCCCATCTAGATCACCTTGTTAAGTCCGACCCAAAGCAAACACGATGAACATGCACCCTGCTAGGGCAGACCCACACATTCATCCTTCACGCTTCCACGAGGTAGACGGTGCACCACGCTAGGGCGTGCCCACACTTGGTCGAACAAGCTTTTCACGTGTGTCGCATTTGGAAGGCATCTAAAACTTAATATTGTAATGAGGGATTTGGTTTTATATATATATATATATACATATCCAATCACCACAATACATAGTATATATCATATACATGCTATATCCCACAGAAAACATGCACAAAACGATAAAAGCGATGATTATGGCCATCCTAATGTGATTCCTCGAGCCAAGAGGAATCACGGTCATCTAGGTCTACATCACATGCAACATGTACAAGATGAACATCTGTGTCTTGCCATCTGAGTTGATCAACTAATCACGTGAATGATCTGTACTCTCCAGCCGGTCGTCTGGGTGCCACCAGCCGATCGGTTGGCTCCTCCAACTGATCGGTTCGCCTGATCGTCGTGCATCTCGTCATGTCCGCCACCCGCTCGTCTCGCTCCTCGAACCGGTCATCAACCGATCGGTTCACTCCTTGAACCGACTGTCTGGAAGGTCAATCGATCGGTTCACTCCTTGAACCGACCGTCTGAGCAGTCGTCTTGATGTCCGCCGGTCTTTGACATAATAGGAAATAAAATCCTATTCTATTAATTACATTGCTTTAAAAGAGAAACCCCGATTTACATTCAGGGGGAGCAAAGGTAGGAAAGAATCTCAAATTATTTCGAGTTACATCAGAAATAAGAGAGGGAAGATCGGTGCGCAGACCGAGATGTAAGCAACCACACACAGATAGGGGTTTATAGGCCATAATCACGCTACACACATCCACCACAAAACTCGTTTAAGGGCGACGCGTATCGAGTGCATTAATAATACATATCATATATGTAATTAGGGATTTGTGGATTTAGGATTGGACATGCATAAAGCCGATATTATTCGCATCGAATGCAATAAATAAAGGCGACAAACCAAAATCGATCATATCGATATTCCTAAAATATAGAGCAGTTGACGTGGCTCTGATACCACTATTGGGTTTTAGGGGAGACAGAGAAGGCAGCGGAAACAAAAAAATTTCTCCCCAACCCATACCGAGGAAACGCGTCAACGTCTATATAATAGGAAAGGATGGTTTGTGGAATCATACCTTGTCCCGAGGCTTGCTCGGCGACAATACCTCGCGCAATGCGCGGTCTTCAACTCCGGACTTCGACGGTGTCTGTGCAGCTCATGGTCGCACCGGGACTGACAACTCCTACTTGAACCGGACTGTCGGATGACAGTTGTCCTCCTAAGCGGCAGTGTCCTCCCGCCTCTGTAGTAGTCCACACGGACCACCTGGAACTCCACACTCCTTGTCCCACAAGGAAGTGGAAGGAGTCGCACCCTCCTATTGACGTACTAGTCGCCAACACGCTCTCCTGCCTCCTGTTGCAACTGTAGTTGTCCTTCCCTTGCTGCACCTCCCTTTTGCGGGAAGCACTTGCTCGGGCTCTCTCACGGTTACCAAAAACCAGAGAGAACGACAACTTGCAGAGCAACTGGTTGCACTGAGCTGTACTTTGAGAAGCCCCCAATACCCCTATATATATAGGAGAGTCATGGGACAGGGTTCTCCATCCCGGGCAATGCGGGACTAATGCAGGAGTAGAAGGGTTCGAGAATTTTCCACAAAAAGCAACCAGTTCGCAACTTGAAATGATCGGTTCACAACTGAACCGATCAGTTCGGCCATTGAGCCGATCGGTTGGACCTGAGCCGATCGTTTGGGGCACTCCAACCGATCGGTTGGTGCCCTGAACTGATCGGTTCATGGTCCTAATTCGGCTCAAAAAGACTTTCCTTGTTTCTTTCCCAATTGGTATCGAATACCAATATTATTCCCAATCGAATTGGGCAATTTGAAACCAAAGGGAAATTCTTGCCGACATGACTTTCCCAACTGGTCGGTTGCACCAGTTGAGCCGATCGGTTCAACCCTTGAACCGGTCGTCTCAACCTGGGCATGAGCCGATCGGCCTGGACACTCCAGCCGACCAGTTCAACAACCTCAGCCAACCGGTTCATCACATGAGCCGATCGGTTGGGAGCACAGGTTGGGCAAAATCAGTCAATTGCGATTTCAATCAATCTGATACTCCAATCAATGCGTCCAACACTTTGAACCATACGATATTGAGCTATCGACTGATTGAGTGTTTAATTGAACTACTAAACTCCTTTAGTAATCAATCTAAACATTGCTTTGTGGACAAAACTCCTCTTCCAGGTTAAATCCTATGTGTGTGACCCTGCAGGTCCATTTCACGTTGGCAGTGAAAGTCCATAACACTTATAACTTCACAAGCAAAGAGCGGTGCCTAGTCACACATCAGTGCTACCCAAGTGAAAGTAGAAAGTTGGAGAACAACTTTCATCCTACAATCCGTGAATGGTGTTACAGCGAATGTATAATTCCTTTGTCACTGATGTCCTGAATGAACTCGAGGCATGGAACAATCATCCTGTCAATGTTCATTCACTTCCTTGATCTTAGAGTAGACTGGAAGAGATATGTATGACATCGGTATCATATACTGATTCACACATGCGTGCACGCCTTTCTCAATCCTACTCATCAAGTGGCCATGGATATCAAACTCCCTCAGGAGGGACAAATCCCATATCTATCACTCACCCCTCAAAAGCCCCATGTGTCAAAGCCACCCAATCATCACCTTTATAAGAACCCATGTTTCAGGACTGTGTTTGATGATGTCAAAGTGTGCCCAACGACATGTGTTGAGTGTATTGATTTCAGGTCTAAGAATCACACTCACCACCATCACTGTGAGTACTTACTGTGACTAACATCTCATGGTTCCATGTGTCAAACTCACGGTGGGTCTGTCCGGTACCTTGTTCTCTAACAAGTACCTATGTGTTTGGTTTGATATCTCTATATCATGACTAATGAGATTCTGTCATCAACCAACACCACAATCTAGTCTTGTGTGTCATTGTTGTCTATCTACCTTCCACAATGACATCCGACTAGGGACATATCAAGAATGTACAAACTCTTAGCATCTGTATGATCTCATCGTTCAGGTCATGAACCTGAAGGCATACGTCATTGAGTACTGTCATTCTCTATACATTCAATCTGTTCTATCACTATCTCATATGACTGAACCAGAAAGAATTGGAAGCTCGCTTTTTATGTTTATCAAATCAATCTTAATGTATCCCATCAATCATCCCATGATTGTCTCTCAGGGCATACATACCAACAGTGCATACTATGTGATGCGATATATGGACCTAATTATCAAACATGCTGCAATGGAAATCGATACCATACAACAAGTATTATATATAGTCTCATTAGATAATATGAAATATATTAATATTATTATATATTATTAATTATATGTATATGACATTCTCTTTGTAGGTGTTTAAAACCAGTGACTTCACTACAGGTGAAAAGGTATTAGATGTACATATTCCCTATACGATGGAAAAATTAGATGATGTAAGAGAACAATGGGCAAAAGCCTTACAAGTAGTGGGAATTTTTTATTATGATTGGGATAATGATGACGATAATAATAAAGAATGATATTTCTAAACTTTGTTCTCATAATTATTTTTGAATTTGATGACATGTGAATGATTTTTTTTTAATTGTCATATGTGTGAATGTGAAGATGATCAATACATGAATGTTTCTACATGTGTCTGAATGTGAAAAGAGATGAAATGAATGGAACTGCAGGTTGCTAAATGTGTGTGAAAATGGAAGAAATTTGAAATGGAACTATTGGTTTCTACATGTGAGTGATGAAAAATAATATGAATTAAATGTGCTTATACATGTGTGTGATCATAAATTGTTGTTCATCTTGTTAATTTTGCATGTTTGTGGCCTGTTGTTGGCTGATATCAATGGATGTTGTAAACCTGCAGCTCAGAACTAAAATGCAAGTTTTGCATCCGGCTGACCAGCCATACAGTAGGCCTGCAAACTGATAAGAAAAAAAAATCAGAACATAGGCATCAGTTATTAGTATAAAACTGATAGCAAAGACATATAGTGTCGGTTATTAGCAAAAAATTAATGTCTATATGTTGTCGGTTATTAGTATAAAACTGATGTCTTTATTTGGATATAGTGTCAGTTATATATACAAACAAACGTTGATGGTGCCCTTGTTGGCATGTTTTATTGGTAACGGGAAGGGTTATGATGTCGGTTTTTGTGAAACGACGACGTCTTTGACCTGGATATAGTGTTGGTTTTATTAAATAACTAACGCCTATAGTGCCCTTTGTGGCACGTTTTTGGTGGCGGGAAGGGTTATGGCGTTGATGTTGAAACCGACGCTGAAGGTTTCGACTTTTAGCGGCACCCACTTGGGTATTGCTTTGAAACTAACACCAAAGGCCTTAAATAACCTACACTAAAGGTCGGTTTTGTACTAGTGTAATCCTAATTGTTCAACCATCACTACTACAGAAGTGCCTTTTAGTGTCGGTTGTTTAACCCCCTTTGGCGTCGGTTTCTGAACGACGCCTATGTGGGCGCCGCTAAAAGGTTGGACACTTCAGCGTCGGTTAAAAAACCGACGCCTATTTAACATCAAGGCGTCGGTTTATTATAAAACACCGACGCCAAAAGGGTTCGCGCCACAGAAAACGGCGTCATCTAGGACGCTTTCTGCGTCGGTTATATACTAAAAAACCGACGCAGAAAAGTGTCCTAGATGACTCCCATTTCCTGTAGCATGAACACTTTTGGCGTCGGTGTTCAACAAAAACCCGACGTTGTAAGTCTGTGCTGACGGTTATCGGTAAATAACCGACGCCTATATCTATTTTTTTTTTATAAATCTGTTTGCAGGCCTGCTGTGGCTGGTCAGCAGGATGAGAACCTGCAGTTCAGTTTTCTGAACTGCAGGTTTACGACATCCATTGATATCAGCCTACAAACAGGCCACAAACCTGCAAAATTAACATAAAAAGATTCACACAAGTAGATACATTCAGACATCAATTCAATTGTCACGTTCACACATATAGAATCATTCAAATACATGTTTTAACATTCAGAAACATTCATTTACAAAGTATCATTCATCATCACTATCAACATCCCAATTATATCTTACAGTTTATGACCCCACATGCCTTCCTCCCCAGTTCCTGCCGCTAGACAACCACACAATGGATCCAAGAGGATATGCAGGAGTTTGCCAAAGACTATAGGCTGAGTTAACTATTGAGTTAACTCATCCTATAGTCTTTGGCGAACGCCTGCAATCCTCTTGGATCCATTGTGTGGTCGTCTAGCGGCAGGAACTGAGGAGGAAGGCATGTGGGGTGATAAACTGTCAGGACTAGCACAGCAAGTTGCGATGGAGGTGGAGACGACGACGACGGTGGTGCTTCAGGCGACGCCTGCTTGGCCGGGTAGGGCTCGGCAAAAGGGTTCAACTGCGGCATGGCTTCGATGTAGTAGAGGGAAGGGAGGGGTTCAGAATCCTACGAGAAATGTTTAGAGATGAGGATATTACTGCGGAGGAGGAGGAAACGGTAGACGATATCTCGAGTTGGAATGTCCTCTCCGCGCATCAAGTTGCTCCAGTGCTTCAGTGGGTACATGTGCATCATCAACCTAAAATTTGACAAAAATAAACACACTGAATTAGGCCAATATAGAAATATAGGATATATGACATAACTAGAAGATAATGAATTTTATAGAAATACAGGATATGTTTTTAGAACTTACATTGGTATCCTCGCCATGCTCGTCATGGACAACATGCTCATCATGGACTTCATGCTCATCATGAACATCATTCTCATCATGGTCAGCCATCTGAAAATGTCATAAAAAAGGCAAACATTTAGCATTTGTATCAACTAGAAAAAGGAAAACATTTAGCATTTGTATAAATTAGAAAAAGGAAAACATTTACCATTTGTATAAACATACATGTCTCTAAAATTGTGATCTTTTATCAATTAACAATCCTTCATTGTGATCTCCGCGCACATATAATTCATCATTAGCTTCAATATTTTGTGGAGTTGTCAACCCAATTGAGAATGGACTGGAGTCATCATACTTATCATAGTACTCTTCTTCATCTATAGGATCTTCAATGAACTGTCTTTTACCATGAAGAACAACCGATTATTTATCATTTGCAGGATCATCGATATAGAATATTTGTTTTTCCTGTGATGCCAATATGAATGGTTCAGCCTTCTCGCCAATCATTTCAAAGTTCACCAAAGTGAAACCCAATTCATCCACTATAACTCCTTTGGTGTTATCAACCCAATTACATTTAAAGAGTGGAATATTGAAATCTATGTAGTCAAACTCCCAAATGTCTTCAATGACACCGTAATATGACATTTTAGCTTCACGTGGACTCTTATCCTTTGCACTTGCAAAGTACATAGTTGACGCTTGAAGAGTGACCCCACTATTTTGGACGACACTCTTATCATCTTGGCGCTTTGTGTAATATGTGAATCCATTAATGTCAAACCCTTCATAAGACATAACATTCGGTTTTGGTTTAAAGGCGAGACATTTGATAGTTTCTGTAATATCATTTGGTGTTTGAGATAGTTGATGTAAGACTTTATCTTCAAACCACTTAGTAAAAGTCTTATTATGCTCTCTAGCAAGCCACATTGAACTTGCTCGAGGATGTTGTCTCTTTATGAAATTGGTATGTTCCTCGATATAAACACTCACTTCGTCCATATTATGTAAAATATACAAGTGAGCTTGTTCCAACTGCTCACGGCTGATTACTTTCACCCGTGATCCCAAAATTCCTTTGCCCTCCTCAATATTCTTGTCATTATCAGGAGTGTCATTACCACTGAGAAAGTCATTGCAGAAATCCATAACCTCTCTCGCCACATAACCTTCAATAATACTCCCTTCAGGACGATAACGGTTTCAAACATCACCTTTAAAAACGCTCATGTATCGTTCAAAGGGATACATCCAATGCAAGAAAACCGGTCCCAAGATTTGCACTTCCCTAGTCAAGTGGACAACAAGATGTACCATGATATCAAAGAACGAAGGAGGGAAATACATCTCAAGCTGACATAGGGTAACAACCACTTCTCTTTGCAAATTATCGAGAGTATCAGGGTCAATAACTTTGCTGCATAGACTGTTGAAAAACAAACAAAGTCTGGTAATTGCAAACCTTACATGCTTCGGCAATATAGATCGAATTGCCACGGGCAATATTTGTTGCATTAGAGTGTGACAATCATGAGATTTAAGACCTATCAACTTCAGATCTTTCATTGATACCAATCTACGGATGTTGGATGAGTAACCATGTGGCACCTTAACATTTACCAAGCATTCACAAAAAGTTTTCTTCTCCTTTCTAGACAACGTGTAACAAGCGGGAGGTAAGTATGTTCTTTTATTACCCATTTCACGTAATTCTGTTAATTCTGACCTTATTCCCATTTCACATAGGTCCAGTCTGGATTTTATCCCATCTTTAGTCTTACCTGGTATATTTAATAGAGTACCAATGATGCTATCACAGACATTTTTCTCAACGTGCATTACATCGATACAATGCCTGACTGACAAAGAACTCCAATAAGGAAGATCCCAAAATATTGACTTCTTTTTGAATGAAGAATTGTCACTCCGTGTGGCCATACTACATTGTGATTTCTTACCAAATTCATTGACAATGTCTTTTACTCTTTCATAAACAACATCCCCTGGTATAGGTTTAGGTGCACTCCGTTCATCATTTCATCCATTGAATGCTTTGCGCTTCCTACGATACAGATGGAATTTTGAAAGAAACCTTCGATGAACAAGATATACAGTCTTGCCGCCATATTTTAGTCTTATTGAATCAGTGTTTTCTTCACATATAGGACACGCTTTAGCTCCTTTGACACTATATCCAGACAAATTCCCATATGCCGGAAAGTCATTAATAGTGCAAAACAACATAGCATGCAAACGAAATGTCTCTCTTGCTGAAGCATCATAGGTCATCACACCTTCAGCCCAAAGTTTCTTTAAGTCATCAATCAAAGGTTCAAGATAAACATCGATATCATTTCCGGGTTTTTTAGGGCCCGATATCAACAATGACAACATAACGTACTTATTTTTCATACACAGCCAGGGAGGAAGATTGTATATAACAAGCATGACTGGCCAAGTGCTATGTTGGCTGCTCACTGTCCCGTACGGATTCATCCTGTCTGTACAAAGCCCAAGTCTTAGATTCCTGACTTCTTCACCAAATTCAGGGAACAATACATCAATCTTCTTCCACTGTGGGGAATCAGACGCATGTCGTAGGATCCCATCATTATTTTTCTTAACATCTGCATGCCACCTCAAATTCTTCGCATCTTTCGGATTTGCAAACAAGCGTTGAAACCGTGATGTTATAGGTAGATACCACAACACCTTGGCAGGAGAACCAGTTTTGGACTCCCCCGAAGTCGTCAATTTATATCGTGACGCACCACATTTTGGACAATCTTTCAAATCTACATAGTCCTTTTGAAATAATACACAATCATTCGGGCATGCGTGTATCTTTTTGGCCTCCATTCCCATTGGGCACAACATTTTCTTTACCTGGTATGTTGAGATTGGCAGCTCGTTTCCTTCAGGAAGAATTTCTTTCAACAAAGTCAACAATTCAGTGAAGCTTTTGTCGCTCCATCTATTGTTAGCTTTCAACTTATACAATCTCAGCACAGCGCTAAGCTTCGTAAACTTAGCACAGCCTGTGTATAACGGTATCTCAGCATCATGCACAATGTTTGTAAAGATAGGAGGTGGATCGGTGTGCTCTACCCTACAACTATCCAGCATCGCATCAACAATGTCTGCTGGAACTGGTTCGTTCACATTTATGTCATCGGAGGCAATTTCTTCTTCCACCCAAGCACTGCTATTGACATCTACTGGATTCGATTTTGAAATCTCTCCATGCCAGTGCCATTATGTATAGCCTTGTACAATCCCGTTGCACATGACATGACTTTTGATTTCCTCACCAGTGTTGAGTTTCAAGTTGTTACCGCAATGCCTACATGGACAGTAGAACCTATCTGTAGGTTTTTTCCTATGTTCCTCGGCAAATCTAATAAACTGATCAAGACCAGATATAAACTCTGGGGTGCAACGATTACGAATGGACATCCATGATCTATCCATTCTATGATCAGAGAAAGCAAGTATATATTAGGAAAGCAAGTATATATTAGGAAACAAGTATATAAGCAAGTATGTCGTATTACAGTTCATCATTAAGAAAGATATAAGCAAGTATGTCGTATTAAAATAGACTAAACAATAAAAGAATTTTTTTTTGAGGCAAGACAATATGAGAAAATAGTAGTGTAATCATGTAAATGGGAACATTCATGGGAACACACACTTCAGTTATAAGCATTCATGTAGCAACTTACAGTTCCATTCATGGGAACACACACTTTAGTTATAACAATAACTAAACAAAGGGGTTGGTGTACCCCTAAACATGCGCATAATTAAAAAAACTATTAATACAGACAACTCTAGATAGATAGACAACTAAATACTACACCAACATGGTCCCGCATGCATCAATAACTTCTTTTTGATGATGAAGCTGTGTCACGAAGCTCTCCAATCCAATCACGCCTCAGATTCAGATTCCGATTCCTCATAGATGATATCCGACGCCGTGCGCTCATACCGCAGAAGATGATCGGGGGTCTCGTAGTTGTTGTTGGTTATCCAAACTTTGATGGAATTATCGCCAACTGGATGGAGAAAAAGCCTATTCCAACGGACCAGAAACAACTCTCCAATCCAATCACGCCAACCGGATTTTGATACAAGATTTCCCGCCAAATCATACTCAACCTCGATTACATGTGAATAATTTCCAAAAGTTAGGGTCACTTTACCAGGCATGTAGTGTCTTCCTTTTAGAAAACGCCAATGTTTGGGTATGACCAATTGGTTTAAGGAACGATCATCTAGGATGATGTCCAATTGTTCTTCAATAGGGAACGTTAACATTGACATAGAGGCCCAATTCATAGTCATTGTTATGGGAAGACAGAGACTGCACAATATTAGTATTAACAAAGTGTAAGTACATATAACGATGTTATATATTTTCAGAAAAAGTTGTATAACATCAGTTAACCTTTTAAACAAGTATATATTAGGAAACAAGTATATATTAGTCAATCTTGGACGGGTTTCTAGGCCAACAAACACATTTGATGTCAATCTTATATATAATAAATGTGTACCACCTATCCCATCCTTGAACACCTAATCTCACTTAGGATGTAAGTGTATAATGTGTATTTGGTTTTCAAGAAAATTTCGGCAGCATTTCCCCGTTGTTCTCTAAGTACATATGTACTTAGAGAACAAACGGGGAAATGCTGCCGAAATTTTCTCGAAAACCCAATACACATTATACACTTACATCCTAAGTGAGATTAGGTGTTCAAGAACAGTCCCAAACTGGGGACTATCCAAGATTTACTCCTACTGAGTAAATCTTGGACTGGTTTCTAGGCCAACAAATACATGTGTTGTCATTCTTATATAAACCCTATAATTCATGAAATCATTCTAATTCAATTTAATATGTTGGGATCACATAATTATATAATGACATCAGAATATATAGAAGAATCATAATTAACATGATTAACAACATGCTCATCAAACTAGGGTTTTCTTGAATATCATCTAATAAATCAAGAATTTCATAGTTTCAAACATGCAATAATTCACAATGCAATGTTATAAACTATAGGCAACATGGATAGATGAAATAAATAAACATCCAGCATCTATCACTTATTCAATCTTCAAGAAACCTTGACAAACATCCAACATCTATCACTTATATAATTTGCATGTATATACACCCTAAAGTGCCACAAATCATATAATAAAACTATCATGTTATGATATTAGGACCACTTAAAGCAGATTAGGCACATTAAGCAAGCAGAGTAGGGAGCCAATTTCGTGCAAGCAGATTAGGCAAGCAGATTAGGTCAGCACATAAAGAACCAATTTCGTGCCTGGGTAGGTATGCAGGTACCTGGGCAAGAAGAGTAGGGTGAGGTCGAGCTGGTTGAGTACGTGGGTGGCGGCCGACGAGCTCCAGAACCAGCGGCAGTGACTCCGACGAGCAGGAGCGTCAGCCGCAGCAGGCAGGCAGGCGGCCAGGCGGCGGCAGGCAGGCAGCGGCCAGGCGGAGGAGAAGGAGAAGGGGGTACGGCGGCGCCGGTTCTCAGGCGTGGCAGGCAGGTGGGCACCAGGCGTTGCGGCGGCGCCGGTTGTCAGGCGTGGCGGCCGCACAGGCGGTTGGAGCAGCAGGGCGGGCAGCAGGGGTGCCAGAGAAGAAACGCGTCGGAGAGGGGCGCCGGAGAGGGGACGCCAGAGATGGGGCACCGGAGAGAAGCGCCGGAGAGAAGCGCCGGAGAAAAACTAGTACCAGCAGCAGAGAAATCGCCGGAGAAATCGCCGCAATAGGGAAATAGGGTAGCAATGAAACATAAGAAAGGGGAAGAGTCGGGCGATCGAAGGTTATGAAGTTCCCAAAAAGCGTCGGTTGTTTACAAAAACCGACGCCTACACAGCTTTACCGTCGGTCGTTCACAACATCCGACGTCCATTTGGACGATATTTTCATGAAAATGTTTGGCGGGAACCACCTTCAGCGTCGGTGATTAAAGGATGACCGACGCGGAAAAGGACACTTTTCGTGCAAATTTCCATCGCACATAAGCGTCGGTGTTTTAACTACAGACTCGACGCCAAAAGTGACATTATTTTTTTCGCTCGAAAATTGGATGACATTATGCGTCGGTTTTGTATAAACAACCGACGCTGTATACAAAGCGGTACCCGTGTTTGGCTGGTCTTTGAATATAGACGTCGGTTCTTCTAAATAACCGACGCCTTTAATATAAGGCGTCCGTGTTCCTTAATAATCGACGCCCAGAAAAGCGACACGGAATGCTATTTCTGTAGTAGTGCATGTATGTTAGATTTCACATCAGACACGATTATGACTTGTGGCACTAAATTATATGTAGTACACTCACGCACTCTCTTGACTACATCTCACATATGTATGACCATTAACATTCTCTAGATGCATATGTTGATTTTTGGTTCTAGCCTTGAAAAATCCTACTCTAATTCTATTCATGATATCATAACATCTTCAAATCAGTATAATTATCATACGATAGCCTTACATCCAAAATTGATCTACTTAATGCTTTTATGACTTGGAAATATGACCCTATTGCATGAAATATATCTAATATGACTAATTATGATCTTGCATGAATGAACCATGATAATAATTCAATTCTCATGTTTCCTGTATTGTCAAAATCAGATTCTATCTTTGTATTTTAGTACTCATAATGTGGGTGGTTTACCTAGGCCTAAGACTTAATGTTTATAATTGTGCCATGTTGAATCAATGCATGCTTGTTTTACAAGATGGTACCATACTTGATCTATTTGATACTTAGGTTTAGGAGAACATCCACATGACATGTTTCATGTTTATTTAACAAAACCAACTGATATAAGACCCAATATTATGTCCTTTTATATCTTATGTCCATATTGGCTTGGGCGTTCTCTAGGAATCTCACTCATGATTTATAGCTTGTACACTACTCGCAAGGTATGCTTAAGAGAACCCTACTATGATATTGTCTTGTTTGTATGTATGCTCAGATAAATGCTTCTCTAGGTAATTACTTATTTGAGATATTGTTCCTATGATAGCTACTCTCATGCTTGTTTATACTAGGTTGATGAACCTTGAACATAATTTATAGAAATGCATTGTATCCTTGTGCATCTGCCTAATGTTTAGGGGTAAGGACACAAGGTTGGGCGTCTTACATGAGATCTCAAGATAAGTCATACCATTATGATACAAGGGTTAGCTCTTGGCAATGCCCTTGAGCTCCGATAAGGATAGGGTTAGCTAATCTTTAACACCCTTATAGAATCTTCCAATGCAAAATTATTCAAAATGCATATGGTTGGTATAATGGATAAAGAAAGTTAAAATATGCTTTGTATAAAACAACCTCTTAAGTATTCTCACCTTATTTATGCTTCTTTCTTATTATGATGCTTCTAGCCAAGAAATTTCTATATATTTTTAAATTGTTTACATGCCTTTTCATAACGTACTCAATGCATTCACATTGATATATTTCATTTTATCAAATTTGTAGTTTCCAAATGAAGATCCATTCAACTCATGACTCTAAGCTCTGAAATGAACCACAAATGCATATACTTAAATATGGAAATTGGTACATATCTCTTATCTCCATGTTTAGTATTGTATTATCTCTTATGTTTTGTTATTGACCTTTTCATACGTATTGTGAGAACTTGTTAGACTAAACGAGATTACTCAAAATATAAAACACAATCAATCACTAATTAATCAAATACCCAAAAATATGGGTAAATTAAAATCGATTTCAACGTCAGCACCCGCTCAGAAACATTTGCATAAGAGCCCAAAATCTTTCTTATATCCATACTATGCCAAGAATTTGATACAAATTGTTCTATCGTCTTAGACACCACATATATACACATGAGAACAACATTCATATATGCCACACAAACAATCATTAATATGCTAAAAAAATTCTAATTCATTTGAAACACCATATACAAACTTTTTCTCACCTAGACCTGAGAGTATAGGGATGACTCTAGGACACACTAGACATCTAATCAACTTTCTCATAGATTCATTACTATAGCTCCTCGTTGCTTCCATAGGTTTGTTTTCATCACTTCAGATTACCTAAAAAGTTGTGGCGAACCACAAGGGTGAGACCCATGTCCCAGCAAGAGATATAACCTCCAATAATGTTTATTGATTACAACATTTTTAAGTAATTAAACAGTTAAGCAATTTAATCAGATATAACAAATAAGCTCAGCATCACTGATGATTAACAAAATACATAAAGGAGCGGATAATAACTATTATCATTAGCCAGACTATCATCCTTTATCTTGTTGACAATATAAACAATTCAGTAGCATATGCATATCTGGCATCATGAGCAAGTCTAGTAACATAGAATTTCTATCATTATGAATAAGTCTATCCACATAAGCATAGCTAACAACATTAGCATGTCTAATAGGTTAAACATATTGACATCATAAAAAGAGCTAACAACATAAGCACAACTATCTGGATAAGCATGATTAGCAGTATATGCATCTCTAGTTACAAAGGCATGGCTAGCATGCTAAACATAACGAATAACATGTGATAACTAGCATCATGATTATCATCAGTAGTAGTAGTATAGTTATCAACATAATCATGGCTATTGTATGTATGCATCTACAATCTTAAGAATATCCACAACATAAATATATCTACTATCTCTTAATTGCACTAAGCATCATCTTTATGTAAAGATAACAAACAAGGGTTATTATCCAATGTGAAATGTTGTGTATAACCCTAAACAGATATGCTACACGGATGTATTACATCTTTTATTATGCCCTGAGGGAATTGAGGATACCACTCAAAATACAACTGACCATTCCTAAGTTGAAACCAGTGCCATATAAGATCTAGGAAGAGCCGAACTCCTAAGATCTTCTCCGCCCCCAATTAGTATGGGTCCGCCACAGCGATACATAAGGTCAAGCTGCTAACAGCTTAGTCCGTCCTTGGTACATGTCATGGATTTAGTGAAAGGAGGTGGGTACACATACCCTACCATCCGAGGTACAACCACAGTTGTCCTCCAATCTTGTCACATATATACTCACTGAGACATGACCGCAGCCATTCTCAATCACATCAGATGTATGAGGCATGACCATAACCAACCTCCACAATCTACATTGTGGATGACAAGGATATATCCTCAACTTGACACCCCCCCATACTCAACAGTATGTGCTTTGAGTTTCCCTTAGGAATACTTGTTTCACCATCTGGAACGTTTTGACACTCAGATGGATCTATGGCACAGGGCACTACATGATTAGAGTTTCACTTGATTGGTTATGTCAATTGGGTGAATTAAGGCTGCATCAAACAAGTGGACATACAAACCCTAATTCTCTTCTAGCAAGCATATAAATATCACAACTTTTAAAAGATATAAAACATATGAAACATAATTTCTCATCTCATCGTCACATGGAACTATTCACTTTCCATTCATGAGACCACACTAGTCATCATACTATCACAAGATATAAATCCTTTTCGCAATATCACAGGGCATCAACCCTTATCAACACAAGAGGATTACAACTCATTCAGGGCTCAACCATGCCCAAAGGTCATTAAGACCATCATACTATCACAGGATATAAATCCTTTTCACAAAATCATAGGGTATCAACCCTTATCAGCAAAAGAGGACTACACCTCATTCAGGGCTCAACCATGCCCATAGGTCATTAAGACCATCATACTATTCCCTGCAAGATCATCATTATCTTTGCATGTCTTATAACAAGGCTCAACAACATCACTTATATATAATACACCAGATCAGCACAATATTTCAATAATGAGCTAAAAAATATTCATAAACAATCATAGCAGGGTTATATTAACATTAAGAACATTCCTTTATCACATTAACATGCAATGAATCTAGGTATGATTAACCCTCATCATATTCATAATGCACATGTTTAGCATAAGAAAGTATCAACCATGTGGCTATGATAACCACCAATTAACACATTAGGGTTATGATCATATTAAGGAGGTTATTTCACTATCATGCCATCATATAAGAAGCTTAAACAAGAATACTCATCTTTATCTATTTGCATTAGAGTTAGGTTCATAAGATAAATTATATTAATGTTACTAATCAGCCCTCATACCCAAACCCTAACTCACAACATCCCCATTGGATCATGGATGTATAAGGTGAAGCATCACCATCACATTCCATACTGTTCTCAAATATGAACCCACACATAAATCAAGATGTAACCATCAGGTAATAGCATACTAGGGTTTCAACAACAATAAAAGAGTACCCCATGATTGGATTAGTCATTCAAGTACTATTCGTACCCAATTACCATCATTTAGTTATATTAAAGCTAGGTATAACAAGCTATACCTCATTAGGGTTACATATCAAAACAATATGATTATCATCCCTTTTATTCATATGAGTGAATAGGTAAGACTACCTTATTAAGGGTAACCCTCCATTTGTTCCATCATCATTCAACCCATATCACCATACCACAATGTCACCCAGAACCATTAGATGTTTAAAACATAAGACCATTGGTTGTTTACATAAGTAAACACCTTGAATAAAACACCTATGAATTCCTTGATTTGTGGTCTAGAAAGAGTCACCATTTAACCCTAGACATCACTTGATTAACAACACAAAAATTTTCATTGAGAGTACGGTGAAACCCACAATCGACTGTTCGTTTAAAACAAGCCATCCATTTTCAACAAGTAAGATCCTTAAGTTGATCACATAAATCACATTATTAGGACCAACATATTTGTAAGGACCCTGACCTTCGTTTAGGGCTTACCCTATTTGCTTTGCTTAACCCTGGTGCTTTGGTGCTTGCTAATCACCTTTAGTGGTGATTAGGGTTTGGTTGTGCTTTGTTGAGAGTTGGAGGTGCTACTTGCAAATAACCCAAGTCTAGGGTTTTGTAGGCAAGTTTCTTGTGAGGTGTTCCTCCCTCTCTTTGCTTCCTCTTGTGTAGAGAGGTAGGCTTGGGCTCGTTGCTTGAGTTTTTTTGGGCCTTGTTGAGCTTGTTGGTCCTTGAAGTGCCTTGCTTTGCTTAGGGTTGGGCCTTGTATCGACCAAGTGTGGATGTGTATCGGCCAAGAAGTGTGTTGCCCATGGCAATGGAGTGTGTCACCCAAGGAGCAACATGTTGTGTCACCCATGATGCTTGACCTAGCCTTGACCTTGTTTAGTGGACACTTGGAGAACATCTTGGACATGTGGATGAAGCTTTCTAGAGTGGTGGCTTGCACTCTAGGACAAGTGTCCCTAGGCAAGTGACACCTTGCTTGAACCAACCTTGTTTTCTCCTCCCTTTCCTTCTATATAGGCGGTCCCTTCCTTAGCTTAAGGACCCTTTGATCCCTCTCCACCTTGTTGTACGACACAACCCCTCTACCTTGCTAGTGGTGGCCGACACACCTTGGAGGAGCAAGTGGTGGCCGATAGCCTTGAAGTCTCCATCTTCCTTGCTTGGTGGTGCTTGGAGCTTGGAGTTGCTAAAGGCAGGTTGCATAACTTCTAACCCTAATTACATTATATCTTGCTATGATCTTGCTTATATGCATGTTAGTAGCTTGGTTCTTGTTTAGCTTTCATCTTGGCCGATCCTTGTGGTCTAGGGTTTGTTGGTGAGCAACACCCCTTTCTCCCCTTGGTCTAGAAGAGTGAGTTGAGCTTCTAGTGCCATGAGCAACACCCCTCCTTCTTAGTCGATTGAGGTGAGGTTGTGTCCTAGTTGCTTAAACAACACTCTCTTCTCACCATGGGCTAGAAGGGTGAGCTCGGTTTGGTGGTGACCCTTCTCTAGGGTTTCGGGTGTCCATGTGTGTGAGGTAGTAGATAACCCTTATTTGATATGTACCTTGGACGATATGGGCATGGGGAGGTGCTGCCCGCTAGCCCTCTTGACGTAGACCCCCTGCACAGCACGCTTATGAAACATCTTGCCCGGTATACACATTTCAGTTAAGTTGCTAGTTCTATGTTGTGTCGGGCGCGCGAGCCAATCTTTGGGTGCCCGGCATCAGCCCTGCATGCCTGGATGAGGTGCACGCTATCCTTGCACGCCCTTGAGTTGATCTTGCCCAGTAGAGCTGCTCGCCCGGTAGAGCTGCTCGCCCAGCAGAGTTGCTCGCCCGACAGAGCGTGTTAAACCCTTGCACGACACGCCCATGCATGATATGCCTTGTATCGCCCAACGGTGTCGCCCAGTACTCCTCTGCACGGCACAAGTACCCGACACGCCTGATGCCTGCGCTGCTCGCCCGATATGTGTTGCCCGGCACAGTGCGCGGGTGAGTTACCTTTCATGTGTCGCACGGTAAAACCTATGGTGAGGGTGAGCCCTACCCGGTATGGTTTTTAGTGAGGGTGTTGAGCACTTCTTGTGAGGGTTCTGCTTGTCATAGAAAGCTAATGTGTCGGCTATACTTTGGTTAATCTATGATGACTCGTTGCATGATAATGTTCTTCATGATAAAGCTTGTTCATCAAATCTTAATATGGTTATACACACGAGTTTGAGCACCTTATTTGTCTTATAATGCCAAGAGTAATAATGAGCATGCATTAGGGTTTGCTAAATGCTATGACTTATACATGAGATCATGAGATGAGGCATGATTATGAAAAGGATACAACCACTATTGTTATTTTGTGTTGACAATACGCTTAACCCTAAATGTCACCTTGTGTTGATAATATAAGTCTCCAAGTTATTCATGTTGATTATGGAATAATGCTAACCATGCAGGTAATGCATAGCCAAATGAAAGGCTATGAGGAATGATTATATGTGAACAATGAGATGACAGGTATATTATGAATGATGTTCCATGATGATGATATAAGCCTTGAGAGGCAGTGGCACTATGTGATGAGGGATTGAGATTCCATGGTATGTGATGATCCTTGAGATGGATCTGGATGATTGGCAAGAGGCCAAGTGATAACATGTGATGTGGGATCCTTGTGATGGATCAATATGATGTGAATGGCAGTAAAAGCATAATGTTGAATTTATGTTGTTTATTTCCTTTTATAGCTTGCATGTTATACAACTTGGTTGAATCTTGCAATCCATCTAAAAGATACTAATTAATCACAGTGAAATTTATCATGTAGATTGCCCTCGCCATAGATCCATCATCAGTCAGGATTTGGTGATGGTGAAATGGGTTCTCCTACGGGTTAACCCGGAGCGCATATTTTTGAATATGTGAGGTTGCTCCTAGCCTCAAATAGAGAGGAAAACGAGTGCAGCTGCGATTGCAGACTCGGATATGTGATGAGCATGGTGACCAGTCCCATGGCTCCGGATATGTGATATGATGAGCATGAATGCGTTCATGGCTCAGAGCACGGTGATTAGGCCCGTGGCTCGATTTTACTAGCGTCGTGACCTATACCAAGGCGGGCTAGAGGAAGGGTAGCCTGAGGAGCTGACCCTGTGGCTGTAGGCCACTTGAGCATGAGACTGCGGTCCTACTTTGTTTCTCATGCACTGACCACGAGGGGTGAGGTCATGGATTCCGACTCTTCCATTGACCTTGTATGGCACCGGTTATCGGCTTCACAGTCGAAGGTTGGATTTGAACCGTACGGTTCACTTCCTCAGGGCATAATAAAACGTAATCCAGCCATTTAGTCTTTGTTGCTTAAGACAAACACAAAACATTGGTTGAGGCCTTGTTTGTGTAGTTACTCTCTTTAATATCTTGCAGATTACTTATATGTTCTTCATATGTAGTAGAACTTGGATATCTTGTCTTTTTAATCATGTTTCACCTGTAATACCTGATTACATTTGGTAAGCTTAGATAGGTTTACTTCATAAGACTGCTCTTGCTATACTTCTCATCAGTTAACCGCTTATATGTATATGTTCCTCTGAGGTTTTGTAGTTGGGCGGGGAGTTACGTTTCCCACTGGGACAATGTTCTATTGTCTCACTCTGCTGGTTTACACCCTTTTTAGGTGGTCGAGCCAGATGTGGTGGTGGTCGCAGAGTTGTCGCCGAGCAGCAAGAAGAACAGTAGAAGGCAAGCGATGGATGTGCTACTGTTTTGGATGTTTTGTGTTAGAGTCTAGAGTCATCCCTGTACTCTCAAGTCCTTGGCGATGTTTTGACGTTGTTTCACGATGTACAGCTGTAGATGTTCTTGTATATCATGCTGTTGGCCGGATGTGGGCCTCTATATGTATGAACAGGTGATGAACGCATGTGACGACAAGAAAGATGTTGCTCTAGGCTGTGAACATGTATCAGGCTTGTGTATATTTATGTAACCTATTTTCTTGCAGGATATGGACGGGAATGTAATATGTTTCTCAGTTTATCAGTTTTCCACAATCGGTTTTAATTAACCCGTGTTTTTGATAATATGTGGTTATGGTGATTTCTGCACGTTTTCACGTAACACCTTGCTGTCGGTGTGATAGTGGGTTGTGTTGCCACAATATTACATTAGAAATCATTCCACTTTATTATAGGAATAAGCATTAGATCTTAACCATTGGGTCAAGTTCATATTTTAAACCATCAATTACAGTATAGGTCTGACCATTGCATCAAGTGACCCACGAAACCATTGGTATAAGGCTTAATTGATCATACAACTACAATGCTTAACTCAACATAGGTCATAGAGACATTATCCACCATCATTAGTGACCATTAAATCACCATAGGTTGTTAGATCAATACTATATTCATTAATCAGCATCAAATATTAAGCTAATGTCAATATTGATTGATAACATCACTAGGGTACTTAATGGTTGATCAATGAACTTATAATTGATCCAAAACCTGACCTAAGGGGTGACCATAGGTTGTAACCATCATATAACATCTTTGACCTCGACCATTAGTTTTCATGAAGACAACATCATAGGGTTTTTGCAATGGTACTATCATCGAGTCATGGGTTTATAGAAGAAATTAGCTTTAAACCCTAAAATTGACCATTGGTTGATATGTGCTTAGCATCATAGGTTGTCAAACCAACCTGATCCAAGTCAAATTATACCTTAGGAATAATGTAAACATGATCACAGGTTCATCTAGAACTGAAATCAGAACAGGGAACATTATTAAAATCGAAATCCAAGCCAAGCATAGTTTTTTAGTGCATGAATCATCATTTTCAAGCAAGAACATGAGCTAGCAAGCTTATGGTAAGAAATAAACATTGAGAAAGTTACAAAACTTACATTTAATGAGAAGATGAAACCCCACGCAGAAGAAATCTCAAGAAGTTAGGGTAGAAAATCGAAGCATAAGCTATGAACTCATCCATCTAGCACCTTTCTTCATCAAATGAGCAAACCCTAAGCATAAGGAGCAAGAAAGGTAGGGTTTTATAGATTTAGAGAAAATTCTACCATGGAACAGCAAGGTTATGACATGGAGGAAGGTATAAGGAAGGAGAAGAGAAACAGAAATGGAGAAGGAAGAAATAGAATAACTTGCCTTGGACAAAATCCCTAGAAGATGACCTTGGAAACCCTAGGTACGGCTAAATGGAGCTCTAGGAGACCTTCTTCTCCAAAAAGAGGTTGTCTTATACCTTAGAGAACTTGGTTCCATAGAAAAACAAAGTGGAGGCATTTCTCCTGGTTAGAGGAAAGATAAGTCAAGCATAGTTTCGTACTTGGGCAAGGAAGAGGTAAATATAGCCCATGGATAAGGATGGGAGCAAGCATGAGGTGTAAAAGTAGCTTCCTCATGTGTCTATGGTCTTAAACTATTAACAATATACAAGAACACACATAAGATTCTCCCCCACCATCCATATAGACCTTCTTAGCTTTCCTTTGTCGAATTTCCTAGCCAATCACATAATTCATTAGTTGATATCTACTAAAGGTAGCTCATCCATGAAGGGGTAAACCCTAAAATGCCCTTGAGTAAAACACCTTCAAACCAAGGTTTAAATTGGAGCCCCATGGATCAAAAATCTCAACAATGATGAGATAATATCCAAGGAACATAATGAAAGTGGTAAATTGCAAAGAAAACCTCTCAATTGGGTAAATTACATAAATGTCCAAAATGTTCATAAAATTGCATAACTTGCTCAAACAGTGTCCAAATTGGACCAAATTTAAAACATAAGCTTGTCTTATGATTTCAAAGAATATCAAAAGGTTAGATTAGGATTATCAGAATTCAATTATGATAATTAAGCGCATTCAACTCATTAAGCATGTTTAGGGGCCTTACATATATTGCTTGTGTGAAACTATGTGCCATTCTAGGAACTGACACCCAAGTCCACTTGCCTTTTGGCTATGCAGCCATTAGGAGTGTGGTATTAGGGTAATCAATTGTTCCATGACAGAACACCTATCTAAGGTCCTTGATATCAAGAGAAATTAGAAGTTTTATGGAAATTCTCAAAGTGCAAATTTTGGATTGATTGGGTTATGTTCCTCGAGCACATTATATCTGGAGGAACCATTTCGACGGACTCTAGCATGGTAGCTTCCATTTGTGAATGGCCAGCCCTGAAGAACGTATATGATATTCTCAACTTCCTGGGTTTGGTTGGGTACTACCGATAGTTCATCAAGGATTTCTCAAAGACTGCTTTTCCTTTAACCAAGCTCACTCAGAAGAATGAGAAGTTTGTTTAGTCTAATTTCTGTGAGGCACAATTTTAGGAATTGGAGGAAAAGCTTACCTTCACCCCCATTCTGACCATACTCTCGGATAATGAAGGCTTTATCACCTTCACTGACGCATGAAAGATCAGCTTAGGATGTGTGTTAGAACAAAACAAGAATGTGGTCGCCTTTGCTTCAAAATAGCTCAGGCCAAATGAGTTGAATTATTTGATCCACAATCCGCAACTTGCTTCTATTATCTATGCCTTGAAGATTTGGTGAATTTATTTGAATGGGGCTACCTTAGACATCCTCACTGACCATAAGAGCCTAATGTACTTGTTGACTCAGAAGGACCTAAACTTGGGATAAAGGCATTGGATGGAATACCTAAATGGTTTTGACTTCACCATAGCCTACCATCTCATTAATGTCAATGTGGTTGTTGATGCCCTCAGTAGAAAACATCTCAGTTGTGTATCTATATTGGTTAACTAGTGTAAGAATTTGCTCAATGGGCTCCACAACCTTTGGCAGATAGGATTCATTTTGCCAATATCCAGATCAAGAGTAACCTTTTAACTGAGATTGTAGCATCCCACTTAGCCAACCTAGGGTTAGAAAATATGAAAGGTTTGATGAAAAAGCCTCAAACACACCTTGTAGTGGGTTTGGATGGTGGGATCTGATATAAAGTCATATTTTGGTTCCTAGAGATTCATCCTTGATGACTCGTATCTTACAAGAGACTCATGATTCAAAGTATATTGTAAACCCCAAAACAACAAAGATGTTTAAGGACCTAAAATGATACTTTTAGTGGTCAAGAATGAAGACAGACATAACTTCATATGTGGCTAGTTGTCTCACATGCCAGATGGTGAAGGATGAGCACCAACAACCCAGTGTATTATTACATCGATTGAGATTCCTGAGTGAAAATGTGACCAGATCACCATGGCCTTTTTTTGGGTATTCCCTAGTACAAAGAAAGGTCATGATGCAGTATTGGTTGTGGTGGACCACCTAACTAATTCAGCACACTTCCTTGCCCTGAAGGTCATTGCCAAGGTGTCAGACTTAGTTGAGATTTACATTAGAGAGATAGTTCATTTACATGGTGTTTCAAATTCAATTATTTTTATCATGACCCTAAGTTCACTTAAAAGTTATGGAAACAAGTTCAAGAGGAACTCAGTATGAGATTAAAATTCATCATAACTTATCACCCCTAGAATGATGGACAGTCAGAAAGAAGGATCTAGACCATAGAAGTTATATTGAGAGAATGTGTTATAGATTGGGGAGGATCATGGGAGTAGCACCTGACCTTTTCTAAGTTTGCCTATAATAATATCTACCAATGTAGTATCAGGATTCCTCTGTATGAAGCTCTTTATAGGAGGTTGTGTCAGTCACCGCTTCATTGGGATGATGTTGGTGGGAGGACCTTTCTTAGGTTAAAGGAACTATAGTTGTATGCTGACAAGTTCACTTTGATAAAGCAAAGGCTAAAGAGAGCCCAAGATCAACAGAAGTCATATGTTGATGCAAAATGAATAGATTTGCAATTCACTATAGTGATCATGTGTTCCTTAAAATCCTACCCCTCTGGGCTATAGCTAAGAATAGAGAAAAATTAAGTCCCCAATATGTGGGTTTGTTTGAGATTTTAGAATGGGTTGAAGAAGCCTCTTATCATTTAGTTTTACCACCATAGTATAGTATGATGCATGATATGTCCCATGTCTCTAATTTATTATGCAAACGATCCTACCAATGTGTTGAACATTGAGTGTATTGAACTCTAAGGGAGATTGACATACCCTAAGTTTCCTGTGAGGATAATAGATTCCAAGGTGAAAGAGTTCATGAATAAAAATATAGGGATGGTAAAGGCTCTTTGGAAGAACCATGGAGAGAATGAAGCCCCATGGGAGCTAAAGATAGAAGCATGAAAAGTCTCATCCTGAACTTTTTGTATGATTAGTTGAATTTTGAGGACAAAATTCCAATAAGATTAAAGGATGTTATAACATGGTTTTTCACATGTATTTACATATTTGAAATGCAAATATTTGAACAATAAGGAAATATTGGAAACTTTTTGCACCTTATTTTAAAAGTATGGATTTAATTTGCAATATCTCATTTGTAATGGTTTTCATAGTTTTACTATTTTCAATAGTCCAATATTAGATATGAGGAAAAGAAAGAGAGAAAATACCAAAATAGATGATGAATTACTAAAGGTAATGGATAATTGATAATTTACATATGGAATTTTGTGGAATTTTCTAAAAAAAGCAGTGTTGAAAGCAACTGACAGAGTGGTTTTAGTTCCATATTGTTTTCATGACAAAAGTAATCAAAATAAGAAATATGGAAAAGTTGGGAAGAAAAAAGAATTAATTTGATGCCTTAAATAAATGAAATAAAGAGTGAGACTTGGAGACAAGGAAAAAGTATCCTTAAGTTGGGTATTTTGGTCCCAAATATCACCCACACCTAGATGAAAGTAATTAAGACTTTCCTTTAAAATTTATTAGTAAAAGGCTAAAAGGAGAGAGATATATGGAATTTATTAGTTTTCATAATATGGAAAGGAAAAAGGGAAATACAGAATATGTGACACATGTTTTTCAAATAGGAAAATAAATATGTGGACATCTATATTTTTGTGTGTGTTTATAGCCCTATGATCAAGATTTAAGGATCAGAAGATCATCTCCTACCTTCGACTAGTTTGCGAAATCAGTAATAGTGACCCTAATAGATCCTTTTGCTGCTCTCTCCCACACCAATGCATGAGTGAATATGGAAACTTCCCATCACATTTGTGAGGTTAATTGTGACAACCTCAATTTTACATGTGTTTTCATTATTGAAATGTAAAAATTTTATGAATATGGACTTGAATTGAGAAGGTTGTATGTTGTGCTTCAAAGAATGGGTTTCTTTGCAAATCTCCCCTTTGATATAAATTTAATGATTTCTATTGCTTTATTAATCCAATAATTGATATAAAAGAGATAAAAATAAGAAAAGTCCAAACAATAGAGAAAGATAAAAGATAATAGATTTTGAGCAATGTATTTATGAGGAATGTATAGAAATCTCTAGAAAGTGGCATTGATGGCCATAATTGATTAGATTTTGCTTACATGTGATTACGAATGGAAAGATTAATCAAAATAAAGAATATAGGAAAAGAGGGAAGAGAAAATATATGTTTTAAGGCATTATATATGCCTTATAAGTCATTTACTTGCAAATGAAGAAAAGAGGTTATTCCTTTTGAGTTTCGGCTTCAAACTTGGAATATAAGTAGATTAAGTCATAATAGACTTTATCCTAAAATTTTATTGAAAAAGGATAAACTAGGAGAGAGTTATTGATTTTATAAGTGTGCATAAAGTGAAAGCATACTCATCGATTCAATTTAGGTGTCACGATTTTATTTCCTAAAAAAATATGTGTGTGACACCATAGGTGTTTGATTTTTGATCCAATGGTGGCTGTGTTGTCACCTACCTCGAGCCCAAATAGGAAAGTAGGAGCTGTAGTTGCAAACAAATAACTCGATTTTCTCTCTCATCTAATGCACAAGCAAACATGGAAACCAACCCATCGGCTTCGGGAGCAAGAAACGCACCTACCTATCCTAGGTTTTACCTAGTTTGAGGATCTCCATAAGATTCACACAATTCACAGGTCCCTAGTTGGTTGCCTTTGGACCCCATGGCTATATAAGGGGATGTGCATCCAATGCAAGGGCACTACAATCATTGTGAGACTTTGCTGAACTAACAGGCGCAACCCCGGGATCCAATTTCACCTTCAAATCTCTATTTTCTCCCCTTTCTTCTTCTTTGTTCCACCGGTGAACTTCCCCCTCTCCTTCTCTATTGGTTCCGCCTCCCAAGAAATCGGGAATGTCGGTAAGTCCGGTGGGGAATAGTAGTGGATTCTGCTCCAAAATCTAGCCCTCCCTCACTCTTTTGCTCCAAGTGAACCTCAGGGTTGACTGCAGCCTGGAGCCGGGGAACGCATGATCGTGAACGATAGGCGGGCGTGAGGTTGAAGATGGAAAAGGAGAAAATGACCTCCCTACCCTCGGGTGTGTGTGGCTTCGGATCAAGAACTTTGGGGCAAAGGTGTAATATCACCCTGACCGAGATGCAAACAAAGCAAGTCGTGCGCTGAGAGGGCCACCTACGTGGCGATCTACTATTGGTCCAGATGTAAATAATTTAGAAAAATCATAACCAAAGATTGATAACTCGGGTTAAAGTATATTATATATTAACGTTGATAAAAAAATACAAGGAATTCAATAAAAATATTAACAACGCCTAGTTTTTCTTCTAGTTTGAAAATTATCTAAAGTTGGTATCTTTAAATGATCTAATTAGATCAAAATCCTAGCTTTTGAATATTAATGCTTTTGATAGAGTTAGTTGATACCAATAATCAAAGTCTGACTTAATTGCATAAAAATGATGGAGGAGAACTAATTAGAGATATATGTTCATAACTTGTGTATTTAGGGTTTCATGATATTAATAGTGCATTTAAAGGGTTAAAACCCCTAATTCAAGTAGTTATGATATTTAATGAATCCAAATATGAGAAGAAATCTTAAAGGAATGAAAATAGTGTTATTGGACTAATTGTGGATAAATACCCTTAATTTGGTAATAAGGGTTTCCTAGTGTATAAAAGTGGAATTAATGATAAATTAGGGTTTGCTAACCTAGAAGATGTGAAATATAGTAATTAGGGTTCCTTTGAGAATTGAACTATAATTCTTTGTTGAGTTGTCGATTCAAAGGAACCTGAACATGATAATTGGCCTTAATGACCTTAACATGACCTAAAAGGATAAACATGGAGGTTTTAGTGTAAAAAAAAGATATATTTCACCTAATTGGAATTCAATCATGCCTATGATGTTGAAATTAGGGTTTGTGGATCAAAAGGGCATTAAAAGTGATAAATTCATTATGGAGGCTAAAACCCTAATAAAATCCTAAATTTGGCCTAGAAATCCTAAGGTGGAATCCAATTCAATCTTGAAAATATTTTGGACAAAATAATGACACATGGGTGTTATGCATTAAATTCAGGATATTGATGATTGTTTGATTGATTGTTCTTGACTATTATTGCTTGGACCTCAAGTTACTCTAGATCAGGTATGTGGTTATTTATGAGTACACACTTTAGTTTATTGGTATTTCTCGAGGCTTTATCGATTGCACTACAATTAAACTACTTGGATGTTTTATTACTGCAATCTTTAAAGTGACTATGTGTATAAAAAATTTAAGTATAAGTGTGACTCGCTCGAACCTACATACCCCTCTGGATGTAAGATAAGAGACCAAGCTCTGGAGGGTAGGTCAAGTGAGTCAATCCCCGAAGGGAAGACCATAGGGCACCCAGAGAGGTGACCCTAGGTACCAAGCTCAGGATGGAGAAGGTAGCCTTAAAGTCACCTGCAAGGACTTAACCCTAGAGAGGGTATCCCAGAGGTGGTAAAAGTGGTTGAGGAGTCATACTAAACATGTAAATTTTCATTGTTAACAACTATTTGCTATGACTATGTTGTTAGAGATTATGTGCAACATTTTGTTTGTCCCCATATACCGACATATCCATTTATGCTGACCGACGTTTTATTTTTCGGCATTTTATTTGTCGACATATCCATTTATTTTGAAAAGGACAAATAGTAAATTGACATATTGTGAAGAATACAAATAAACTGTGCAAGGAGGATTAGATAGATAGACTTTATCGGGTGATAGAAGTCTAAATCTGAAATTTTAAAAACGTCTGCAAATTTTATTTTATTCCAGCTTTCCAGTATAGTTTTAGTAGAATTTAATAGTTATTTTTGATTAAATGTTGAACCAGTGATCCTGAGTTACTGGGAGGCGGGGTCATTATATTTGGTATCAAAGCCAATGGTTTCACATTTAATCCTTAGTAATTATTAAATTTTACAAACTCTTTAGAACCTGAGGGAGTTATTAGAGGATTTTTCAATGACGGAGGTGTCTAGAAAAGGATCTCAGTCCTGGGGCTGGCAATATTTTCCACCACCCCACTAGTCGGTTACGAGGACTCCCAGATGAAGTGTGACTGCCTGGCCAAAGTCTGAGGTCTTGACTCGAAATAAGATACCTTTATGACTTTCATCTATTTCATCCCTTCTCAACACTAATTCAATTAATATTCTAGGTTTTAAATCTTTTTCTCTCTCTTCCTCACCCTCTTGAGGTAAGGGTAAGTATGATAAGGATTAAGGAATCATCCACCAAATCAATGAAAAGCATGTAAATAAGATGTCATGGACAAAAGTTTAATAGTTTAAGTGTAAAATAAAGATTAGTTACATGCTTAGGTTGCATGGCATGTATTGTCGTACCCTCAGGAGAGACTTGAGGTTAGACCTTGTTGTAGGTGGATGAGTAGAGGGTTAGTCTTGGAGGGAGAGGCCTCTAAGAAGAGGTAGAGACCTGACACATCCTCTGAGGATGATTCTAACTGTAACATCCCTAACCTGGGTTATGCATTAACCTTAGGATTTTTGCTTACGTAAGTCATTTACACTCTTGAATTTATCTTTTGAAAAGTAATTAAGACTAAAGGAGAGTTTATGTTTCAATTTTGGTCCTATTTGAATAATGTTGAAGCAATATTTTCTTATTTTGGAATAAAGTGCAATTTACCCAATATAAGGGGTTACCTTGCAAAATGTTAAATGATAAATGTTCCTCAAGTACTTTAGCATTGTAAGAATGAGAAGGATTCTAAGGGATGGTTTTTGGAAGCCTAAATTCCAAAAAGGGGCTTGTCTGAATAATACTTGTACATTGAATACTAGTTTTGGAGTAATTTGTAATTTACCCAAAACCTAGGGTTGAACATGTCAAATACCACCTCAAGAGTGTCCCTACTATCTCTTGGTATCATTTAGAGAAAATTAAAAGAAAGGGACGTCTTGTTTGGACCATATTTGAGAAATGATATTCTTGATAATAAAATAATCAAGAAAAAAGCATAATTGAAACCCTAAATTATTTTGTAGCAAAAATATATAAATTAAATGAAGTTCCCATCAACTAAAAAGACCATGGGCGAAATTTAATAATGAAATGGCAGCCAAAATACCTTGAGAGGCGCCGATATTCCTAAGTAGGTGAAAATATCTACCTACATTTTTAATTGAAAAGTAATGTCCACTAAAATAAAGGTGCTAATGGATAATAGTATTATATTTATTAAGGATCTTAATGGCCGATTATAATTGAAGGATAATTCAAAGGAATTTGAAGATAATAAAGATAGCTTAAGATACAAGGAAGTGGAGGGGGGATGTGTCAAGGAAAGTTGATGACTTCCCTCCTACTTTCTCTCTCATAAGAATTCAATTATATACACTCAATTATCCACTACTTGAAAGGCTATTTTTATAATACACATTCACTCCCCACTTAGGCTGACGACCAAGGAAGCAAAGAAGAAGGAGGAGATCATTTCCCTAGCTTAAGGTAAGATCCATGGTCATCTTCAACCTTGGGTTGAAGGCTAAAATCGAGTTATAACTCTTCTTTTCTTCTCTCTTCTATCCAATGCTCAACTATGGCAATCTTTTACATCAAAAGGATTGAGAACATGCCTTGGATAATTGGAGGAACTATCTTCACCATTAAAGACGAAAATCTTGGATCTTTGAAGTTGCTTTGAAGGCGGGTTATATAACTTGAACCCATTGATATTATTATTTGATTTCAATCTTGCAATATATGTTGATCTTTCATTCTTCTGGAATTTTTCTTGAAGTAATTGATGAATTAATGAATCCATCAGTTGTATGGATAGTAGAATTGGAAGTCTAAAGCTTGATTATGATGACATCATCTTACCACACACCTCTAGATCAACTATATCAAATGGTTTCAGCTATGTATGGCCAAATGATTTCAAACCGTTTAGTGGCCAAATAGTTTCAAACCATTTAGTATCCAAATGGTTTTAAACTGTTTAGTGTCCAAACGGTTTCAACCTAATCTAGGTCAAACGGTTTCAAACTGATTAGTGTTCAAACTGTTTCAACCTAATCTAGGTCAAACGGTTTCAAACCATTTAGTGTTCAAATGGTTTCAACCTAATTTAGTTCAAACAGTTTCAAACCGTTTAGAGGACAAAAAGGTCTCAAGACCATTTGAAGGTCAAAGGCATCTCAAGACCATTTGAAGGTCAAAGGAGTCTCAAGACCGTTTGAAGGTCAAAGGGGTTTCAAGACCATTTTAAGGTCAAAGGGGTCTCAAGACCGTTTGAAGGTCAAAGGTGTCTCAAGACCATTTGAAGGTTAATGGAGTTTTCAAGATCATTTGAAGATTAAATAATCTTAAACTATTTAGAGACCAAATAGTCCCAAAACCATGTAAGGGCAAGCAACCCTATGAGTTTTTGTAAAGTATCTCAAGGTTGATTACAATGGAAGTACCTCTAAAGTACTTAGGTGAATAGTACACTTAGAGTGATTGTCATTTGATGCCTATGAAAGTAATAAACTCAATAAACTATGATAAGCATAGGATGAGCCAACTTAATAAAGTATGGAGTAATCAACATCCTAGAGAGGATGAGAGAGAAACTCATACTTGTGTAATAAACATGTAATGTGCATACATTGATACTTTTCATAAGTGTAGAGTATGAATTAGGGTTTGATCTATGATAAAGTGATCATGAAATCCTAATTGATAATGAATGGGAAACCCTAACCCTAATTTCAAGTAATGGTATGAGAAACCCTAATTGAAAAAGAATGGGAAACCCTAACCCTAATTTTGGATAATGGTATGAGAAACCCTAATTGATAAAGAACGGGAAACCCTAACCCTAATTTTGGTTAAAGGTATGAGAAACCCTAATTGATAAAGAATGGGAAACCCTAACCCTAATTTTGGATAATGGTATGAGAAACCCTAATTGATAAAGAATGGGAAACCCTAACCTTAATGAGGGAATATTGGTGTTACCCTTGTATTGCATAGTTTCAATATGTAATTTATATGGTTGTCATCAAGTATACTAACCATGCATGTATCAAAAGTTGATGAGCATAGCCAGGTATGAGTTATGATGTTTAAAGTGCCTTGTAAGCTATGTCAGATGCTTGTGTAACAATTATCAAGTATACCTTGGTTAAATGACCTGGAGGTAATAGTTACCTGATAAGTGATAACAATGTTCAGTGATGAACTAAGGGTTTGAATACCCAGATCCAATAAACATGATGATGATATTGTTGAGGGATGAGAATTCCCAGTAATGAGATAAGGGATTGAGATCCCAATGTTTTATAAAGTTTGAAAAGTACTTGATAGATGTAATACACTTTTCTTTGTAGCATTTGTCATAATAATAATAATACATGTTTTAAAACTTGTCTTATGCTAAAAGAATATGGTAATGCACTTAATTAATCAAGTGAAATCTTATCATGTAGAGCCCTGGCCATAGATCCATCATCGTTAGTAGCTGGTGATGGTGAAATAGGTTTTCACACAGGATCTCCTAGAGGGCATATTTTTGAATATGTGGGGGTAATGGGTGTGAATATCCTTATGCCCTAATGTGGGATTGACGTGAGATAAACATGAGATCTATCAATCCTTCATTATATTTGTCGGGATGGATGTATCACAAATCTCCCGATGATGATTAATGCTGGATCAATGTGAGATAAACATGAAATCTCTCGATTGCAAAGAGAGTGAAGCCGCCACTATAGCTCTATAGCAAAGTTACCAGTATACCCTAGAAAGCTATTTAGTAGAGACACGAGATGTCTTGCATGTGGTCTCGCACTGACTGAGACAGATGAGTTCATGGAGTCTGGCTCTTCCATTGACCTAAGTATGGAAGCGATGCTTTATGTCGCCGTGGTCGGTTGGAGTATGAGCGGTATACCTCATATCCTCAGGTCATAAGTGTGATTGTAAAATGTAATCACCTGTATAGCATATTTGCTTAAGGATAAAATACGGAAATCATTGGTTGATGTTACATTACTTAATGTATCCTAAAATTTATAAATGTTATACATGTTCTACATATTCCATGTTAAATAGATGATTTACTGTTTTATCATATATAGATGTAATGCTTTAAAGAATGATATTGCTCTATTCTACTTAAGTAGTGATTTATCTTGCTTATTAATAATAAAGAATCCTCTGCTCAATTTATTACTGTTTATCAATAATGATAATATTATTGGAGGAGAGTTATATCTCTCGATGGGACATGGGTCTCACCCTATTGGTCACCAACCTTTTTAGGTGGACGCGGATGAGCAGGTAGAGACCATACAGAAAGGGAAGGAAAACAACATCAGGGATAGCAGTAACATCTCAGGTGGAGATAATGACTATCATGTCTTGTAGATATGAGTCATATGTGTCGTCTCTGTACTCTCAGGTCCTTGGAGTTAGTACTCAGTGTTTTCATCATCGATCTCAAATTTTGGCTTGAATGCCTTGAGGTTTTTTCTTATGTATAGTTTTGGCAAAGCAACTATTGAAAATATATTCCTCAAGAAGAGATGGTACATGATATGTACAATGTGAACTATAATGTATATAGTACTTTGGTTCTCTTTATAAGAATTTTCCTAGAATTGGATCTCTTTGCAAAAAGGCTTTAATTTTTAGTGATTTTTGTTATTCTGTTGATTATGTTAATTCTGCAATTAACTACATAGTGACGGTCTGATTTGTTGTCAGATCGTCACAAAGTTTTGGTATCAGAGCCTAAGGTTCACTGAGTCTACAGAGACATAGGATTAAGTAGTAGAGTTTGTTCTAGTGTCTTCCAATTTATCTTATAGTGACTTCTTCTCTTATAGGAGGAGGAGAAGAACTTAAAGATGGATGGATCACACTAGGAACATGTTGTTGAAAGTAGTGTTGTTGCACCAGGAGGGGGTGCAAGGGGTCAAGCTAGAGAGGAATTAGTACCTGAGAATCCCCAACTTGACCAAGCTTTGATAGAAAACCCATCTTTCCATGCCCTCTTTGAGAAGTTCATGGCAACAATGACACATATGGCAGATAGGATGCCACCACCTGCACCTAGGGCACCAACTTCCAATGATGGACATGGAGCTGGAAAGACTTTTGAACAGCTTTGACGGGTAGGAGCCACTGATTATACTGGTACAGCTGACCCAGCAGACGCAGACTTGTGGTTGACTGAGTTGGAGAAGGCCTTTAGAATTCTTAATATCCCTGAAGTTGAGAAGGTCAGGCATGCGGTGTACCTTCTGAAAGGGAGTGCTGGTCATTGGTGGGTTATAGAACAAGGCAAACGACCAGGAGTTGAGGTCGAATGGAGAGAGTCCCGACGAGAGTTTGTTAGTAGATATTTTCCCAAGACTTACCTGGATGAGAAAATCTCTCAGTTTGAGCAGATAAGGCAAGGACCAATGAACATTAGTGAGTATGAAGCTAAGTTCATGGAGCTTCTACGGTTTTGTCCGCACATGGATACTACAGATGAGGAGAGGATTTGGCATTTTCAGAAGGGTTTGGATGTTGATTTTACCACACCCACATCTACTCTAGAGAATAGAGAGAGGTTTTCCACCTTTGTGGAGTCAGTTATGCGGATAGAAAGGTCTGTGATTGAGAAACGCCAGGCCAACAGTAAGAAATGTATACAAAGTTCCAAGGACAGAGGTCCAAAAGTTTTAAGAAACCAAGGTTTTCTGCACCAACAGCACCACCGAGGTTCAATACTCAGACGCAGTGGACATCCAACAAGGGTAGAGGCCATAGTTTACCACCAGAGGGAGCCCACAGCTCAGCATCAATGTCACTAATAGGATCATCTAGGCCACAATGGGAGAATAGAAGTTGTTATAAATGTGGGAAGATGGGACATCTGATGAAAGATTGTCTAGCTAGAGACGTGAGTGTAACCCAACCACCGAGGCAGAGTCAGCAAGGCTCTTAAAAGTGATAGTTTAGTAGTGGCACACAAGGACGTGGACAAGTGTCCCAAGCTGGTTCATTTGCACCCAACAATAGGGTGAGTGGTCGACAACCAACAATGGTAAGATTCTATGCTATGAATCAGCCGAAAGCAGTGGTCAACCCACGAGTCGTGACATGTCAGATGGAATTATTTCATTCTAATATGTCTTCATCCTGCTTTGTATCTGTTTTGATTGATCCGGGTACTACGCATTCCTTTATCACTCGAAAAGTGATCCATGACTGCAATATGACTGTCAGTCATAGAGTAGATAACTTGTTATTAGAAACTCCATTAGTTGGATCTGCAGTGTTACGGGAGGTATGTTCTCCTTGTGTTCTTTCTTTTTCAGAACATAGCATTTAGGCGGATCTTATACCACTTGAGATGCATGGGTTTGACATAATCCTTGGGATGGACACCCTATAAAAGTATAAGATTGTCTTGGATTGCGGTTCCAAGCAGGCTATGTTCTCAGACAATGGTGATACATGGGTCTTTCAGGGGGACAGAAAGATTCTTTCAACCTGTCTAGTGTCAGCAATGATACCTGAGAAACTGATGTGACAAGGATGTGAAGCATTCTTGGCACATGTGGTAGATACCAGAGCAGAGAGTCCTAGTCTTTCTGAAATTCTGATTGTTAGGGAGTTTGAGGATGTGTTTCCTGAGGAACTTGCAGGTGTTCCTCTGCCCTGAAAGATTGATTTCGAGATTAATCTAATCCCGAGTACGCAACCTATATCTCATACACCATATAGAATGGCACCTGTTGAGATGGAAAAACTCAAGAAACAATTATAGGAGTTGCTTGAAAAGGGTTTTATTCGACCGAGTACTTCACCTTGGGGTGCTCTGGTTCTTTTTGTTAAAAAGAAAGATGGGTCTATGCGATTATGCATCGACTATAGATACATAAACAAAGTAACCATAAAGAACAAATATCCTCTGCCAAGGATAGATGACTTGTTTGACCAGTTGTGTGGTGCAACTATATTCTCTAAAATAGATCTGTGGTCAGGATACCATCATGTACATATCAAGGAGAATGACATACCTAAATTAGCCTTCAGAACAAGGTATGGTCACTATGAGTTCATAGTTATGTTGTTTTGCCTAACTAATGCACAAGATGCATTCATAGAACTCATGAATAGAATCTTCCAACCATTCCTTGATCAATTCATATTAGTCTTTATAGATGACATCCTGATTTATAGTAGAGATGCTCGACAACATGAGCAACACCTCCGTCAGGCCCTGACTTTACTGAGAGAGCACAAGCTATATGCCAAGTTTAGCAAGTGTGAATTATGGTTATCAGAAGTGTCTTTCTTAGGACACGTAATATCTGCCTCAGGTATCCGTGTTGATCCGAAAAAGGTAGAATCTATCTTGGAGTGGGAACAGCCAAAGACACCAGTGGAGATACGCAATTTTCTAGGACTGGCAGGCTACTATAGGAGGTTCATTAAGAACTTCAGTTCTGTAGCTTTACGCCTAACCAAATTGACCAGGAAGGAGGTTCCTATTGTCTAGAATGACAAGTGTCAACATTCTTTTCAGCTGTTGAAAGAAAGGTTAACAAGTGCGCCTGTGTTAGTGTTACCTAAGCAAGGAAAGGGGTATATTGTATTATGTGACACTTCTAAGAACGGTCTAGGATGTGTGTTGATGCAGGATAAACAAGTGATTTCTTTTGCTTCTCGACAGCTTAAGAAACACGAGGAAAATTATCCGACACATGATCTAGAATTAGCTGCAGTGATTCATGCGTTGAAGATCTGGAGACATTATCACTATGGAGAGACATTGTATATTTTCACAGACCATAAGAACCTAAAATATATCTTTTCACAGCATGAGTTGAACATGATACAATGCCTCTGGATGGAATTAATCAAGGACTACGATTGTACAATTGACTATCATCTGGGAAAGGCTAATGTAGTGGTTGATGCACTAAGTAGAAAATCATCATTGCCAATCATAAACAAAGAACAGTTGAACTCTTTAATGTGCTTTAAACGAGACATGCTTGTCTCTTTGAGGCAAAACAATGTACAACTTAAAGTATCCTTGTTAGCTAGACTGTTAGCTGAAATGCAAGTGAAACCTACTCTAAAACAATAGATCAAAGAAGCACAACAGACTGATGTTGTGATTCAGCAGATAAAATCAGAGTATGGTATTGAGAAACAGGATGGTTTTCATGAGTCAGATGATGAGGTAGTCTGTTACCATGGTAGGATGGTAGTACCTAATTCCAATGACTTAAGGAAGTTAGTCATGGAGGAAGCTCATTCATCCATGTATGCAATGCATCTAGGGAGCACCAAAATGTATCATAACTTGAAAGATATGTATTGGTGTCCTGGATTGAAGAAAGATGTAGCTGAGTTTGTTATGCGGTGTCTAGTGTGTCAGTAGGTTAAAGCTAAACATCAAAAGCCCGTAGGAACAATGCAAACTTTACATATACCACAGTGGAAATGGGATCATGTGACCATGGACTTTGTGGTTGGTTTACCCAGAACAACCAAAAGTCATGATTCCATTTAGGTGATAGTTGATAGGTTGACTAAGTTAGCACATTTTCTTCCTATCAAAATAACCTATACTGCTGAGAAACTTGCACAGATCTATATAGATGAGATAGTGCGATTACATGGGGTTCCAGCTATAATTGTTTCTAATAGATGTCTCCAGTTCACGAGTCATTTTTGGGAACGACTACATAAAGCATTGGGTATGCAGTTAAGATTCAGTACCGCCTTTCACCCACAAACTAATGGACAATCTGAGAGAACTATACAAACCTTGGAGGATTCGCTTAGGGCATGTGTCCTTCAGTTTGTAGGAAGTTGGGATCTACACTTGAGCTTAATAGAATTTTCTTACAATAATAGTTATCAGCACAGTATTGATATGGCACCATATGAAGCATTATATGGTAGACATTGTAGATCTCCATTGTGCTGGTATGAAACAGGAGAATACCAACTTTTTGGTCTTGAATTAGTGCAACAGACAACTGCGAAGATTAAAGTAATACAACAATAGTTAATGGTTGTACAAGATAGACAAAAGTCATACGCTGATAAATGGAGAAGACCCTTAGAATTCCAAGTTGGAGACAGAGTACATCTCAAAGTCTCACCTTGGAAAGGTGTTCTTAGATTTGGGAAAAAGGGTAAGTTAGCTCCTAGATTTATGGGGCCTTATCCAATCACTGAATGGATTGGAAAGGTAGCCTATACGTTGGAGTTGCCACATGACTACATAGATTGCGTCTAGTATTCCATATATCCATGTTGAGTAAGTGTCACCCTGATACGGAGTTAGTATTACAACCTGTAGAGGTAGAGTTAAATGAAGATATGTCCCATGAAGAGGGACCAATGATGATTCTTGACAGGAGAATCAAAAAGTTGAAAAATAAAGACATAATTCTTGTGAAAGTTCTATGGCATCATCGAGGCGTTGAAGAGGCTACGTGGGAATTGGAGGAAGAGATGAGGAGGAAGTACCCTTCTCTGTTCTCTTGATGATTTCGGGGACGAAATCCTTGTTAGGGGTGGATAATTATAACATCCCTGACATGGGTTACGCATTCACCCTAGGAGTTTTTCTTAAGTAAGTCATTTATATTCTTATCTTTATCTTTTGAAAAGTAATTAAGACTAAAGGAGAGTTTATGTTTCAATTTTGGTCCTATTTGAATAATGCTGAAGCAATATTTGCTTGTTTTGGACTAAAGTGAAATTTACCCAATATAAGGGGTTACCTTGCAAAATGTTACATGATAAATGTTCCTCAAGTACTTCAGCATCATAAGAATGATAAGGATGCTAAGTGATGGTTTGTGGAAGCCTAAATTCCAAAAAGGGGCTTGTTTTAATAATACTTGTACACTGAATACTAGTTTTGGAGTAATTTGTAATTTACCAAAATCCTAGGGTTGAATATGTAAAATACCACCTCAAGAGTGTCCCTACTGTCTCTTGGTATCATTTAGATAAAATAAAAAGAAAGGTTCGTCTTGTTTGAACCATATTTGAGAAATGATATTCTTAATAATAAAATAATCAAGAAATAAGCATAATTGAAACCCTGAATTATTTTGTAGCAAAAATATATAAATTAAATAAAGTTCCCATCAACTAAAAAGACTATGGGAGAAATTTCATAATAAAATGGCAGCCAAAATACCTTGAGAGGCGCCGATATTCCTAAGTAGGTCAAAATATCTACCTACATTTTTAATTGAAAAGTAATGTCCACTAAAATAAAGGTGCTAATGGATAATAGTATTATATTTATTAAGGAGCTTAATGGCAGATTATAATTCAAGGATAATTCAAAGTAATTTGAAGATAAGAAGGATAGCTTCAGAGGCACGGAAGTGGAGGGTGCATGTGGCAAGGAAAGTTGATCACTTCCCTCCTACTTTCTCTCTCAAAAGAATTCAATTATATACACTCAATTATCCACTACTTGAAAGGCTATTTTCACAATACACATTTGCTCCCTACTTAGTCTGATGACCAAGGAAGCAAAGGAGAAGGAGGAGATCATTTCCCAATCTTAAGGTAAGATCCATGGTCATCTTCAACCTTGGGTTGAAGGCAAAAATCGAGTTATAACTCTTCTTTTCTTCTCTCTTCTATCCAATGCTCAACTTTGGCAATCTTTTACATCAAAAGGACTGAGAACATGCCTTGGATAATTGGAGGATCTATCTTCACCATTAAATATGAAAATATTGGAGCTTTGAAGTTTCTTTGAAGGTGGGTTATATCACTTCAACCCATTGATATTATTATTTGATTTCAATCTTGTAATATATGTTGATCTTTCATTCTTCTCAAAATTTTCTTGAAGTAATTGATGAATTAATGAATCCATCAGTTGTATGGATAGTATAAATGGAGATCTGAAGCTTGATGATGATGACAGCATCTTAGCACACACCTCTAGAGCAACTATATCAAACGGTTTCAACTATGTATGGCCAAACAGTTTCAAACTGTTTAGTGGCCAAATGGTTTCAAACGGTTTAGTGTCCAAATAGTTTCAAACCGTTTAGTGTTCAAATAGTTTCAACCTAATCTAGGTCAAATGGTTTCAAACCGTTTAGTGTTCAAATGGTTTCAACCTAATCTAGGTCAAACAGTTTCAAATCATTTAGTGTTCAAACAGTTTCAACCTAATTTAGTTCAAACGGTTTTGAACCGTTTAGAGGGAAAAAAGGTCTTAAGACCATTTGAAGGTCAAAGGAGTCTCAAGACCTTTTGAAGGTCAAAGGGGTCTCAAGACCGTTTGAAGGTCAAAGGGGTCTCAAGATCGTTTGAAGGTCAAAGGTGTCTCAAGACCGTTTGAAGGTCAAAGCGGTCTCAAGATTGTTTGAAGGTTAATGGAGTTTTCAAGACCGTTTGAACATTAAATAATCTTAAACTATTTAGAGACCAAATAGTCTCAAAACCATGTAAGGTCAAGTAACCCTATGAGTGTTTGTAAAGTATCTCAAGGTTGATTACAATGGAAGTACCTCTAAAGTACTTTGGTGAATAGTACACTTAGAGTGATTGTCATTTGATGCCTATGAAAGTAATAAACTCAATACACTATGAAAAGCATAGGATGAGCCAACTTAATAAAGTATTGAGTAATCAAAATCCTAGAGAGGATGAGAGAGAAACTCATACTTGTGTAATAAACATGTAATGTGCATACATTGATACTTTTAATAAGTGTAGAGTATGAATTAGGGTTTGATCTATGATAAAGTGATCATGAAACCCTAATTGATAAAGAATGGGAAACCCTAACCCTAATTTCGAGTAATGGTTTGAGAAACCGTAATTGATAAACAATGGGAAACCCTAACCCTTATTTTGGATAATGGTATGAGAAACCCTAATTGATAAAGAATGGGAAACCCTAACCCTAATTTTGGGTAAAGGTATGAGAAACCCTAATTGATAAAGAATGGGAAACCCTAACCTAATTTCGGATAATGGTATCAGAAACCCTAATTGATAAAGAATGGTAGACCCTCACCTTAATGAGGGAATAGTGGTGTTACCCTTGTATTGCATAGTGTTAATATGTAATTGATATGGTTGTTATCAAGTATACTTGTAACATCCCTGACCTGGGTTATGAGTCAACCCTAGGTGTTTTGCCTAAATATGTAATTAAATCTTTGTGATTAACTCTGAGCATGTAATTAAGTTTCTCAGAAACGTATATTTCAGTATTTGCTCCTTTTTATTTAATGTTGTAGCATTGTTTTGATATACAGGGACCTATGTGCAATTTACCCAGTTGAAAGGGTTAGCTTGCAATTTGCACATGATGAGATGTTCCTCTGATGTTGAGACATCATGAGAATCTCTTTGGCAAAGTTTGAGGGATTTCCCAAGCTAGAGCACCAAGGTGCAGCTGTGGAAGCAATCCCAGGGCTTGAAACCCTAATTTGGGGTAAAATGCAATTTACCCAAATAAAGGGATGCAATTTGTAAATAAGGTCATCTAAAGTATCTTTTTAGACTCTTGCCATCATTTAGAGAAGAAATGATGAGGAATTCACCTCAATTGAGTTATCAAGTTAAGAAATAGGCTTTGTGATTGAATAATCAGGGTATATGTGCAATATCCCTTTAAGTATGAACTTTATTATTAGATTGTTCTTCCTTGCCTTCTTTTCTATAACTTAAGATAAGGTTTTTCCTTAGAATAAAGAGGAAGGGACGAGCAAGTAATAAAGGAAGGACTTAGTTGGAATTAAGGGAAACTTATGAACTAATGTTGAAAATCCTACCCCATGTATATAAGCTCTCCTTCCCTTAGTTGCAAGGGAACTCACCCTTCGTTCCCTTACTGTTTCATTTCACCAAAGACGACCAAGGACTGCCTTGGAGCTAAGGAGGACGACCAAGGGGTGCAAGGTAGGTCTAAACCCCTCTTCTTGCCTAATTCCATGGTTAGAACTCGAATTCAAGGTCATCTTCATGGCTAACTCTTGAAACCCTACCTTTCTAGCCGTCCCTTTTCATCCTTCCTTGGAGTTTTCACCTTGGCCAACCTGTAAGAACTCAAGGACGCCATTAGAGCTTGGAGCTTGAAATCTTGGAGCTCAAGAAGCAAGCTTTAGGCGGGTTTTATAACTCTAAACCCATGCTTTACTATGTGCATCTTTATATGCGTTTTGATGATAGCTCTTAGTGTTTCCCTACTTTTCCTTGCTATTTTGCAAGCAAACCCGTGGGATATCTGTACTGTTCTTGAGCTAGAAGATGAAGGCGTGATTTCCAAGAAAAACCCACCGCTTTTCTTTTCCTTAAACGGTCCTAACAGTTTGCTCTCTCGGACTCAAGACCGCGAGGTGAGCAAACGGTCTCGAGACCGCGATAGGGCAAACGGTCTCAAGACCGTTTGTCCCCGTTGCCCTAGCGTGGACCGTATAATAAATCTGTTCCTAATTATATAGGCTAATTACCCTCAAATTTTGGGAGACTAACTCCAAAGGAATCGGGAGATATGACCTTTTTAAGTCACAACTTTAAATGAATTAATTACTGATTTTCAAACGGTCTGAAATTGCCTTTTTGGGCAAACGGTCTCAAGACCGTGTAAGGTCGTTGACTAAGCGTTGACCGTATGAGATTACTGTTCAAAATTATGTTAATTAACAACTCACCAAGTTTGATGGTCTAATTCCAAACGGGCTAAGAGTTGAAGAGTGAATACTAGGGCTAACCCTAGGTAAAAATCAGTACTGAAATTATGGTGACCTAATTAGGGTTTTTAGGGTTGATTGACCTAAACGGTCTCAAGACCATTTGGGGGTCACCAAACGGTCTCAAGACCGTGAGGGCAATCAACCAAGACCGTTTGGAGGTCTGGGATCAAGATTTGTTGACCAATTAAAGGTACTTTTATACCAATTTACATTGCAATTAAATATTGATATAATCATCAACTCAATTTGTTCAACCTTGATGAATTTTCACTAGAATCCAAAATTGGATGGGCAAACGGTCTCAAGACCGTTTGGAACTCATCCAAACGGTCTCAAGACCGAGAGGACAATCACCCAAGACCGTTTGAAGGTCTAGGGTTGAGTAATTTGACCAATGGAGGACCCAATTGCAAATAAGTTATCAATTTAATCAAAATTCTGTTTTGTGGTCCAATCATGGTTCAACCCCTATCAAATCACCTTAGACTTTGATGAAATCTTGGGAAAACGGTCTCAATACCATGTGGGGTCCACCCACATGACTTAAATACCGTTTGGGCCAAGTTTGGGCCCAATTGGAGCTCAATTGAAGGGTTCAACCTTGTGTTGATGCACACTGTTGAGTGTTGATGGGTGAACATTGATAGACCCTAATTGAATCGATTTCAACCATAATTGGTTAACCATTAAGGGTCAATTGAATGACCAATTGATCAAGCATAATCTTAATTGACTAAATCCATAAGTGGCCAACATAGCTTTGACCATTTGAGGGCTTCAACATGGGTTGACATTATCGGTTGCATCTTTGAGCCTTGTTGAAGGACCAAGCGGCTGAGACCATGAGAGCCTCGCGGTCTCAAGACCGTGAGAGGGCTCACGGTCTCAAGACTGTGAGGGGGCTCATGGTCTCAAGACCGAGAGGAGGCTCGCGATCTCAAGACCGCGAAGGGCCTCGCGGTCCTGAGGTCAAAGAAGGGAAAACGGTCTTCATGACCCTCGCGGTCTCAACTCAAATTGGTCTTCGCGGTCTCAACATTAACTTGAACCAATGGAAGGCTTCGCGGTCTTGAACCCTTGAAAAGGCTCGCGGTCTTGAAGCCTAAGGGGGCTCGCGGTCTTGGAGCTAGAAAGAGGCTCGCGGTCTTGGAGGGTCAAAGTGGGCAAACGGTCAACACTTTCAACCAATCTCAACCCAATTGATGATTAATGATTGAAATCAATCAATGTGATTCAAGGTTGACCTCATTCAATCATTTGATGATGTAAATGGTTCAATGTTGCCCAAATCAAACCCTAATGATAATCTAGGATAGTAAGGGGTTATTTGACTAAGGGTTTTGACCATGATAATGATCAATTGGATGAATTACCAATATACCCTTGAAGGGTCAATTGAGTTATACCTTGCTCAATTCAAACCCTAATTACATGAGAATGATGTTTTTAGTCATAATGACTCTATCCAACTTGATCTAGTCTAATGTTACCATCAACCATTAGTATGATGAAAGAGAAAGTACCCTAGAGAGAGAAAGTAACTCTAATCACATAATGATGATGTTTTTGGCTATGTTAGCCTATGATGCCTCAATCCAATCTGTTTTAGAGTGATGTTGACATCACCTAACCTTATGATGAGAGAGAAAGTACTTCTAGAGAGAGAAAGTACTTCTAGAGAGAGAAAGTACCCTTTTTAAATGGAAACTCAATTGAAGCATCCCCAATACACAGAAATGAGCATAATTAGGGTATGATCTACCTGTGTGAGATCATAGAAACCCTAATTATGATAAATGGTGAACCTTTAACTAATCCAAGAGTATCAATGAAGATGTTACTCATACATGATGATGTTATGAGTTTAATTCACCTTGATGTGAATAGTAAACCCTAATTCAAGGGTGATGACATGTGATGTGAATAGTAAACCCTAATTCAAGGGTAATGGCATGCTTTTGAGTATTAAACTCTATTTGATTTGAGTTAAAGATTTAACTCTTATGACAAGAGTAGGAAGTACATTCCTTATTGTTGTATTACCTTTATCAGATGTATTAACCATGCAGGTTCTGATATGAGGGTAATCATATCCAGGTATGGATGTTGATGTTATATTCATTAAAGGCATGTTGTTAGCCTTATGAATAAGTAAAGTAATTTGATGCCTTGCCAGTGGCATCCTATGCTGATAATAGGCTATGAGAGCCATGAATACCATCAAGGTCATGCCTTAGAGATGACTTGTGATGAGGATAATGAGAAATGATGATTGATATGAGTTAGGCCTGTTACATTTAGTATTCTTCTTTTATAGCTGCTATGATATTGTTATTATTTGCATAACAATGTATGCTGTTAAAGAATACTGAATGTACCTAACTAATCAAGTATAATGTAGAGCCCTGATCATAGATCCATCATTGTCAGAAATTAAGTGATGGTGAAACAGGTTTTCCTCAGGGAACTCCTGGAGCACATACTTTTGAGTATGTGGGGTACATGGATGTGTAGAACCTTACATCCTAGTGTAGGAAAGTGATGTAGATGTGGAATCCATCCATCCTTCACTATAGTTTCATACCGTATCAGTGGTAGGTAAACATGAAACCTCCTGATGATGAAGAAAGCACAGATATCCGTATCAGTGGTAGGTAAATATGAAACCTCCTGATGACGAAGAGAGTACAGAACGCCACTGTGACTCTAGAATAGCGAAGGACCAGTTTACCCTGGTGAGCTATATTAAGTAGAGGCACTAGATGTCCTACAAGTGATCCTCTTACTGACTGAGGAAGGTGAAGGTCATGAGAATCCGGCTCTCTTAATGACCTATGTATGATACTGATGCGGCTTCTCAGCGATCAGTTGGAGTATGAGTGGTAAGCCTCATCTCCACAGGGCATAATGTTGTTTGTAAAACATAATCAACCATGTAGTATAACTTGTTAGAGATGACTCCAAGTTAGTTGATTGATGTTACATTGCAATAATGTTGATATTCTCCATATCTCCTAAATTGTAGAGATCTTGTTATACATGCAACTGTTATAGAATGCTTTGAAGGCTTTACTGTTTAAAATAATCTTTGATGTTATAATAAAGCTTCTGGCGAAGAGTTATAACTCTCGCTGGGACAATTATGTATAATTGTCTCACCCCGTAGACTTCAACTTTTTAGGTGGACGTCGGAGACGAAGGAACCAGCCTACAGGTGACCAGTCTCAGCAGCAGCAGCACCAGGGGCAGCAGTAATCTCAGGTGGAGATTTGTCCTGCCATGTGGTGTAGTTAGAGTCAGTCCTATGTGTCCTCTGTACTCTCAGGTCTTGGAGTCTTTTGTATAGTGATCTTGAGATTTTGTATCTTGTTGTATATAATTACTCGAGAAGTAATTATCCTGAGATGTAAACAGTTTATCTCTCTTTATGAAAGAAGCTTTTATGGATTCAAGCTCTTATCTCGAAAAGTTTTAATTTCCCGTGATTTTTGTCTTCCGCTGATTACCGATTCGCTTCCGCTACGTTTAAATCATGTTTATGTCATGGTTTGGAGATCAGAGCCCACAACTAGTGGTATCAGAGCTCCAGGTTCAGTTGAGTCTACAGAGGCATAGGACTTAGGATGTCGAGTCTACCTTTAGTACTCCTTCCTCATCTAATAGAATCTTCTGCTCCTCAGGAGAAGAAGATACATAAGAATGTCAGAACATCATGATGAGCACGTGGCAGAGAGTAGTGCTAGTGCACCTCGAGGCGGTGCAAGAGTTCCGAGAATAGAACAACCTGCACCTGAGTCTCCAAGAGAGCCACCCCAGTTCGACCCAGCTGACATGAGTGATCCAGCTGTACAGACGATGTTCGGGCAGTTTATGACTGCCATGACACATATAACCGATAGGATGCCCATTCCTGCACCTAGGGCACCTGTCCAGCCTGAAGCACAAGGTATCGGTAAGACGTTCGAACGACTTCGTCGTGTCGGAGCTACCGAGTACTTCGGAACTTCCGACCCTGCAGATGCTGACTTATGGTTGACAGAGTTGGAGAAGGCTTTCAGGATTCTTATGATTCCGGAAGCTGAGAAGGTTAGACATGCTATCTATCTTCTCAAAGGCAGTGCTGGTCACTGGTGGAACATGGAAGAGCAGAAGAGACCTGGAGTAGAGTTCTCATGGGAAGAGTTTCGTCGAGAATTTATCAATAGATATTTTCCAAAGACCTTCCTAGATGAGAAGATCTCTCAGTTTGAGAAACTAAGGCAGGGTATGATGAACATTAGTGAGTATGAAGCTAAGTTTATGGAGTTGTTGCGGTTCTATCCGCACATGGCTGCTACGGATGAGGAAAGAATCAGAAGATTCGAGAAGGGTTTGAATTCTGATATGTCTATATCCTGTGTTGTATCCGTTCTGATTGATCCGGGTGCTACGCACTCTTTCATCACTCGTGAAGTGATTCGTAACTGTAATGTGACTGTTAGTCATAGAGCAGATAGTTTGTTGTTAGAGACTCCGTTGAGTGGGTCTGCCGTTTTGCAGGAGGTATGTTCTCCCTACATCCTTTTCTTTTCTGACCATCGCATTCAAGTGGATCTTATACCACTTGATATGCAGGGATTTGATATAATCCTCGGGATGGATACCTTAGAAAGGTATAGAGTTGTCTTGGATTGTGAGTCCAAGTTGGCTGTGTTTGCTGATGAAAGCAGCACATGGATCTTTCAAGGAGAAAGAAAGATTATGTCCACCTGTCTTGTATCAACTATGGTTGTTGATAAGCTGTTGAGGCAAGGATGTTATGCATTCTTAGCCCATGTGGTAGATGTTACCGAGGAAAGGACCAATCCTGCTGAAGTTCCCATAGTCAGGGAATTCGAGGATGTGTTTCTGGAAGAACTTCCTGGTATACCACCACCTCGGGAGATTGACTTTGAAATCAATCTGATTCCAGATACGAAACCCATAGCTCAAACTCCGTATAGAATGGCTCCTGCCGAGATGGCAGAACTCAAGAAACAGCTTCAAGAGCTACTTGAGAGGGGTTTTATCCGACCGAGTACTTCACCTTGGGGTGCTCCGGTCTTGTTTGTTAAAAAGAAAGATGGGTCAATGTGGTTGTGCATCGACTATAGACAACTCAATAAAGTAACAATAAAGAATAAGTATCCTCTTCCGAGGATTGATGATCTCTTTGACCAGTTGCGTGGTGCAACAGTCTTTTCAAAGATAGACTTGAGGTCTGGATATCACCAACTCTGTATTAAGGATAGTGACATATCCAAGTCTGCCTTTAGGACAAGATATGGTCACTATGAGTTCACGGTTATGTCGTTTGGACTAACCAATGCACCAGCTGCATTTATGGAACTCATGAATAGAGTTTTTCGACCTTTCCTTGATCAGTGTGTTGTCGTCTTCATAGATGACATACTGATTTATAGTAAAGATGCTCAGCAGCATGAGCAGCATCTTCGCCAAGCTTTGACCTTGCTAAGAGAACATAAGTTGTATGCTAAGTTTAGCAAGTGTGAGTTCTGGCTGCCGGAGGTATCTTTTCTTGGACATGTAATATCCGCCTCGGGAATTCGTGTTGACCCTGCAAAAGTAGAATCTGTTCTACAATGGGAACAACCGAAGACACCGACGGAGATTCGAAGTTTCTTGGGGTTAGCTGGCTATTATCGAAGGTTCATAAAGAACTTTAGTTCTATAGCTTTACCTTTGACCAAGTTAACCCGGAAAGATGTTCCTTTTTCTTGGAGTGATAAGTGTCAACAATCTTTCCAGTTGCTGAAGGAGAGGTTGACAAGTGCACCTATTTTAGTGCTACCTGAACAAGGAAAAGGATATGTAGTTTTCTGTGATGCTTCCAAAAATGGACTAGGATGTGTGTTGATGCAGGATAAACAAGTGATTTCTTTTGCTTCCCGACAGCTTAAGAAACACGAGGAGAATTATCCAACACACGATCTGGAGTTAGCAGCTGTGGTTCATGCTTTGAAGATCTGGAGACATTATCTCTACGGAGAGACATTCCAGATTTTCACAGACCACAAAAACCTTAAGTATATCTTCTCTCAGCATGAGCTCAACATGAGGCAACGTCGCTGGATGGAGTTAATCAAGGACTACGACTGTACAATTGATTACCATCCAGGAAAGGCCAATGTTGTTGCAGATGCCTTGAGTAGGAAATCAGCAACATCAACCATGAATAGAGCACAACTAAACTCTTTAGTGTGCTCTAGGAGAGATATGCTTATCTCTTTAAGGCAAGACAATGTACAGTTGAAGGTGTCATTGCTAGCTGGTTTGTTAGCTGCGATGCATATTAAACCTACCCTAAGAGAGCAGATTAAAGAAGCACAGCTAGGTGATGTTGCAGTTCAATATATAAGATCTGAGTATGGAAATGAGAAGCAAGATGGGTTTCATGACTCAAAAGATCAAGTAGCTTGTTATAATGGAAGAATGATAGTGCCGGATGTGGACAACTTAAGGAAGTTAGTCCTGGAAGAAGCCCATTCTTCCATGTATGCTATGCATCCAGGGAGCACCAAGATGTTTCAGAATTTGAAGGATCTGTATTGGTGGCCTGGGATGAAGAAGGACGTTGCAGAGTTTGTTTTGAGGTGTCCTGTGTGTCAGCAAGTTAAAGCTGAACACCAGAAGCCTGCAGGGACAATGCAACCTTTACCCATATCACAGTGGAAGTGGGACCATGTGACCATGGACTTTGTTGTTGGCCTACCCAGGACAAGCAAAGGACATGATTCCATTTGGGTAATTGTTGATAGGTTGACTAAGACAGCACATTTCTTACCTGTCAAAACAACCTATTCTGCTGAAAGGTTATCAGAGTTGTATGTTCAAGAGATAGTGCGTTTGCACGGAGTTCCTGTCACAATAGTTTCGGACAGAGGTCCTCAGTTTACAAGTCGTTTTTGGGAACAGTTGCACAGTGCCTTAGGCACTAAGCTAAAGTTTAGTACGGCCTTTCATCCACAGACTGATGGATAGTCGGAAAGGACCATACAAACCTTAGAAGACCTGTTGCGAGCATGTGTTCTCCAGTTCACCGGAAGTTGGGATCTACACCTAAGCCTGATAGAGTTTGCCTATAACAATAGCTACCAGCATAGTATTGATATGGCACCTTATGAAGCCTTATATGGTAGACGTTGTAGATCACCCTTGTGTTGGTTTGAGACTGGTGAGCACCAGTTGTTAGGTCCTGACCTGGTGCAGCAAACCACAGAAAAGATTAAAGTTATACAACATAAGATTAAGACTGCTCAGGATAGGCAGAAATCTTATGCTGACAAACGTCGTAGACCCTTAGAGTTCCAGGTTGGAGACAGAGTGTATCTTAAGGTCTCACCTTGGAAAGGGGTCCTTCGTTTTGGAAGGAAGGGGAAGTTAGCTCCTAGATATATGGGGCCTTATCCAATCATTGAACGGATTGGAAAGGTAGCATATAAACTAGAGCTTCCCCCAGAATTACAGAGGTTACATCCTGTGTTTCACATTTCTATGTTGAAGAAATGTCACCCAGACACCGAGTCAGTTCTACAACCTATGGAAGTAGAATTGAATGATGACATATCCTATGAGGAGGGACCAGTGTCAATCCTTGATAAATGAATTAAAAAGTTAAAGAAGAAAGATATAAGTCTTGTGAAAGTCCTCTGGAACCATCGTGGTATTGAAGAAGCCACTTGGGAGTTAGAGGATGAGATGAGAAGGAAGTATCCTGCCCTTTTCTCTTAGTATGTTTTATCGATTTCGGGGACGAAATCCTTGTAAGGGGTGGATAATTTGTAACATCCCTGACCTGGGTTATGAGTCAACCCTAGGTTTTTTGCCTAAATATGTAATTAAATCTTTGTGATTAACTCTGAGCATGTAATTAAGTTTCTCAGAAACGTATATTTCAGTATCTGCTCCTTTTTATTTAAAGTTGTAGCATTGTTTTGATATACAGGGACCTATGTGCAATTTACCCAGTTGAAAGGGTTAGCTTGAAATTTGCACATGATGAGATGTTCCTCTGATGTTGAGACATCATGAGAATCTCTTTGGCAAAGTTTGAGGGATTTCCCAAGCTAGAGCACCAAGGTGCAGCTGTGGAAGCAATCCTAGGGCTTGAAACCCTAATTTGGGGTAAAATGCAATTTACCCAAATAAAGGGATGCAATTTGTAAATAAGGTCATCTAAAGTATCTTTTTAGACTCTTGCCATCATTTAGAGAAGAAATGATGAGGAATTCACCTCAATTGAGTTATCAAGTTAAGAAATAGGCTTTGTGATTGAATAATCAGGGTATATGTGCAATATCCCTTTAAGTATGAACTTTATTATTAGATTGTTCTTCCTTGCCTTCTTTTCTATAACTTAGGATAAGGTTTGTCCTTAGAGTAAAGAGGAAGGGACGAGCAAGTAATAAAGGAAGGACTTAGTTGGAATTAAGGGAAACTTATGAACTAATGTTGAAAATCCTACCCCATGTATATAAGCTCTCCTTCCCTTAGTTGCAAGGGAACTCAGCCTTCGTTCCCTTACTATTTCATTTCACCAAAGACGACCAAGGACTGCCTTGGAGCTAAGGAGGACGACCAAGGGGTGCAAGGTAGGTCTAAACCCCTCTTCTTGCCTAATTCCATGGTTAGAACTCGAATTCAAGGTCATCTTCATGGCTAACTCTTGAAACCCTACCTTTCTAGCCGTCCCTTTTCATCCTTCCTTGGAGTTTTCACCTTGGCCAACCTGTAACAACTCAAGGACGCCATTAGAGCTTGGAGCTGGAAAGCTTGGAGCTCAAGAAGCAACCTTTAGGCGGGTTTTATAACTCTAAACCCATGCTTTACTATGTGCATCTTTATATGCGTTTTGATGATAGCTCTTAGTGTTTCCCTACTTTTCCCTGCTATTTTGCAAGCAAACCCGTGGGATATCTGTACTGTTCTTGAGCTAGAAGATGAAGGCATGATTTCCAAGAAAAACCCACCGCTTTTCTTTTCCTTAAACGGTCCTAACAGTTTGCTCTCTCGGACTCAAGACCGCGAGGTGAGCAAACGGTCTCGAGACCGCGACAGGGCAAACGGTCTCAAGACCGTTTGGCTCCGTTGACCGAGCGTGGACCGCATAAGAAATCTGTTCCTAATTATATAGGCTAATTACCCTAAAAATTTGGGAGACTAACTCCAAAGGAATCGGGAGATATGACCTTTTTAAGTCACAACTTTAAATGAATTAATTACTGATTTTCAAACGGTCTGAAATTGCCTTTTTGGGCAAACGGTCTCAAGACCGTGTAAGGTCGTTGACTAAGTGTTGACCGTATGAGATTACTGTTCCAAATTATGTTAATTAACAACTCACCAAGTTTGATGGTCTAATTCCAAACGGGCTAAGAGTTGAAGAGTGAATACTAGGGCTAACCCTAGGTAACAATCAGTACTGAAATTATGGTGACCTAATTAGGGTTTTTAGGGTTGATTGACCTAAACGGTCTCAAGACCGTTTGGGGGTCACCAAACGGTCTCAAGACCGCGAGGGCAATCAACCAAGACCGTTTGGAGGTCTGGGGTCAAGATTTGTTGACCAATTAAAGGTACTTTTATACCAATTTACATTGCAATTAAATATTGGTATAATCATCAACTCAATTTGTTCAACCTTGATGAATTTTCACTAGAATCCAAAATTGGATGGGCAAACAGTCTCAAGACCGAGAGGACAATCACCCAAGACCGTTTGAAGGTCTAGGGTTGAGTAATTTGACCAATTGAGGACCCAATTGCAAATAAGTTATCAATTTAATCAAAATTCTGTTTTGTGGTTCAATCATGGTTCAACCCCTATCAAATCACCTTAGACTTTGATGAAATCTTGGGAAAACGGTCTCAATACCATGTGGGGTCCACCCACATGACTTCAAGACCGTTTGGGCCAAGTTTGGGCCCAATTGGAGCTCAATTGAAGGGTTCAACCTTGTGTTGATGCACACTGTTGAGTGTTGATGGGTGAACATTGATAGACCCTAATTGAATCGATTTCAACCATAATTGGTTAACCATTAAGGGTCAATTGAATGACCAAGTGATCAAGCATAATCTTAATTGACTAAATCCATAAGTGGCCAACATAGCTTTGACCATTTGAGGGCTTCAACATGGGTTGACATTATCGGTTGCATCTTTGAGCCTTGTTGAAGGACCAAGCGGCTGAGACCATGAGAGCCTCGCGGTCTCAAGACCGTGAGAGGGCTCACGGTCTCAAGACCGTGAGGGGGCTCACAGTCTCAAGACCGAGAGGAGGCTCGCGGTCTCAAGACCGCGAAGGGCCTCGCGGTCCTAAGGTCAAAGAAGGGCAAACGGTCTTCATGACCCTCGCGGTCTCAACTCAAATTGGTCTTCGCGGTCTCAACATTAACTTGAACCAATGGAAGGCTTCACGGTCTTGAACCCTTGAAGAGGCTCGCGGTCTTGAAGCCTAAGGGGGCTCGCGGTCTTGGAGCTAGAAAGAGGCTCGCGGTCTTGGAGGGTCAAAGTGGGCAAACGGTCAACACATTCAACCAATCTCAACCCAATTGATGATTAATGATTGAAATCAATCAAATATGATTCAAGGTTGACCTCATTCAATCATTTGATGATGTAAATGGTTCAATGTTGCCCAAATCAAACCCTAATGATAATCTAGGATAGTAAGGGGTTATTTGACTAAGGGTTTTGACCATGATAATGATCAATGGGATGAATTACCAATATACCCTTGAAGGGTCAATTGAGTTATACCTTGCTCAATTCAAACCCTAATTACATGAGAATGATGTTTTTAGTCATAATGACTCTATCCAACTTGATCTAGTCTAATGTTACCATCAACCATTAGTATGATGAAAGAGAAAGTACCCTAGAGAGAGAAAGTAACTCTAATCACATAATGATGATGTTTTTGGCTATGTTAGCCTATGATGCCTCAATCCAATCTGTTTTAGAGTGATGTTGACATCACCTAACCTTATGATGAGAGAGAAAGTACTTCTAGAGAGAGAAAGTACTTCTAGAGAGAGAAAGTACCCTTTTTAAATGGAAACTCAATTGAAGCATCCCCAATACACAGAAATGAGCATAATTAGGGTATGATCTACCTGTGTGAGATCATAGAAACCCTAATTATGATAAATGGTGAACCTTTAACTAATCCAAGAGTATCAATGAAGATGTTACTCATACATGATGATGTTATGAGTTTAATTCACCTTGATGTGAATAGTAAACCCTAATTCAAGGGTGATGACATGTGATGTGAATAGTAAACCCTAATTCAAGGGTAATGGCATGCTTTTGAGTATTAAACTCTATTTGATTTGAGTTAAAGATTTAACTCTTATGACAAGAGTAGGAAGTACATTCCTTATTGTTGTATTACCTTTATCAGATGTATTAACCATGCAGGTTCTGATATGAGGGTAATCATATCCAGGTATGGATGTTGATGTTATATTCATTAAAGGCATGTTGTTATCCTTATGAATAAGTAAAGTAATCTGATGCCTTTCCAGTGGCATCCTATGCTGATAATGGGCTATGAGAGCCATGAATACCATCAAGGTCATGCCTTAGAGATGACTTGTGATGAGGATAATGAGAAATGATGATTGATATGAGTTAGGCCTATTACATTTAGTATTCTTCTTTTATAGCTGCTATGCTATTGTTATTATTTGCAGAACAATGTATGCTGTTAAGAAATACTGAATGTACCTAACTAATCAAGTATAATGTAGAGCCCTGATCATAGATCCATCATTGTCAGAAATTAAGTGATGGTGAAACAGGTTTTCCTCAGGGAACTCATGGAGCACATACTTTTGAGTATATGGGATACATGGATGTGTAGAACCTTACATCCTAGTGTAGGAAAGTGATGTAGATGTGGAATCCATCCATCCTTCACTATAGTTTCATACCGTATCAGTGGTAGGTAAACATGAAACCTCCTGATGATGAAGAAAGCACAGATATCCGTATCAGTGGTAGGTAAATATGAAACCTCCTGATGACGAAGAGAGTACAGAACGCCACTGTGACTCTAGAATAGCGAAGGACCAGTTTACCCTGGTGAGCTATATTAAGTAGAGGCACGAGATGTCCTACAAGTGATCCTCTTACTGACTGAGGAAGGTGAAGGTCATGAGAATCTGGCTCTCTTAATGACCTATGTATAATACTGATGCGGCTTCTCAGCGATCAGTTGGAGTATGAGTGGTAAGCCTCATCTCCACAGGGCATAATGTTGTTTGTAAAACATAATCAACCATGTAGTATAACTTGTTAGAGATGACTTCAAGTTAGTTGATTGATGTTACATTGCAATAATGTTGATATTCTCCATATCTCCTAAATTGTAGAGATCTTGTTATACCTGCAACTGTTATAGAATGCTTTGATGGCTTTACTGTTTAAAATAATCTTTGATGTTATAATAAAGCTTCTGGCGAAGAGTTATAACTCTCGCTGGGACAATTATGTATAATTGTCTCACCCCGTAGACTTCAACTTTTTAGGTGGACGTCGGAGACGAAGGAACCAGCCTACAGGTGACCAGTCTCAGCAGCAGCAGCACCAGGGGCAGCGGTAATCTCAGGTGGAGATTTGTCCTGTCATGTGGTGTAGTTAGAGTCAGTCCTATGTGTCCTCTGTACTCTCAGGTCTTGGAGTCTTTTGTATAGTGATCTTGAGATTTTGTATCTTGCTGTATATAATTACTCGAGAAGTAATTATCCTGAGATGTAAACAGTTTATCTCTCTTTATGAAAGAAGCTTTTATAGATTCAAGCTCTTATCTCGAAAAGTTTTAATTTCCTGTGATTTTTGTCTTCCGCTGATTACCGATTCACTTCCGCTACGTTTAAATCGTGTTTATGTCATGGTTTGGAGATCAGAGCCCACAATACTAACCATGCAGTTATCATAAGTTGATGAGCATAGCCAGGTATGAGCTATGATGTTTAATGTGCCTTGTAAGCTATGTCAGATGCTTGTATAACAAGTATCAAGTATACCTTGATCAGATGACCTGGAGGTAATAGTTACCTGATAAGTGATAACAATGTTTAGTGATGAACTAAGGGTTTGAATACCTAGATCCAGTAAACATGATGATGATATTATTGAGGGATGAGAATTCTCAGTAATGAGATAAGGGATTAATATCCCAATGCTTTATAAAGTTTGAAAAGTACTTGATAGATGTATTACACTTTTCTTTGTAGCATTTGTCATAATAATAATAATACATGTTTGAAAACTTGGCTGATGCTGAAAGAATATGGTAATGCACTTAATTAATCAAGTGAAATCTTATCATGTAGAGCCCTGGCCATAGATCCATCATCGTCAGTAGCTGGTGATGGTGAAACAGGTTTCCCCCGGGATCTCTTGGAGGGCATATTTTTTAATATGTGGGGGTAATGGGCGCAAATATTCTTATGCCCTAATGTGGGATTGACGTGAGATAAACACTATATCTCTCAATCCTTCATTATATGTGCCGAGATGGATGTATCACAAATCTCCTGATGATGATTAATGCCGGATCAATGTGAGATAAACATGAAATCTCTCAATTGTGAAGAGAGTACAGCCGTCGTTGTAGCTCTATAGCGAAGTTGCCAGTATTCCCTGGAAAGCTATTTAATAGAGACACAAGATGTCCTGCATGTGGTCTCACACTGACCGAGACGAATGAGGTCATGGAGTTCGGCTCTTCCATTTACCTAAGTATGGAACCGTTGCTTTACGCCATCGTGGTCGGTTGGAGTATGAGAGGTATACCTCATCTCCTCAGGGCATAAGTGTGATTGTAAAATGTAATCATCCGTGTAGCATATTTGCTTAAGGATGAAATACGGAAATCATTGGTTGATGTTACATTACTTAATGTATCCTAAAATGTATAAATGTTATACATGTTCTTCATATTCCTTGTTAAATAGATGATTTATTGCTTTATCATATATAATTGTAATGCTTTAAAGAATGATATTGCTCTATTCTACTTAAGTACTGATTTATCCTGCTTATTAATAATAAATAATCCGCTGCTCAATTTATTACTATTTATTTGCAATGATAATATTATTGGCAGAGAGTTATATCTCTCGTTGGGACATGGGTCTCACCCCGTTGGTCACCAACATTTTTAGGTGGACGCGGACGAGCAGGTAGAGACCATGCAGAAAGGGAATGATAGCAACATCAGGGACAACAGTAGCATCTTAGGTGGAGATACTGATTGTCATGTCTTGTAGATATGAGTCCTATGTGTCATCTCTATACTCTCAGGTCCTTGGAGTCAGTACTCAGTGTTTTCATGATCGATATGCGATTTTTTCTTGAATGCCTCGAGGTTTTTGCTTATGTATAGTTTTGGCAAAGCAACTGTTGAAAATATATTCCTCGAGAAGAGATGGTACATGGTATGTACAATGTGAACTACAATGTATATAGTACTTTGGTTCTCTTTATAAGAGTTTTCCTAGAATTGGATCTCTTTGCAAAAAGGTTTTAATTTTTAGTGATTTTTGTTATTCTGTTGATTATGGTTAATTTCGCAATTAATTACACAGTGACAGTCTGATTTGTTGTCGGATCGTGACACTAATCCAAACCGTAGACGGTGGATAGAGAAAGAGAAGACACAATGAGTTGGGTATCCTAGTTGACCATGCATGTACGTACGTGGGATAGCTATGCATGTTGTATAGAGGTTTTGAGCATCCATAAGAAGCATGAACTATGTGTAGTTGGTTAACCCTAGTCCCTTGTGGCAACCCGACCTTGGAGGGGTCATGCCTATTAGGGTGAGGGATAATTCCCTCATTGAGAAGGTTAGTGGTAATCGTATAAGTATAGATGAGTAGAAGAGGAAGCATGCACCGACATAGAAGAGAACAAGAACAAGTCTAACAGCATGTTTTAGACCTTGACCCAAAGGGTTATGCCTGATGTTCATGAGATGAGCATGCATAGCGTTGGATTGTCTCAGTCGGACATAGGTTTTGGATCACACCTTTCACCCAGCTAAGTGTAGATATGTAACCTTAAGAGATTGAAACATCTCCAGAGAGAGAACCTCCAGTGGTAGGACCCGTTGTAGGGTTAGAGAAAAGATGAAACCCGATGAAGGATGTTGGAGACCTTGATTTTGAGACATAAGGAACCATGTTGGATATGATATGCCCTTGTTTAGACGACCTAGAATGGATAGTTGTGGTAGCCTCATGCATGATCCTTGGAGGCTTGTTGTACCTTGGATTCCTTTAGAGGAACCAAACCCTAGAAGGAGAAAGAGGTGAGGAGTGCCTACCTTTTATGAGCATAAAGAAGAGTTCCTTAGACCCTAAAAAGGTATGACAACAAGTTGTGAGACATCATACCCAGTTTACTCTAAAAGGTGTTCACATGGGAGAGTGTTATGAAGTATAGGCTATACCTGGAATAGGATTGGTTCGTGTTGGAACATCTGAGCATGCAGCTAGATAGCTGATGCATAAGAGTTGAACCTTGGTTCTTGGACCAAAGAGGGGAAGTAGTGATACCTAGTGCACCTGATGATCAGAAAGATGTTCAAGTTCTTAAAGATTCAGGTATGGCACCCCTCATGTGTTACAACAAAGGAAAACCACTCAAACTGAGATATATGTTGATGGACCACTCACACAAGGTGGTGACTTATGTATAAATATGATATTGGTCCAACCTTGAGGAATGATGAATACATATAACATACCAAGGAACTTAGAATAGATGAGTATGGTGTGTTTTTTTAGATATGTACATAAGTATCAGGTTAGGAGCTAATCATATACATGATGAGGTAAACCCTGAAGGTGAGGACATTAGTGACCCTTTGTTACTATCAAGAGATAGTTTTCTCCCATCCTGGGAAGGGACCTTTCATGTAGGATGAGTACCACCTTTTGGTTTAGGTTCATGGTAACCTAAAGAGGTCTCTTGTAAGAGTCTGATGAACTAAGTGGAGAGCACATAGAATGATCATGTATCCTTAGACCCATGTGTAACCATCTCTGAGGGGCAGGAAGATATGTTGCCATGGAGGTAACCTATATGGGGCCAGACCGAGATGGATAGGTCACCATAATTCCTTTGGGGGATGCAAAGTTTGTCGTGCATGCCCAAAGATAGGATGGAGATTCCGATGAGAATTCAAGGATGAGTTGTGCTTGAGTATCTAACTAGAAATCATGAACTACCATAGAATCCTAAGTCAACACTAAGTTTAAGTAGGGATAAGACCGATGGGAGTAGGAGTTTTCTATTCCCTGAATGCACAAGACCATAGGGTCAGGAGGTAACAGCTACCTTTACCCAAGGCCCATGGGTTACGAGGTTGGCCACCTTCATGAATTCATGAGGCCTAAAGGGTAAAAGTGAGAGGCACTCCCTAGATGCATAAGGGTCAGATCACTCCAAAAGTTTCGGCACCCTAGAGACCTTGAGGTAATGACTAAGGATTGCACATAAAAGAGATATGTTAAGATACAGAGGTGATGGGAAAAGTCTTCCCATGGGTGTAGACCCATAATTGAGATGTTCATGTTGTAGAGACATGTGATGTATGTTTCAACTTGGATTGGAAAAGTGTACTGCAATGTATGATGCACCATCTCTACTCTTGGAATGGGATGAACTTGGACTGTAGCCAAATGCGTATTTCCTCTCATTATGGGGGTGAGAGATAGGGAAATGTGCATGCCATGCACTAAGGATAAAGATGATGTGAGTTGAAACATTACTATGATGTATGAGGATTGAGGAAGTATCATGCCTTTTTATAGATGGTTTGTAAACACAAAGAGAACTAAGGTAGTCATCATATGAGGATGTTCCTATCAAGAGTAATCTGGAATTTATGAGTTACATAAGTTTGAGTTTGATAACCAAGATGATGAGCTCAGAGTTTTCTTGACTCAGTTAGACCTAAATTCGAGATGAGGATGATAAGTGGAATATATGAAGGTTTATGTCTTCACTGTTACCTAGCACATAAGGATGTAGGGTGGTAATGGATGCTCTTTGTCAAGACATAGTTGTCTAGTTTATCTAGAAGAGAGGCTAGAAGAGGTGCCTAGGTGAACCCTAAGTTTGTGAGATATGTTTAGCTAACACTCAGATACAATGAGATCCTTTGGTCGAGTTAGTGGTGGTTGCTTGGTTAGCCAGCCTAGGGCTTGATGTGATAAGAGAATGGGTGAAGAACCTCAGATACATTTCTTAGGAAAAGAAGGTGATTGAACCCATGAATAGAGTGTTCTAGGGTTTCTGAGGAGTCAACCTTGAGGAATCATGACATGTAGGAGCTTGTGATGATAAGTACACCCTACATCTGGTACTATTAAGATGATTAAAGTTTGTAGTAGTGCTTGAAGACCTGAGATGAAGAAGTATAAAGAATTGCAAGTGGCTTGTCACCATGCATGCCAGGAGGTGAAGGTCAAACACCAGTACCCAGTGAGTTACTATAGATAATGAAGAGTCCCCGAAAGGGAATGGGAGTAGATCACCATAGACGTTGTGGTGGGTCTCCCGTAGACCAAGAGCGGTCATGATGCAATATGGGTACAGTAGATTGCCTTACTAAGCTGACCTAATCCCTTGCCTAAGAAAGAGAGCACTACCAGTGTGACATATCTGGTTGAACTATATATGAGGAAGAGAAAGTTCATCTACATTGTGGTCGAGTTCAATATCTGGAGTGTGACCTCAAGATCACTTCCATGTGGTGGAACTAGATACATGAAGAACTCGATGTCAGCTTGAAGTTCAGCACAGCTTATCACCCCTGACTGGTAGATAGTCAAGAGAGTATGATCCATACTAGAGGGTCTGATGAGAGCATGTTTGCTCATCCAGTGATACGTGGGAGCAGTTTAAGAGAGTTTTCTTGTGATGATAGCCACCATAGATAGTATCGAGGTGTAAGAAGCTATGTAAGGGAGGCTATGTCGGTCACCACTTCATTTAGATGATGTTGGTGAAAGGACCTTGTGAAGGTCAGGAGACCACAGTGTGTGCAGATGAAGTCTCTTTGATCATGTAATGGCTGAGAAAGCCCAGGGGAGACATGAGTCGTGAGCTGATGCAAAGCAGACTGACATGCAGTTCACTATGGGAGAATATGTGTTATGAAAACCCGACCCTTCTGAGCTATAGCTAAAGCTGAGTCCCCAATACATAGGTCCATTTGAAATGGATTGATGGAGTTGCTTATGTTTAGCCTTACCCCTCAGGATAATATTATGTTTGATGTATTCCATGAGTCCGATCTAGAGCACTATATGATGTACCTGAGCCATGTGATGAGCCATAAACCTATTGAGCTTCTAGGGAGGCTAAAAAATCCTGAGTCACCTATGAGGGTATGTGGTACCAAGGTGAGAAAGAACTCATATGTAAGAATATAAGACGATAAAGGTTCTTTGGAAGCATCATGGAGAGGATGAAGCAACATGGGAGCCAATGATGGATATGACAAAGTCTTATCCTATTTGTTTCTTTGTTTGGTGGAATTTTGAGGGCAAAATTCCTATAAGAGTGGAAGGATGTTACAATCTCAATTTTTCATGTGTTTTCATAATTGAAATGTAATTTTTTTATGAATATGGACTTGAATTGAGAAGGTTGTATGCTTTGCTTCAAAGAATGGGTTTCTTTTCAAATCTCCCCTTTGATATAAATTTCATGATTTCTATTGTTTTGTTAATCCAATAATGGATATAAAAGAGAGAAAAAGAAGAAAAGTCCAAACAATAGAGAAAGATAAAAGATAGTAGATTTTGAGCAATGTATTTATGAGGAATGTATAGAAATCTCTAGAAAGTGGCATTGATGGCTACAATTGATTAGATTTCATTTACATGTGATTACGAATGGAAAGAGTAATCAAAATAAAGAATATTGGAAAAGAGGGAAGAGAAAATATATGTTTTAATGCATAATATATGCCTTATAAGTCATTGACTTGCAAATGAAGAAAAGGGGTTATTCCTTTTGAGTTTCGGCTTCAAACTTGTAATATAAGTAGATTAAGTCATAATAGACTTTAACCTAAAGTTTTATTGAAAAAGGATAATCGGGGAGAGAGTTATTGATTTTATAAGTTTGCATAATGTGAAAGGATAATCATCGATCCCATTCAAGTGTCACGATTTTATTTCAAAAAAAATGTGTGTGACACCATAACTGTTGGATTTTGATCAAACAGTGGATGTGTTGTCACCTACCTCGAGCCCAAATAGGAAAGTAGGAGTTGTAGTTGCAAACAAATAAATCGATTTTCTCTCTCATCTAATGCACAAGCGAACATGGAAACCAGCCCATCGGCTTCGGGAGCAAGAAACACACCTACCTACCCTAAGTTTTACCTAGTTTGAGGATCTCCAGAAGATTTGCCCAATTCATAGGTCCCTATTCGATTGCCTTTGGACCCCATGGCTATATAAGGGGATGTGCATTCAATGCAAGGGCACTACAATCATTGTGAGACTCCGCCGAACTAACAGGTGCAACCCCGAGATCCAATTTTACCTTTGGATCTCTATTTCCCCCCCTTTCTTCTTCTTTCTTCCACCGGTGAACTTCCCCCTCTCCTTCTCTATTGGTGCCACCTCCCAAGAAATCGGGGATGTCAGTGAGTCTGGCCAAGAGCAGCAGTGGATTCCGCTCTAAAATCTAGCCCTCCCGCACTCTTTTACTCCAAGTCAACCTTTGGGTTGACTGCAGCCTAGAGCCGGGGAACGCAGGCTAACGAACGATAGGCGGACGTGAGGTTGAAGTTGGCAAAGGAGGAAATTACCTTCCTACCCCCGAGTGTGTGTGGATCCAGATCCAGGACTCTGGGGCAAAGGTGTAATATCACACTGATCGAGATGCAAGAAAAGCAAGCCGCGCGCTGAGAGGACCGCCTACGTGGTGATCTATTATTGGTCCAGAGGTAAATCATTTTGAAAAATCATAACAAAAGATTGGCAACTCGGATTAAAGCATATATTATATACGAAAGTTGATCAGAAAAATACAAGGAATTCAATAAAAATACTAACCGCTCATAGTTTTGCTTCTAGTACGAAAAGTATCTAAAGTTGGTATCTTTAAATGATCTAACTAGATCAAAACCCTAGCTTTTAAATATTAATATTTTTGATAGAGTTAGTTGATACCAGTAATCAAAGTCTGACTTAATTGTAAAAAGTATGATGAAAGAGAACTAATTAGAGATATATGTTCATAACTTATGTATTTAGGTTTTCATGATTTTAATAGTACATTAAAAGGGTTAAAAAACCTAATTCAAGTAGTTATGAGATTTAATGAATCTAAAAATGAGAAGCAATCTAGAAGGCATGAAAATAGTGTTATTGGACTAATTGTGGATAAATACCCTTAATTTGGTAATTATGTTTTCCTAGTGTATAAAAGTATAATTAATGATAAATTATGGTTTGCTAACCTAGAAGATGTGAAATATAGTAATTAGGGTTCCTTTGAGAATTGAACTATAATTCTTTGTTGAGTTGTCAATTCAAAGGTACATGAACATGATAATTGGCCTTAATGATCCTGACATGACCTAAAAGGATAAACATGGAGGTTTTAGTGTAAGAAAAAGATATATTTGACCTAATTGGAATTCAATCATGCCTATGATGTTGAAATTAGGGTTTGTGGATCTAAAGGGCATTAAAAGTGATAAATTCATTATGGAGGCTAAAATACTAATAAAATTCTAAAGTTGGCCTAGAAATCCTAAGGTGGAATCCAAGTCAATCTTGAAATTTTTTTGGATAAAATAATGACACATGGGTATTATGCACTAATTTCAGTATATTGTTGATTTCTTGATTGATTGTTCTTGACAATTATTGCTTGGACCTCAAGTTACTCTAGATCAAGTATGTGGTTATTTATGAGTACATGCTTTAGTTTCCCGACATTTCTCGAGGCTTTATCGATTGCACTACAATTAAACAACTTGGATGTTTCATTACTGCAATCTTTAAAGTGACTATGTGTGTAACAATTTAAGTATAAGTGTGACTCGCTCAAACCTACATACCCCTATAGTTGTAAGATAAGAGACCAAGCCCTGGAGGGAAGGTCAAGTGAGTCAAGCCCCTGAGGGAAGACCACAGGGCACCCAGAGAGGTGACCCCAGGTACCAAGCTCAGGATGGAGAAGGTAGCCTTAAAGTCACTTGCAAGGACTTAACCCTATATAGGGTATCCCAGAGGTGGTAAAAGTGGTTGACGAGTCCTACTGAAAATGTAAATTTGCATTGTTAACAACTATTTGCTGTGATTATGTTGTTAGAGATTATATGCAACATTTTGTTTGTCCCCACATACTGGCATATTCATTTATGCTGACCAACATTTTGTTTGTAAACGTTGTAGGTATTATTTTGAAAAGGACAAATAAAAAATTGACATATTGTGAAGAATATGAATAAACCCTACAAGGAGGATTAGATAGATAGATTTTATCGGGTGATAGAAGTCTAAATCCAAAATTTTAAAAAGGTATGCAAAGTTTAATTTATTCCATCTTTCCAGTATAGTTTTAGTAGGATTTAATAGTTATTTTTTATTAAATTTTGAACCATTAATCATGAGTTATTGGGATAGCAGCTCTGGCCTTTTGGTCTCCCTTGATTGGGAGTTACCGGGAGGCGGGGTCTTTACATTAATTCTCATCTACCTACCTTGGGTTTTGCCTAACTTGGAGAACCATGGAGGAATTTCCCAATTCACGTACTCAATGGGAACCATGTCCTCTATAGTTGAGACTATATAGATGGAGGCCTACCCTCTGAAAAACCCCAAGTCATCTCACGAGACTCTACTTGACTTCACAATTCTTGCCTATCCTTAATTCTTCCCCTAGCCTCATCCTTGACCCCTAGCCACTCTCTGGACTATGTCGGAGATACCTCTTTGTCTCCCTCTCGACTTCGACCATCTCCTGGGAAATTGAGACCCTCGACAAGGATGGATGAAGGTGTTGGTACCCTCACCAGTCGCTCAAGGAGTCAATATCCTGAAGTCAACCTCCATTTCCCAAGATGTTTGCAAAGCAGCAAGGTTGAAGACAATCTAGGGGTGAAAGGACCAATCTACCCTCAACTCTGCTTCTTTATAGGTAAGGACCTTCCCGTGTTTTCTCTCCTTTCTTTGCCCTGCCCTTTGAATTTCAATGCAAGCACAGTAAGCCTATTTGGCATGAGACCATTGGCTCGACCCATCTTAGTTGGCAACGCCGAGATCCAGGTTCATCACCTAGGTGGCGAGCCCCTATTGGCCAAAATTAATTAATCTTATAAAAATGTAGTAGTTCTTAGGAATGTCTGATGATGATAATTTTTATATGAAAGTTGATTAGGAAAATGAAAGAATTTCAGTAAAAATTAGTTCTAAGACCTAGATCTTCTTTGAATTCCAAAACTGCCTAAAATTACTAACTTTGATGTATTCAAAGCATGGAAACCCTATTTTTTGTTTTAATGAATATAACTTTCTTAAATGATTTAATGGATAAAGTTTTGTCTTTTTGGTTAAAAAGGAATATTTGACTTAATTTGAGATTAATAATGCATATAACAAAAAAATTAGGGTTTGTGAGTTAAAAGGGCAGTAAATGTAATAGAATAGGGTTTGGAAAGCCAAAACCCTAATTTGACCCCAAAACCCCAACTTGGAACCCAAGTCAGTCTTAATATGAGTTTATGAACAAAATATACATACTTGGGTGTTATGCATTAATTTCATGTTGATTTCTTGCTTAATCTTAAGTGCACTTATTTTCTTGGACTTTGATCACTTGTGAGAAAGGAATGTGGTTACGCCTATGACTAATTGCCTTAATTGACTTCTATAGTTTCTTGGAGTTTTTAGGATTGGATTGTCCCCATAAAGAGGCTCCCCTATAGAGAGGGCACCCTATCACAAAAAGAGGAAAAGGGTGGCAAGGTTAAAACTAGAAAATGCTTGTTCAATTTTGTAATCATAAGTGTTGCTATGGATGATTATATTGTTACACCTAAATGCAAATATTTCATTTCCCCCACATATCAACATACCTTGTTGTATTGATCGTTGTTTTGTTTCATGACATTTTAGGTTAAACTCTCCTTACTTTGCAAAATAGACATTATGACAAGAAGGAATAGAAAGGAAAGATACTTAAAGTTGTTGGATCGGACGATGGGCTCTAGAGAGGGTGAATATAGCTCCAAAGACTAACCAAATTCATTAGACCTTCAAGGTATATCACAAGATAAGGCTCCTAATATGAAATTTGAGTGAAACAAAACATACATAACAAGGGAGAGAGAGATTGAATAAGAACAAGAATGCAAGCTATGTGTAGTGGTTCCAAACTCCAAAGGACTTCTTATCTTCGTGAAGGAATTACCCACTCTTGACTTTGATCTTCCATTGTTGACTTCTCCTTCGTGAAGGAGAAGATTTCACCATGGGACTCATTCCCTTCTTCTTCTTCACCTCTCTTAGCCAAGAGAGAGAACATTCACCGTTAAGGTAGAAAGATAACTTCATAGGTGGAGGAAGTGAAATCTTCACAAGATATACATGTAGGATGACTAGCTCTCTTACAAAAGTCATACTCACTCTAATATAAGTAGCAGATGATGAAACTTAAGAGTAGAAGGAGGCTCTTGGATGCATTCAATTATAATATTGGGACAATCATAGTGCTTGGCTAACCATGGGATGAAGCCCAAGTAGTCCTATATATAGTTGAGAATTCCTACTGGTCAGTAGAAGAAAATAAGGATGAATTACAGTTGTTTGGGGTGTCGCAACTGATGTTTTTTTAGTTTTTCAACACTCAAATGGTTAGAAATACTTTTTTTGCAAATTAGGTATAGTGCAATCAGTAGAGTTTCAATAATGCTCAGATTGGTTATGTGTAAGTCATAAGTTATATGGAACTCATTTTCTGGGAACTATGGTTTAGTATCTGGAAGTTAAGTTCCATTCACTTCCATATGATAGGCTTGTTATAAGTGAAAATATGGAAATCAATTAAAAATTAATGTTTATTTTTATTGTGTAGTATATTATAAGTAAGGACAGAAAACAAATAAAGAAACAATCTATGAATAATCCTAATATTTTTAAACATATTAACCTCAGCAAGTAGTCATGATACATATGTTCTCCTTTAAAAATATTTTAATATAGTTTAATCATAATCTTAATAAAATATTATGGTTCAAATCACATCACAATATTTTTATTTCTCTTTATATGTACAAACTATTGTAATAATATCTACATTTTATATATTTGTAAATATAAAATTTGGTTCATCATTGCTTAACAAAAATGTACAACATCATGTATGATTATAATTAATTATCATACTTGACATAATATTGTTTAAACATGAACACCATGAATATGTTAGAAAAATCATAGTTTTTCATATGGGGAAATGTGATTACCTTTTCATAGTGTTCATATATTTTCTATTTCATAGACCACAAATGATAATGGTAGTTTTAGTGTAAAATATTTTACATCATGTTGCTTATAGTGTATAGTATTTTGTCATATTATGTTATGATTTTGGCAAAATTCACACTGCTACATTTCATATATGTTTTATTTTATAGACCACAATGATAATGATAGTTATAGTGTAAAATATTTTACATGGTGCCAATTTTAGTGTGCAATATTTTTTCATATTATGTTATGATTATGGCAATAAACCATATCCACATTACTAAAATTCCCATTCATAAATATATTTTACACGTTTCATTTATGATGAATGAAAAATATAATTGTACAAGAAATGTAGGCAATTGTTCCAACACATGTTTTCCTCTCTTTTTAAGAGGGAACTGAAGAACTCTATTTTGTATATAATGTTGTAACTCATTAGAAGTTACAAAAATCAAGTTCCAGTATTTACTTTAAATGAATCATGAAAAACTACTTTAGGAAACCTAGTTCATAAGTTTTTTGGACCAATTACAAGAAATCAATTGGAGCCTAAAGGTAAATCGATCGATAACCACTATGCGACAAATCAATTTTGAGTTGTCGATCGAGTTTATCCTAGATAAAACTCGGTCGAAGGCTTAAAATTGATTTTCATGTGCAGAGGTGTCAGTCGAGTTTTTCCAGGGAAAACTCGTTCAACCCTAGCAGTTCTCAAAATCCATCAAGGGTGTCGTTTGAGTTTATCCTATATGAAACTTGGCCAACAAATTCCTTGTGATGAATTTTCAAAAAAGCCATAAAAGTACTTAATATTTGATTTAAGTGCTCCTGATTTTTTCCAGATTAAGTACAAGTCATACAATCTTACAAGTGATTTACAACATGATTCTTATATATTTGATGTATTTTCCACCAAAGTGCACTTGCATTGATTTTGACTTGTCTTTCTCCAAGATAGGATGCACAATCTAGGTCATTTGTAGTGTCTATACCCAATATGAAATTATTCAAGTAGAACTATTAGACACAAATGAGTGAATGGTTAGTCATATCTAAAAAATGGTAAAGTCAATTAGACTTAGAGAGTCAATTAGACTTTGAGTCGACATTCTCCCCCTTTTTAAAGATGACAAACCATTCCATAAATGTATTGAAAGAATTTAATAAAATCGTACCTTTGGAGAGACCTATGGGTTTCTATAGAATTGAGTTCACATTCTCCCCTTAGTTGATGCTAATGGAGTTCTCATACTCCCCCTCAATTGATGTTATTTCTCCTACATGGTTAGCTTTCATAACATTTATAAAAAGTATGTCTTCTCATATATGTTCAACATATATGTGTTCTTCGCTTTGCATAAGACATGTCTTCTCCCCCTTTGTCATTTCAAAAATTAAGGGGGTTGAAGAGCTAAAGCACAACTTGTTAGAAATAGGGAGTAGACGAGTAAAAACTAGGGGCTTGTCCTAGCAATGCATATATGAAGCAAATCAAGACATGCATTAGAACTGTAACATCCCTGACCTGGGTTATGCTTTAACCTAGATGTTTTGTTTAAGAAAGATAATTATATGATTGCTCTTATCTTTTGAAAAGTAATTAAAGCTCAGTAGGAGCTTATGTTTCAATTTTATTCCTTTTTGAATAATGTTGAAAACAATGTTTTGCCAGTTTTGGACTAAAGTGCAAATTACCCAAGTTGAGGGGTTAAATTGCAAATTCTACATGATAAAATGTTCCTTAGGTTTTATAGAATCATAAGAATGAGAATGATGCAGAGGTATGGCTTGTGAAAGCCTAAGCACCAAGAAAGAGCTTATTAAGCAATGTTTGTGCATTAAAACCTAGTTTTGGAGTAATGTGCAATTTACCCAAAACCTAGGGTTCAATATGCAAAATACCATCAGAGCGGCGTATCTTTTGAATCTCTTTAGAGGAGAGAGAATCTTGATATTAAAATAATCTAGATTTAAGCATAATTGAAACCCTAATTCGATTTAATGCAAAAATAAATATATTAATAGAAGTACCCTTCAACCAAAAGTGTGATGGTTGAATTTAAATAAGTATGAACGTCCTTGTGCCTTGCAATGGCACCAAAAAATCTAAAGTGAGTGGAGATCCCACTCACATTAGTTAAAGAAAAAGTAATATCCACTAATTTATGGATATTATTATTATATTGATTAAGGTGCTTAATTTGTTTTCTTTTAATTCTTGGATAAAGAAGATGATTTCCAAGGAAAGGATAAAGGCTTCCTATGCAAGGAATTGAGGGGGATAAGTGGCACCAATTTAGGGAATTGAAGGATTTTTATAACACTTTCTCTCTCTTGAAATTCCCTTACATATATCCCATTTTCCACCCACATGAAAGACTCTTTTTCGAATCTACTTTCTTTCTTTGCTTGGGCCGAAGACAAGGGATCTTTGGAACAAGAGGAGAACGCGCCCCAACATGTAGGTAAGCTCCATAGTCATCATTAGCCTTGATTTCATGGTGGAAATCAAAATTCAATGTGTATATTCTTCTTTTCTCCATTCAATGCTCAACCGTGATCATCCTTTGCATCAAAAGATTTGAGAACGGACCTTGGACAGCTGAGAAAGCTTCATTCACCATTGAGGGTGTGAGTCTTGAAGATTGGAATCAACTTTAAAGGCAGGTTATATAACTTGAACCCTTAAATGTTATTATTGATTTCAATTCGTCATCATATGTTGAATCTTTCTTCTTTCCCGAAATTCCATTTGATTAGTTGATGAAATCACCACTAAGATCACAGAAAAATTTCGAAGGTTTGTAGCTTGAAGATGATGATGTCATCTTAGCACACACCTCAATAAAGATTATGTGCAAATGGTTTCAGCTTGATGACCAAACGGTCTCAAGACCGTTTGAGATATTGGGGGCAAACGGTCTCAAGACTGTTTGAGGTCAAACGGTCTCAAGACCATTTGGGGTCAATTGCTGATGTGAATGAATGAAGACCCATTGGTTCAAATTGATCTAATTATAATGGTTTCAAGAATGGATGATCCATTGATTACAAACCCAAATTGGATTGATTGTTTGAAACCCTAAATTGATTGAGTTGATTTCTATGTTGAATGGACCAAACGGTCTCAAGACCATTTGAGGGAAAATGGCCTCAAGACCATTTGAGGTCAAGTGGAGTCATGGATGTATGGAGATCCAAAGGTTACATTTTGATCTACTTTCAATGGTCTCAATGTTGGATGGTTCAATGAGTGCAAACCCTAAATCGATTGATTGTGGAAACCCTAGATGATCCTTTCGATTTTAAGGTGGTTTGGACCAAACAGTCTTGAGACTGTTTAGGATCAAACGGTCTTCAAACCATTTGATACCAAGCGGTCTCAAAACTGTTTGATGTGCAATCAGTTTCAATGATGGGTTGTTCATTCGGTCTCAAGGTTAATTTGATCAAACGGTTTCAAGGGTTGAAAGAACCAAACAATTTCAAAATAGTTTAAGAGTAAACGGTCTCAACCCTAGATGCCCAAACGGTTTCAAAACCATTTGGAGGTCAAACGATCTCAACCCTAAGGTGGGAAATGGTTTCAAAACTGTTTGAAGGTCAATGAGATCATAACCATTTGAAGGTTCAAAAATATTAAAACCGTTTGGAGGCCTAATAGTATCAAAGCTATGAAAGATCAATTAACCCTATGATTGTTAATGATGATAATTACAATGGTTGTACCTTTAAGGCACTAGGGTGATTAGTACCCTTAGAAGGCTAAACCTTTGATGCTTATGGAAGCAATATCTCAATACACTATGCTAACCCTAAATGAATATACTTGAATGAAGGATTGACCTAATCCAATCAAGCTTGAAGTAATCAACATCCTAAAGAGGAAGAGAGAGAGAGAGAGAGAGAGAGAGAGAGAGAGAGAGGAATTCATACATGTATAATAAACATGTAGTGGTTAAGCCTCAACATTTTCAACATGAATAAAATATGTAATTAGGGTATGATCCTTGATAAAGAGATCATGAAACCCTAATTGAGAAGGTTGATGATCCCTAACCCTAATTTAGGGTAATTCTAGGTGAAACCCTAATCTAAGGTAATAGTGTAACCCTAATCTAGGGTAATGATATGGAAAATCACAATTCAGGGTAATATAATGAGAAACCCTAATTTAAGAGGATGCTTCATGAAACCCTAATTTATGGTAAAGTTATATGAAACCTTAATTTGGGGAAAAGGTATAAGGAATCCTAATTCGAGATAATGATGTGTGAAACCATAATCTAGGGTGATACCATGTGAAGCCCTAATGCAATGATGAGATGTGAAACCCTAATGCAGTGATGTGATGTGAAACCCTAATCTAGGGTGATACCATGTGAAATCATAATGTAGTGATGTGATGTGAAACTCTAACATAGGGTGATTCTATGTAATGCTATATGAAACCTTAATACGAAACCCTAACCCTAATATAGGGTGAAGGTATGTGAAACCCTAATATTGGGTTATAATGCATGAAACTCTAATCTTGAGCAATATGATGATAAAGCATAACCCTAATTTTGGGTAATGGGATGAGTATCCCTAATTGATATGATTTGGAACTCCTAACCCTAATGAAGGAATAGTGATACTACCATTACATTGCATGGTGGTGATATGTAATTGATATAACTGTTATCATGTGTACTAACCATGCAGGTATCATGAGATGTTGGGCATAGACAGGTATGAGCTATCATGTATTGTTTTATGGGCCTTGTGAGCCATAATATGCTTTGTTGCCTAGTAAGAGGTAACAAGAGATTAAATGGGCCTTGAGAGCCATGTGAGATGCTTGTGTAGCAAGTACCATGTTTACCTTGGTCATATGACCTGAAGGTATTAGTTACTTGATAAGTGGTAACAAGTGTTCTTTGATGAACTAAGGGTTTGAATACCCATACCCCATAATCATGATGATGAGATGTTAAGGGATGAGAATACCCATGATGTAACAAGGAATTGAGATCCCAATGTTTTATAAAGATTCGAAAAGTACTTGAAAGAAGTATTATACATTCTTTGTAGCATTTTTTATAATATTATGTTTGAAAACTTGACTGGTGCTAAAAGAATATGGTAATATACTTAATTAATCAACTGAAATCTTATCATGTAGAGCCCTAACCATAGATCCATTATCGTCAGTAGTTGGCGATGGTGAAACAGGTTTTCCTACGGGATCTCCTGGAGGGCATACTGTTGAGTATGTGGTGGTTATGGGTGTGAATATCCTTACGCCCTAATGTTGAATTGATGTGAGATAAACATTAAATCTCTCAATTCTTCATTATATGTGTCAGGATGGATGTATCACGAATATCCCGATAATGTTTAATGCCAGATCGATGTGAGATAAACATGAGATCTCTCGATTGTGAAGAGAGTGCAGACGCCGCTGTAACTCTATAGTCAAGTTGCCAGTATACCCTGGAAAGCTATTTAACAGAGACACAAGATGTCCTGCATGAGATCTCGTACTGATCAAGATAAGGGAGGTTATGGAAATCTGGCTCTTCCTTAACCTATGTATGGTACCGATTTTGATTTCACAATGGTCAGTTGGAGTATGAGCGGTATGCCTCATCTCCTCATGGCTTAGGTATGATTGTGAAATGTAATCAACCATGTAGTGTATTTGCTTAATGTTGAAATGCAAGAATCGTTGGTTGATGTTACCTTTCTTAGAATATCCTAGATGGATAAATATTATACATGTTCTTCAATTCCTTATTGGATAAGTGACATGTTGCTTTATCAAGTTTTAACTGAAATGCTTTGAATAAGAACATTGCTCTAATCTGATTAAACATTGATTTATCTAGTGTTGAATATATATGATTCCTCTACTCAGTTTTAATCTAATAAACTGTAATAATAATGTTTCTGGCAGAGATTTATATCTCCCGCTGGGACAATTTCAATTGTCTCACCCCCGTGGGATCCAACTTTTTAGGTAGACGCTGAAGAAGAGGCAGAAACCCTATAGCAGGAGACGAGCAGCACCAGCAATAGGGACAGCAATGATATTCCAGGTGGAGTCACTGGCTGTCATATTTTGTATAGAGAGTCTTATATGTCATCTCTGTACTCTCAGGTCCTCAGAGTTAGTAGTTAGTACTTTTAATGATTTGATCTGAGATTTTGGCTTGATCTCGAGGTTCTTATGCTGCCTGTGTATAGTTTTAACAAAGCAGTTGATGCTTGTAATCGTTGAGAAGGGATGATATAGGATATGTACTTATGAACCAGGATGTAAATAAATTCCATTGGTTCTTGTTAAAAGAGTTTTCCTATGTTTGGATCTCTTTGTAAATGGTTTTAATTTATAGTGATTTTCATTAATCCCCTGTTAATGATCCATTCTACATTTATCATTATCTGATGTTTGGTGTCGGGTCATCTCAAATTAGTTGTATCAGAGCTCTAGGTTCGCTAATTCTACAGAGACATAGGATTAAGGTTGTTGAGTATGTTCTAGTGTCTTCCAGTTTATCTAATAGTGTCTTCTACTCATATAGGAGAAGAAGAACTTAAAGATATATGGATCACATGAAGAACATGCTACTAAGAGCAGCATTGATGCACCAAGAAGAGGTGCAAGGGATCATGATAGGGAGGAACCAGTACCTGAACACCCCCATCTTAACCAGGCTGCACTAGAAAACCCAGCTTTCCATGATCTGTTTGGGCAGTTCATGGCAACCATGATGCATATGGCAGATAGGATGCCACCACCTGCACCTATGGCACCATCTCACCATGAAGGATAGGGATCCGGTAAGACTTTAGAAAGACTTCACCGGGTTGGAGCCATAGATTATGCTGGTACAGCTGACCCAGCAGATTTTGACTTGTGGTTGACTGAGTTGGAGAAGGCCTTTAGAATCCTCAATATCCTTGAAGCAGAGAAGGTGAGGCATGCAGTGTACCTTCTAAAAGGGAGTGTTGGTCACTAGTGGACAATAGAAGAGGGCAAGAGGCCAACTGTTGAAATCAGGTGGGAAGAATTCCGACGAGAATTTGTCAGTAGACACTTCCCCGAGACATTTCTAGATGATAAGATATCTCAGTTTGAGAGGTTTAGGCAAGGACCAATGAAAATAAGTGAGTATGAAGCTAAGTTCATGGAGCTCTTGTAGTTTTGTCTACATATGGAAGCTACTGATGAAGAGAGAATTCGGCGTATTGAGAAGGGGTTGAACGATGATTTGACCACTCCTGTGTCTGCCTTAGAGAACAGGGAGAGGTTTGCCACCTTTGTGGAGTCTTTGAGACAGATAGAAAGGTCAGTGATTGAGAAGCATCAGACTAAGAGTAAGAAGGTGTATACTCAGTTTCAAGGAAATAGGTCTAAAAGTTTCAAGAAACTGATATTTTCTACACCAATAACACCACCAAGATTCAATACCCAGACGCAATGGACGTCGAGTAGGGGTAGAGGCCATAGTTTACCGCTTGAGGGAGCCCACAACTCATCCTCAATGTTAGTAACAGGACCACCCAGGCCATAGAGGGAGAGAAGGGTCTGTTATATATATGGAAAGATGGGGCATTTGATGAAAGATTGTCGAGCTAGAGATGTAAGTGTGACTCAACCTCCGAGGCAGAGTCAGCAAGGTTCTCAGAAGAAACATATTTCGAGTGGCACCAGAGGGCGTGGAAAAGTGTCCCAAGCTAGTTCGTCGGCACCCAACAATCGAGCACAAGGTCAACAACAAGAAACAATGAGATTCTATGTGATGAATCAACCCGAAGCAGTAGTCAACCCTCGAGTTGTGACAGGTCAGATGGAACTATTTCATTCTGATATGTCTTCATCATGCTTTGTATCTATTTTGATTGATCTGAGTGCTATTCATTCCTTTATCACTCAAGAAGTGATCCTTGACTGCAATATGATTGTTAGTCATAGAGCAGATAATCTGTTGTTAGAAACCCCTTTGCTGGGATCTGTAGTGCTGCAGGTGGTGTGTTCTTCGTACATTCTTTCCTTTTTTGAACATCCAATTCAGGTGGATCTTATACCACTTGAGATGCACGGCTTCGATATAATTCTTGGGATGGACACCCTAGAGAAGTATAAGGTTGTCTTGGATTGTGATTCCAAGCAAGTTGTGTTCACAGATGATGATGACACATGGATCTTTTAGGGAGATAGAAAGATTCTTCCAACCTATCTAGTGTCGGCTATGGTACCTAAAAAGCTGATGCGACAAGGATGCTTTGCATTCTTGGCACATGTGGTAGACACCACAATGGAGAACCCTAATCTTTCTGAAGTTTTGATAGCTAGGGAGTTTGACGATGTGATCCCTGAGGAACTTCCAGGTGCTCCTCTGCCCCGAGAGATTGATTTTGAGATTAATCTAATCCTGGGCACGCAACCAATAGCACAAACACCGTATAGAATGGCACCTGCTGAGATGGCAGAGCTCAAGAAACAATTGCAGGAGTTGCTTGAGAAAGGTTTTATCTGACCAAGTACTTCACCATGGGGTGCTCCGGTTCTCTTTGTTAAGAAGAAGGACGGATCTATGCAGTTATGCATCGATTACAGATAGTTGAATAAAGTAACCATAAAGAACAAGTATCCTCTGCCAAGGATCGATGACTTGTTTGATTAGCTGTGTGGTGCAACTACCTTCTATAATATAGATCTGAGGTTGTGATATCATCAGTTACATATCAAGGAGAGTGACATACCTAAGTCTGCCTTTAGGACAAGGTATGGTCACTATGAGTTCATAGTTATGTCGTTTGGACTAACTAATGCGCCAGCTACATTCATGGAACTCATGAATAGAATGTTTCAACCTTTTCTTGATTAGTTTATAGTAGTCTTCATAGATGACATCTTGATATATAGTAGAGATGCTCAACAACATGAGTAGCACCTCCATCAGGCTTTAACTTTGCTAAGAGAGCATAAGTTGTATGCTAAGTTTAGCAAATGTGAGTTTTGGTTACCAGAAGTTTCTTTTCTAGGATACATAATATCTGCCTCAGGTATCCATGTTGATCCTAAGAAGGTAGAATCTATCTACAATGGGGACATCCAAAGACACCAACGGAGATATGCAGTTTCCTATGATTGGCAGGCTATTACAGGAGGTTCATTAAGAACTTCAGTTCTATAGCTTTACCCCTAACCAAGTTGACTAGGAAGGAGGTTCCTATTGTCTGGAATGACAAGTGTCAACATTCTTTCTAGCTGTTGAAAGAAAGGTTAACAAGTGCACCTGTGCTAGTGTTACCTGGGCAAGGGAAGGGGTACATAGTTTTCTATGATGCATCTAAGAATGGTCTAGGATGTGTGTTGATGCAGGATAATCAAGTGATTTCTTTTGCCTCTCGACAACTTAAGAAACATGAGGAGAATTATCAGACACATGATCTAGAGCTAGCTATTGTGGTCCATGCTTTGAAGATTTGGAGACATTATCTCTATGGAGAAACATTCTAGATTTTCACAGACCATAAGAATCTAAAATATATCTTCTCACAACATGAGCTGAACATGAGACAACGCCGCTGGATGGAGTTAATCAAGGACTATGATTGTACAATTGATTATCATCCAGGGAAGGTTAATGTAGTGGTTGATGCACTAAGTAGGAAATCATCATCACCATCCTTAGATAAAGAACATTTGAACTCCTTAGTGTGCTTCAAAAGAGAATGCTTATCTCCTTGAGGCAAAACAATATACAGCTTAAGGTATTATTGTTAGCTGGGTTGTTAGCTGAGATGCAAGTGAAACCTACTCTGAGACAACAGATTAAAGAAGCACAGCAAGCTGATGTTGTGGTTCAGCAGATCAGGTCATAGTATGGTAGTGAGAAATGGGATGGATTTCATAAGTCAGAGGATCAGGTAGTCTGTTACCATGGTAGGATGGTAGTACCTGATGCCAATGACTTAAGGAAGTTAGTCTTGGAGGAAGGTCATTCTTCGATGTATGCAATGCATTCAGGGAGCACCAAAATGTATCATAACTTAAAAGATATGTACTGGTGGCCTGGTTTAAAGAAGGATGTAGCTGAGTTTTTTATGCAGTGTCTAGTGTGTCAGCAGGTTAAAGTTGAACATCATAAGCTCGTAGGAACAATGCAACCTTTGCATATACTGCGGTGGAAATGGGATCATGTGACCATGGACTTTGTGGTTGGTTTGCCTAGAACAACCAAAGGTCATGATTCCATATAGGTGATATGTCACGGGTTAACAACCTAACTCCATTGTACACCTCAGGCGCCAACATAAGGTGTATAATAGAGTTAAAGTTGTCCGTCCCTGAGTGGATCAAACACATGAATATATAAATGCACCGAATAAAAAGCTTCCATACATAAACCAAATTGTTCATTACAGAGGGGCCCGAAGGCATATGAGTTCTACAGAAGAAAACTTAATACATGAGAAACTAATTACAGAAGTAAAAGAACATAATCTAAGAGTCCCATTTAGCTTTAGCATCCCCATGATAGATCTGATTTTTCCTTTTGTGATCCAGCATATAGAGTAGTGACATCATCTTCCTTTCATCATGAGCATCATAATCAGAAGGTACCTATAAAACATATGCAATTGGTACGCGTCAGCACAATATATATACAAATATATTGTACTGAGTACGCCTCCGCTTCATAAAATTTACCTCTTTTATACTTGGCAATAAGGATAAAAGTAAACTTGGTAGTAATAAGCAAACTACAACAATATATCCATATTAAGCAAGAGTTTATTAACAAATGTGAACATGTATCTTTTAAGCGTATTTTCCATCATACATCTCGTGTGTCTGCCACCAAGTGGCTTTGACGTCTTCAGGCCTCATGATCTACTCCCAAGGAGTTTGTGATCATTATACAACATCATATGATCTACCACCAAGTGGTTTGTGATCATTATGCATGCGCTCTACCACCTAGTGGTTTATGAGCTATCTTATGATGGAACATCTATATTATGTTTATAGGTGTTCAAGGTATACATATAGCAAATCAAACAAAACATCAAAACCATACATTTAGCAATTCATTCAAGCATCATACTAGTTACATTTATTTCATTCAATATCTTATGCCAAGTATTCTACTACTCATAGTTCTCAAGCATTAAATATAGTAAGCCAACAAGAGGTAATGGCGTACCTTATACTCAGAAGTGGGGAGTCCTGAGATGCTTCTCACTAGTACCTTTGATTTCCTAAAATTATTGGAGACTGGTATTTATTAGATATATTGTTCAAATCACCATTATTCTAAATAGTATATAAAAGGCCCTTTTATTAGCTTTAGAGTTATGAGGGTTGAGTATGAGTCTTAGAGTATAGATTTGAGTTCAAGATTAGTAGAGTCACGTCAGAGTAGGGTTATAAGGTCAAAATCATGGTCTTTAGATCATGTTGACTAATTATGCACATATTGATAAGTCAAAATAGGGAAAAGAGTGATAAATAGGTTTTATTGATAATTGAGTCATAATAAAAGGATCTTATCATTCCATGATGATAAGGATGCAAAAAGATGATTATCACAGGTTTTTGGTGATTTAAACAGATTCGAGTATTTTTCAAATAATTAATCAAGATATACACAAAAATAAGCATGAGTAATTACTCAAGTCAGATTTAGGGTCAACATATGTCAAAATAGTGATCCTCGTATTTTTCTGATCAAAATAGAGTACTTATTCGTATTGTTCTGACATTCCTACTAATTTTTACGAATTTCCCAATATTAACTCATAAACTGAATTTCGATTTTATAATTGAAAACTAGGGAGAGCGTGGACCGTTGGATGATCAGATCCAACGGCCAAGATTTCATGCGCATAAAGCAAAGCTCAGACCGCTTACAGGTTGACAGCAAGAACTCCGGTGAGCTCTCTCTGGAGTCTTGGACTTCCTCGTGCACGGGTGAAGATCGGACTAGCTTCGTGGGAGCTCCCCGCAGCTAGACGGCCGGTCCTCGGGTCGTGGCTCCCCTGGGATCGCCGGGTCGACTAGGAGACCGGCGAGCTTCACGGCTCGCGGTGAAGGAAGATAGAAGGGGGAGCAACAGGTGGGGAAGCTCGGCTTTGAGGTGTCGGTTGGATGGGGCAGAGCTTTGCGGAGCTCGAGGATCAGTTGATGGTGGGTGAGGAGGTCAGGAACAGCCCACCCAGCTGCTCGACGGCGGCGGACAGAGTTAGGAGAAGAAGCTTGAGGTCGATGGTCTTCAAGGCTCACTCTGGGGAAATTGAAGGTTGGAACAAGGCAAAGGGGTGTAGGCGAAGCTTGTGAGGCGGTTAAATATATTGGAGGAGGTCTGAGCGCGGGATGCCCAATTCGATTTGGGCGCGCTGGAGCCGGTTGCGACCAGTGGCAGTCGTGGGGATGGTTTTGATCATCGGCGCGGGTCGTGTGAGCGCTCGTCATGTTCGTGGAGATGAGGTGGAGGCAACGCCTCGGTTGGATTGGTGTGAGGTAGCACGGAGTGGCGTGGAGTGGGTTGCCCTTGCGCGGGGTGGCTATAGCCACGTTCTCGCGGGGTGATCGGAGGTAGGGGATAACCGGAGGGCCGTCTGATCCGCCCTGGGTTCACTGACACGCCATTCGACGGTCCAAAACAATCAGTAAGGAGAGTCAGTGGATTTCTGACATCAGCGCCGCGTAACTAAGAAAGGAAAATCAAAACTATAGCTTAAATGATTGAAATCGTGACATGTATTGATCAAACTATTAATATAACTTGTAAAAATCGTAGAGGGAGCTAGGAATGTCCAAATGACATGAGATTCGGACCATAGCTTCACCGTAGCATACCCCACATTGTGGTAAAGTTTGGGCTCGAAAATGAAATCTTTGTGTGGTCAATTAATCTTTATGTGAATTAGGGTTTTGAAAAAGATTAGAGATTAAAGGAACCAAGTATAAAAGAAATTAGAAAAGTCATTTTATCACATCCTACTCACCTTAAAAGAAATTTTGTCCTCAAAATTAAACTGGATGAAAGAGGTGAGGAAAACGTTGCTCCATGTCTGCTCGTAGCTCCCAGGTAGCATCTTCTGCACCGTGATGGTTCCACTGTACCTTTACCATCGGAATCTGCTTGTTCCTGAGCTCCTTGACCCTAGAGTCAAGAATCTTTGTAGGTTATTATGGATAAGAGAGATTCTCCCGCAACTCAAGAGGCTCGTGATTCAGCACATGACTATCATCCTTCACATACTGTTTCAAGTTGGATACATGAAAGACATTGTGCATCATGTTGTACTGCGGAGGAAGAGCAAGCCGACAAGCACATTCACCAATGCGCTCCAGAACTTCAAAAGGACCCACATATCTCGGACTAAGCTTCCCCTTGTTCTTTTCTATGGCACTAATAGGTCTAATCTTCAAGAATACATAGTCGCCATCATTAAACTATCTGTCAGATCTGTGTGCATCTGCATATGACTATTAACGATCATGGGCCCGTTTCAACCTCTGCTTGATCAAGGACACCTTATCAGCATATAATTGTAACTCCTCGGACTTTAGCATCTTCCTTTCTCCTACTTCATCCCAATGGAGAGGGGATCTACATGGCCTACCATAGAGAGCTTCATAGGGTGGCATATCAATACTAGATTGATAGCTATTATTGTAAGCGAACTCTGCTAATGGAAGGTAGTAATCCCAAGATCCTCCCCAATCTAAGACACATGCTCTGAGAAGATCTTCTAAGATTTGGATAGTACGCTCTAACTGGCCATCAGTTTGGGGATGATATGTTGTGCTGAAATTCAACTATGTACCCAGTTCATTCTGCACCTGCTTCCATAAATGTGATGTGAACTTTGGATCTCGATCTGAAACTATAGAAACGGGTACTCCATGTAGCCGTACAATCTCCTTTATATACAACTCAGCAAGCTCAGGAACTTTGGTCGTAGTCCGCATAGGTAAGAAATGTGCAGACGTGGTCAACCGGTCTACTATGACCCAAACCGCATCATGATCCTTCGTGGTCCTGGGTAGTCCCACCACGAAATCCATGGTGATATTTTCCCATTTCCATTCGGGAATTGGTAAGGGTTGCAATAGACCACCGGGACGTTGGTGCTCGGCCTTAATCTGCTGGCAAATGAGACACTTAGAGATAAATTCAGCTATATCATTCTTCATACCTCTCCACCAAAAGTGTCTCTGCAGGTCCTTATACATCTTAGTAGATCCAGGATGTATGGAATACTTAGACCCATGTGCCTCTTGCAGAATATGCTTCTTAATCTCTGACTCTTCAGGTACCCACATCCTATGCTTGTACCTTAGTCCACCGTCCATACCAACAGATAGATGTGTCTGGGGCTTTGCCACAAGAGCTGTCATCTCTTCAAAGATAGGGTTGTTCTTTTGAGATATCAGGAGTTCAGAAAGAAGACTAGGAATAATATTGATATTCGCAAAAATAATAGAGCTAGATTCTGCTTGAGATGACCTAGAAGATGAAGGTTCCAGATGCATTGATGCACAGATCGACTTCTTACGGCTAAGAGCATCAGCTACAACATTGGCTTTGTCTGGGTGATATGCAATAGTGAAATCATAATCTTTGAGATACTCCAACCATCTCCTCTGTCGAAGATTGAGGTCCTTCTGAGTCAAGAGGTATTTGAGACTTTTGTGGTCCGTGAATATATCAAAAGTAGCACCATACAGATAATGTTTCCAGATTTTGAGAGCATAGACAATGGTAGCTAATTCCAAATCGTGAGTTGGATAATTGACCTCATTAGGTTTCAATTGTCTAGAGGCATAGGCAACAACTTTACCATCTTGCATAAGGACACAACCCAATCCCATCTTAGAAGCATCAGAAAATATTACAAAGCCATCATTACCAGAAGGTAAGGTTAAAACTGGGGCAGAAGTCAAGAGAGATTTCAATTCTTGGAAATTAGCTTCACACTCAGGAGTCCAAACGAATTTGGCATCTTTTCTGGTAAGTTTAGTCATGGGTAGGGCTATTTTACTGAAATTAAGGATGAAATGACGGTAATAGCCAGCTAGGCCAAGGAAGCTACGAATTTCAGAAGCATTGGTAGGGGCTTTCCAATCAAGGATAGCTAGAACTTTGGTAGGGTCAACAGAAATTTTCCCACCCAAAATGACATGGCCAAGAAACATAACTTGGTCAATCCAAAACTCACATTTAGATAATTTAGCATACAATTTCTGGGCTCTCAAAACATCAAGGACTTTCTGGAGATGTTCATGATGTTGATCTACAGAATTTGAATATATAAGAATATCATCAATGAAGACCACAACAAAGTTGTCAAGGAATGGTTGGAAGACAGTATTCATCAGATTCATAAACACTCCAGGAGCATTAGTCAAGCCAAATGGCATTACCACGAATTCATAATGTCCATATCTAGTTCTGAAAGCTGTCTTTGGAATATCACAATCTTTTACTCATAATTGATGATAACCTGATCTAAGGTCAATCTTGGAGAACACAGTGGCAGTACGAAGTTGGTCAAACAAGTCATCAATTCTTGGGAGGGGATATTTATTTTTAATGGTGGCTTGGTTGATCATGCAATAATCAATACACATTCACATTGACCCATCTTTCTTTTTAACAAAAAGAACAGGAGCACCCCAAGGAGAAGTACTAGGACGGATGAAGCCTTTATCAAGAAGTTCCTCCAGTTGTTTCTTAATCTCTGCAAACTCGACAGGTGCCATCCTATAAGGTACCTTAGAGACTGGTGCGGTGCCCGGTGCTAACTCAATTGAGAACTCAATCTCACGATCTGGAGGCAGCCCTGGAAGCTCCTCAGGAAAAATGTCCGGGTAATCTCTCACCACATCCAAGCTCTCTATAGGTCTCACCTTAGGATCTGGCATGGATACAACAGCAAGATAGGCTCTACATCCTTTGGCTATTAAGGTTTCGGCTTTAAGAGAAGAAATAATCATATTTCGGTTTCTTTCTTTTCTCCCAGAAATGGTCAACGGTTTAGAATTGGGTGCACAAAAGATTACTTTCTTGCCTCGGCAATCAAGCATAACAAAGTTGGAAAAGAGCAAATCCATCCCCAAAATTAGATCAAAATCTTCCATATCAAGAAGAATGAAAGCAGATTGAAATTTATGGCCACCAAAAGAAAAAGGCAAGGTTTCGGTTTTCTGAAGAGAAGTATAAATTTTGCCACTGGGAGTTGTCACATCCAAGATATAACCTAGATCATTGATCTCTAACTTGAGCATGGAAGCAAGATTTCTAGATATGAAGGTATGTGTTGATCCTGAATCGAATAGAGCCACATCAGGATGATCTTGGAGACATATCATACCTACATTATGATTTTATATAAGATCATGGTTTTCAAATATTTATCACAAAAAAAAGAATTATTAACATTATTACCTTCAATCAGACGGTTGTCATTGGCCTTAGCTTCCTCTGCATCAATTGCAAATACTCGGCCCTGACGATGTTCTGGCTGAGCCTGAGCTATAGGGACAGCTGGCTGGGCAGGTGGAGCTCCATGCTGAGGTAATGGGGCAGGACGGTTCTGAGGTGCCCCCTGGACCAGATTTGGACAATTGTACCTCATATGCCCTTCATTCTTGCAGTAGTAACATACATGTTTCTCAAACTTGCACCTCCCTGGATGTCTGCTTCCATAGTTTTTGCACATGTTAGGACCCGATGACTGCCCTCGGTGTGGTCCATCTCGGCCTCGGCCTCCTCGGTTTGGTCCTCCTCGGTATGATTGACCTCTATGGTGATTTCCTCCTCCTCTTCCCATGCCATGGCTGTTAGGCTTCTTCTTATCATTCTCCTTTGCCTTGCCCTTGGTGACGGATGCATCGGTTAGACCTAGGTATCCCAAACTTGGTGCTTTGCTCTTCCCTAAGGTTCTCTCTTGGGTTAGGGCCTTGTTGATGGCAGCTTCAAAGGTAGGATGGGTGGAGGTGCAAAGGTGAACTTTGATTTCTTGGTTAAGGCCATCTATGAAGTGTTCAATCTTTTCATCTTCATCAAGGTTGCGAGCATGACGCTCTAGGAGTCTAAAGGCCCTAACATAGTCAGCAACAGATAGGTTTCCTTGGGTTAGATTATTGAACTGTTTCTTCTTCTCCTTCCTAGCAGATATGGGCATGAAACGGTTGGTAAAGATCCCCTTAAACTCCTCCCAACCTATGGGGGCATCTGGAAGTGCTCGTGTATGGTAATAATTTTCCCACCACATCTTCGCGGACCCCCTAAGTTGGTAGGTAGAAAAGGTGACCTTATCTTCCTCAGGACACTTAAGGGCTCTAAAGGCATTTTCAACATATATGATCCATGCATCGGCTTTATCTAGGACTTCACCTAAGTCTTCTACATGAAAGGTTTCGGGTTTGATTTTAAGGAAGTCACTAATGGTGGTTTCATGGTTGTTCCTAGAGGATGAGGCACTATTGCTGGTTTCTTTTAGGGCTAGGGCATGCATGCATTCCAACATCACCTTCTTTTGCTCTTCCCAACTGCCTACAACCTTGGTCTTATTAGGGCGTGATTGAGATTCATCACCAGAGCCATCACTAGATCTTGTTCTCTTGGACCTAGTTTTTGGAGGCATCTGCAAGTTCATATAAAAGATAGTTTAGAGATTTATTTGATATAGATCATAATGCAACCAATAAAGATTCAGCAATCATGGCATGTATATATTATTATTTTTTTTTCAATTTTTCATATCTTTTAGTTGTTCCCATTTCTCCTAATGTACCCACATAATAGAGAGAGTATATCATTGATCATGGTCATGAGAGAGAAAGTAGATAAGAAGCCTAGTGTATATTATTCACTAAATAGGTTGGTTGGGGTAGTCCTTAATTAAGAAAAGATGAGAGGAAAGATTTTTCTAAGGTAAGGGTGCCCACTTTAACAATAATTGCGTTAGCTAGGTAGATAGCTTGCGGAGGGAACCCTCGCAACGTGAAAATGGATGGGGAGAGTGATTATGTAAGAACCCTCCACAAGGTACCCTTCTAGACACCTCGGCAATTTACTGCTAAATGTGGGTTACCCTAGGTCTAGGTAAGGTTACTAATTATTTGATACATCTATATTGATTCATGTGCCTGCTCTGATACCATCTGTCACGGGTTAACAACCTAACTCCACTGTACACCTCAGCCGCCAACATAAGGTGTACAATAGAGTTAAAGTTGCCCGTCCCTGAGTGGATCAAACACATGAATATATAAATGCACCGAATAAAAAGCTTCCATATATAAACCAAATTGTTCATTACAGAGGGGCCCGAAGGCATAGGAGTTCTACAAAAGAAAACTTAATACATGAGAAACTAATTACAGAAGAAAAAGAACATAATCTAAGAGTCCCATTTAGCTTTAGCATCCCCATGATAGATCTGATTTATCCTTTTGTGAGCCAGCATATAGAGTAGTGACATCATCTTCCTTTCATCATGAGCATCATAATCAGAAGGTACCTATAAAACATATTCAATCGGTACGCGTCAGCACAATATATATACAAATATATTGTACTGAGTACGCCTCCGCGTCATACAATTTACCTCTTTTATACTTGGCAATAAGGATAAAAGTAAACTTGGCAGTAATAAGCAAACTACAACAATATATCCATATTAAGCAAGAGTTTATTAACAAACGTGAACATGTATCTTTTAAGCATATTTTCCATCATACATCTCGTGTGTCTGCCACCAAGTGGCTTTGACATCTTCAGGCCTCATGATCTACTCCCAAGGAGTTTGTGATCATTATACAACATCATATGATCTACCACCAAGTGGTTTGTGATCATTATGCATGCGCTCTACCACCTAGTGGTTTATGAGCTATCTTATGATGGAACATCTATATTATGTTTGCAGGTGTTCAAGGTATACATATAGCAAATCAAACAAAACATCAAAACCATACATTTAGCAATTCATTCAAGCATCATACTAGTTACATTTATTTCATTCAATATCTTATGCCAAGTATTCTACTACTCATAGTTCTCAAGCATTAAATATAGTAAGCCAACAAGAGGTAATGGCATACCTTCTACTCAGAAGTGGGGAGTCCTGAGATGCTCCTCACTAGTACCTTTGATTTCCTAAAATTATTGGAGACTGGTATTTATTAGTTATATTGTTCAAATCACCATTATTCTAAATAGTATATAAAAGGCCCTTTTATTAGCTTTAGAGTTATGAGGGTTGAGTATGAGTCTTAGAGTATGTATTTGAGTTCAAGATTAGTAGAGTCACGTCAGAGTAGGGTTATAAGGTCAAAATCATGGTCTTTAGATCATGTTGACTAATTATGCACATATTGATAAGTCGAAATAGGGAAAAGAGTGATAAATAGGTTTTATTGATAATTGAGTCATAATAAAAGGATCTGATCATTCCATGATGATAAGGATGCAAAAAGATGATTATCACAGGTTTTTGGTGATTTAAAGAGATTCGAGTATTTTTCAAATAATTAATCAAGATATACACAAAAATAAGCATGAGTAATTACTCGAGTCAGATTTAGGGTCAACAGATGTCAAAATAGTGATCCTCGTATTTTTATGATCAAAATAGAGTACTTATTCGTATTTTTCTGACATTCTTACTAATTTTTACGAATTTCCCAATATTAACTCATAAACTGAATTTCGATTTTATACTTGAAAACTAGGGAGAGCGTGGACCGTTGGATGATCAGATCCAACGGCCAAGATTTCACGCGCATAAAGCAAAGCTCAGACCGCTTACTGGTTGACGGCGAGATCTCTGGTGAGCTCTCTCTGGAGTATGGGACTTCCTCGTGCACGGGTGAAGATCGGACTAGCTTCGTGGGAGCTCCCCGCAGCTGGACGGCCGGTCCTCGGGTCGTGGCTCCCCTGGGATCCTCGAGTCGGCTAGGAGACCGGCGAGCTTCATGGCTCACGGAGGAGGAAGATAGAAGGGGGAGCAGCAGGTGGGGAAGCTCGGATTTGAGGTGCCGGTTGGATGGGGCGGAGCTCGAGGATCAGTTGATGGTGGGTGAGGAGGTCAAGAACAGCCCACCCAGCTGCTCGACGGTGGCGGACAGAGTTAGGAGAAGAAGCTTGAGGTCGATGGTCTTCGAGGCTCTCTCTAGGGAAATTGAAGGTTGGAACAAGGCAAAGGGGTGTAGGCGAAGCTTGTTAGGTGGTTAAATAGATTGGAGGAGGTCTGAGCGCGGGATGCCCAATTCGATTTGGGCGCGCTGGAGCCGGTTGCGACCAGTGGCAGTCATGGGGATGGTTCTGATCATCGGTGCGGGTCGTGTGAGCACTCGTCGTGTTCGTGGAGACGAGGTGGAGGCAACGCCTCGGTTGGATTGGCGCGAGGTAGCGCGGAGTGGTGGGGAGTGGGTTGCCCTTGCGCGGGGTGGCTGTAGCCACGTTCTCGCGGGGTGATCGGAGGTAGGGGATAACCGGAGGGCCATCCGATCCGCCCTGGGTTCACTGACACACCATCCGACGGTCCAAAATGATCAATAAGGAGAGTCTGCGGATTGCTGACGTCAGCGTCGCGTAACTAAGAAAGGAAAATCAAAACTATAGCTTAAATGATTGAAATCGTGACATGTATTGATCAAACTATTAATAGAACTTGTAAAAATCGTAGAGGGAGCTAGTAATGTCCAAATGACATGAGATTTGGATCATAGCTTCACCATAGTATACCCCACATTGTGGTAAAGTTTGGGCTCGAAAATCCAATCTTTGAGTGGTCAATTAATCTTTATGTGAATTAGGGTTTTGAAAAGGATTAGAGATTAAAGGAACCAAGTATAAAAGAAATTAGAAAAGTGATTTTGTCACATGATAGTTGATAGGTTGACTAAGACAACACATTTCCTTCCTCTCAAAACAACCTACACTACAGAGAAGCTTGCATAGATATATATATAGATGAGATAGTGCGGTTGCACGGGGTTCCAGCTACTATTGTTTCTGATAGAGGTCCCTAGTTCACGATTCATTTTTGGGAACGACTACATAAAGCTTTGGGTACATAGTTAAGGTTTAGTACTGCCTTTCACCCATAGACAGATGGATAATCTGAGAGGACCATACAAACCTTGGAGGATTTGCTTAGGGCATGTGTCCTTTAGTTTGTAGGAAGTTGGGATCTACACCTGAGCTTGATAGAATTTGCTTACAATAATAGCTATCAGCACAGTATTGATATGGCATCATATGAAGCATTATATGGTAGACATTGTAGATCTCCTTTATGTTGGTATGAAATAGGAAAATATCAACTTTTGGGTCCTGAGCTAGTGCAGTAGACAACTGAGAAGATTAAAGTAATACAACAACAATTAAAGATTGCACATGATAGACAGAAGTCGTACGCCGACAAACGGAGAAGACCTTTAGAATTCCAAGTTGGAGACAGAGTATATCTCAAGGTCTCACCTTGGAAAGGTGTCCTTAGATTTGGAAAGAAGGGAAAGTTAGCTCCTAGATTTATGGGGCCTTATTCAATCATTGAATGGGTTGGAAAGGTAGCCTATAAGATAGAGTTGCCACCTGAGCTGCATAAGTTGCATCCTGTATTCCATATCTCCATGCTGAGAAAGTGTCATCCTGACACAGAGTTAGTTTTGCAACCTATGGAGGTAGAATTAAATGATGATATATCATATGTTGAAGGACCTGTGATGATCCTTGATAAAAGAATTAAAAAGGCTAAAAAAGAAAGACATATGTATTGTGAAAGTTCTCTGGAATCACTGTGCCATTGAAGAAGCTACAAGGGAGCTAGAGGAAGAGATGAGGAGGAAGTACCCTTCTCTTTTCTCTTGATGATTTCAGGGACGAAATCTCTGTTAGAGGTGGATAATTTGTAACATCCCTGGCCTGGGTTATGCTTTAACCCTAGATGTTTTGTTTAAGAAAGATAATTATATGCTTTCTCTTATCTTTTGAAAAGTAATTAAATCTCAAGAGGAGCTTATGTTTCAATTTTAGTCCTTTTTGAATAATGTTGAAAACAATGTTTTGCCTGTTTTGGACTAAAGTGCAAATTACCCAAGTTGAGGGGTTAAATTGCAAATTCTACATGATAAAATGTTCCTTATGTGTTATAGCATCATAAGAATGAGAATGACACAGAGGTATGGCTTGTGAAATCCTGAGCACCAAGAAAGAGCTTATTAAGCAATGTTTGTGCATTAAAACCTAGTTTTGGTGTAATGTGCAATTTACCCATAAATTAGAGTTCAATATGCAAAATACCACTTTTAGAGAGTCCCTAATGTTTCTTGGTATCAATTAGAGACAAGAAAATTAGAGGGGCGTCTCATTTGAATTTCTTTGGAGGAGAGAGAATCTTGATATTAAAATAATCAAGATTTAAGCATAATTGAAACCCTAATTCAATTTAATGCAACAATAAATATATTAATGGAAGTTCCCTTCAACCAAAAGTGTGATAGTTGAATTTATATATGTATGTACATCCTTGTTCCTTGCAAAGGCACTGAAAAATCTAAAGTGAGTGGAGAGCCCACTCACATTAGTTAAAGAAAAAGTAATATCCACTAATTTTTTGATATTACTATTATATTGATTAAGGTGCTTAATTTGTTTTCTTTTAATTATTGGATAAAGAAGAGGATTTATAAGGAAAGGATAAAGGTTTCATATGCAAGGAAGTGAGGGGGATAACTGGCACCAATTTATGGAATTGAAGGATTTTTATAACACTTTCTCTCTCTTAAAATTCCCTTACATATATCCCATTTTCCACCCACATGAAAGACTCTTTTTCGAATCTACTTTCTTTCTTTTCTTGGGACGAAGACAAGGGAGCTTATGAACAAGAGGAAAACGTTCCCCAACCAGTAGGTAAGCTCCATAGTCATCTTCAACCTTGATTTCATGGTGGAAATCAAAATTCAATGCTTATATTCTTCTTTTCTCCATTCAATGCTCAACATTGATCATCCTTTGCATCCAAAGACTTGAGAATGGACCTTGGATAGTTGAGAAAGCTTCATTAACCATTGAGGACGTGAGGCTTGAATCTTGGAATCAACTTTAAAGGCGGGTTATATAACTTGAACCCTTAAATGTTATTATTGATTTCACTTCTTCATCATATGTTGAATCTTTCTTCTTTCTCAAAATTCCATTTGATTAGTTGATGAAATCACCACTAAGATCATAGAAAAATTTCGAAGGTTTGTAGCTTGAAGATGATGATGTCATCTTAGCACACACCTCAATAAAGATCATGTGCAAACGGTTTCAACTTGATGACCAAACAGTCTCAAGACCATTTGAGATCAAACGGTCTCAAGACCGATTAGGGGCAAACGGTCTCAAGACCGTTTGGGGGCAAACGGTCTCAAGACCGTTTGGGGTCAATTTCTGGTCTGAATGAATGAAGACCCATTGGTTCAAATTGATCTAATTATAATGGTTTCAAGAATGGATGATCCATTGATTACAAACCCTAATCGGATTGATTGGTTGAAACCCTAAATTGATTGAGTTGATTTCTATGTTGAATGGCCCAAACGGTCTCAAGAATGTTTGAGGGAAAATGGTCTCAAGACCATTTGAGGTCAAATGGATTCATGGATGGATGGAGATCCAAGGGTTACATTTTGATCTACTTTCAATGGTCTCAATGTTGGATGGTTCAACGAGTGCAAACCCTAAATCGATTGATTGTGGAAACCCTAGATGATCCTTTCAGTTTCAAGGTGGTTTGGACCAAATGGTCTTGAGACCGTTTGAGTCCAAATGGTCTTGGGACTGTTTATGATCAAATGGTCTTCAAATTGTTTGAGACCAAACAGTCTCAAAACCGTTTGATGTTCAATCGATTTCAATGATGGGTTGTTCATTCAGTCTCAAGGTTAATTTGATCAAACGGTTTCAAGGGTTGAAAGCACCAAATTGTTTCAAAACCATTTAAGAGCAAACAGTCTCAACCCTAGATGCCCAAACAGTTTCAAAACCGTTTGGAGGTCAAACGATCTCAACCCTAGGGTGGGCAAACAGTTTCAAAACCGTTAGAAGGTCAAGGAGGTTAAAACCGTTTGAAGGTTCAAAAGTATCAAAACCATTTTAAGACCTAATAGTCTCAAAGCTATGAAAGATCAATTAACCCTATGATTGTTAATGATGATAATTACAATGGTTGTACCTTTAAGGTACTAGGGTGATTAGTACCCTTAGAAGCGTAAACCTTTGACGCTTATGGAAGCAATATCGCAATACACTATGCTAACCCTAAATGAATATACTCGAATGAAGGATTGACCTAATCCAATCAAGCTTGAAGTAATCAACATCCTAGAGAGGATGAGAGAGAGAGAGGAATTCATACATGTATAATAAACATGTAGTGGTTAAACCTCAACATTTTCAACATGAATAAAATATGTAATTAGGGTATGATCCTTGATAAAGAGATCATGAAACCCTAATCAAGAAGGTTGATGTGATGACCATCTTGTGAAAAAAAGATTAACTAATGCGGAAGCGTTCATCAAGCAGTGGATTAGCAAAAATCACTAAAAATTAAAACTTTTTGCAAAGAGATCCACACATAGGAAATCTTTTCCAACAAATGCCATTGTATATCATATACATTCTATTTCACACATACATATCCTGTACCATCTTTTTCCAGAGACTACATCATCAGCTGCCTTATAAACATATATGCAGGCAGCATACAAATCTCGAGGCATCAAGCCAAAACCTCAGACTGATATATCAAAAACACTGACTAAAAACTCCGAGGACCTGAGAGTACAGAGACGACACATAGGACTACTATCTATATGACTAGACAGATAATATCTCCACCTGAGATCTTATTGTTGTCCCTGTTGTTGCTGTTGCTGCTGCTCTTTCCCTGTTCTAGGGTTTCTGCTCTGCCTTTCATGCATACCTAAAAATGTTTCCCACGGGGGTGAGACAATTGTAAATTGCCCCAGCGAGAGATATAACTCTCCGCCAGAAACATTGTTATAGCAGATTATGAAATTAAACTGAGAAGGGGTTACTTTTACATTATTAGGCAGAATTATTCTTCATAGAACAGAATAAGAAAATCTCCATTTTCAATAAGAGCATTGCATCTACCCATGGTAGACTCATAGTTCATCCATCTACTTGTTATGAATACAACAGATATGGATAATCATCAATGAACTATAGATATATAACAGAAATGTAACATCAGCCAAGTTCTCTAGCATGACTTATTAACACAAATGCTACAAAGAAACATGATACTTGTTACCCAAGCATCACACATGGCTCACAACGCCATTCATATCTTGTCACCTCTCACTAGGCAACAACTTATTCACATGGCTCACAAGGTCATTCACATCTTGTCACCTCTCACTAGGCAACAAATTATTCACATGGCCCACAAGGCCATTCACATCTTGTCACCTCTCACTAGGCAACAACTTATTCACATGGTTCATAAGGCCATTCACATCTTGTCACCTCTCACTAGGCAGCAACTTATTCACATGGTTCATAAGATTCGTACACATTGTTATTTTTATTAAGCAACAACAACATCAACGCACAAAAGCCAATCAACATTTATTATATAAATGTCACAGCCCAAACTTGGCTATATTCATCATCTCATCATACTTGCATGGTTATTAGGCATGATAACAGTCATACAAGATATTCATCACATCATGTGATACAATAGTAACACCATCATTCCTTAACCAGGAATTAGGGTTCACTATTAAACAGGGCTTATCATTCCCTTTTCCCCAAATTAGGGTTAGGGTTCCCCATTTCTCATTAATTCAGACCCTCTTGACTTAACCAACTTTATCTTGTATTAAGGTGTTCCCCCTCTTAATACATTTCATCACAGAATACTCACCCTTAGCATATAATGCATAGGCCACACAGTAGAATTGTCCAGCTATCTCACATGATATGGACTTATCTTAGTTTAAGGCATAACTTTATTATAAAGTTGCCTATAAACAATCGCAATGATACACCCTCAACTAGGGTTTCACAAGGATACACCCTCAACCAGGGTTCACAATGATACACCCTCCACTAGGGTTTCACAAGGTTACACCCTCAATCAGGGTTCACAATGATACACCCTCCACTAGGGTTTCACAAGGTTACACCCTCAACCAGGGTTCACAATGATACACCCTCCACTAGGGTTTACTAATCATGTATTGGATCCATGCATTGTTATGCATTATTGATTAGTACCATTAAGGGTATCTCTCACCTAATTACATTAGGTTTCCAAAAAGGTTTGATCAATTGGACCTTCAATAACATGGGGTATCCAATTGAATTAGGGTTTCCAATGTTGATTCCTTCAATCATTGAATTCATGGAACCAATCATCAATTGGACCTATACTCATACTTCAATTGAGTTTAATATGTCAACCTTAAACTGATTTGACCCTCAATTGACCCTCAATTGATCATCAATTAGGGTTTGATTCCATTGAATTAGGGTTTGGAATCGAAGATCCAACAACACTCATCAATGCAAGATTGGTTACTTTGAAACTATTGAACCATTATCCAAATTTCGTATGACCTCACCCCAAACGGTCTTGAGATCGTTTGGATGAACTCCAAACGGTCTTGAGACCATTTTCCCATCATATCACTCAAATCCAAGCCATCCAATTAAGGTTTGGATCATTGGATTGATCACCAAATCAGCATTGCATTGTATAACAGCTTGGTACCTTTAGACCTTCAAACACCTAACCATACTCAACCCTAGACCTCCAAACGGTCTTGGGTGACCACCAAACGGTATTGAGACCGTTTGGATGAGCTCCAAACGGTCTTGAGACCGTTTGGCCCATCCAACCTTTGTATTCTAGTGAAAAATCATCATGGATTGGTCTATCGAGTTGATCAACAAATCAGCATTGAGTTGCAGTATGATTTGGTACCTTTGGACCTTCAATTGATCAACTATACTTGACCCTAGACCTCCAAACGGTCTTGGGGTGATCCCCAAACGGTCTTGAACCCGTTTGGATGATCCCCAAACGGTCTTGAACCCGTTTGGGCTAATCAACCCAAAATCTCAACTTAACTCATTGGAATTTCAGCACTGTTTTCAATTAGGGTTTGCCTAATTGAATAGCCTTCAATCTCACGATTCCTGGGGAGTTAACACCTACAATTTGGAGAGTCATTAACCAACATAATTATGAACAGTAATCCCAAACGGTCAACACTTGGTCAACTCACTCAAACGGTCTTGAACCCATTTTCCCAAGAAGGTCAAGTTAATCAGGTTGAAAATCAGCACTTAATCCAATTCGATTTGTCTAATTGATTGGCCTTCAACCTATGATTCCTTTGGATTTAACCCCTAAAATTTGGAGGGTCATTAGCCTACATAATTAGGAACGAGATTCCCAAATGGTCAATGCTTGGTCAACTCCTTCAAACGGGTTTGAACCCGTTTGGTCACCAAACGGTTTTAGTGAAATTGTTTGGTCCCAACTTTTGAGATCGTTTGCTCCCAAGATATTTGGTGAGGTGCTTGCTTATGATGATGTCATCATCATCTTCCTTCGTGCACCCAAGAACAGCAACCGTTCTTGATGGAATTTGCAGCAAAGAAACAAAAGTGTATAAAATTGAAGAAATCAATCAACAAAGCATAGAAGATTGATGCAATAGCAATGTTTGAGGGTTTAAGTTATAAAACCCGCCTCCAATTGAGCTCCAAAGCTCCAAGATCACGCCACTAATTGTGGATGAAGCTCTAGCAACTCCCCCTAGGCTCGTCCTCAAGCTTTTGATTGCAAAAGTTGGCTAGGGTTGAAGAGGAGATCGAAATAAGAAGGAATCCATAATTTATTTTCGATTTCCACCATGAAATCAAGGAGAACGAAGGTCAAGGGCTTACCTACAGGTTGGGGACGTGCTCCCTGATCCACCCTAGCTCCTTGGTCAGTTTTGCAAGCAAGGGGAAGAAGAAAATCCAAAAAAGGTCTTGGTTTGGGCTTGGAAATGGCACTTTTATAAAGAAATTGATGAGAGAGAATATGCCTTATAAAAATCCAATTAATCCAAAAATTATGGCCGCCTCTTCCCCCTCAACTCCATGGATACGAGGTATATCCCTTTGCCTTTAATTCTCCTTCATTATCCTCAATTTAAAGAAAAGAAAATTACGCACCTTAATGCTTATTATATTAATATCCCATATGTGAGTGGAAATTACTTTTCTTTATAATAAGGTGAGTGGAATTTCACCTACTTAAGATATTTTCGTTCCTTATCTTGGAAAAGGAACGTCCATCCTTATTCAAAATCAACCCAAAACATTTTGGTTGAAAGCCCTTCAATTATTTTTATTCATTTTTTCCCTGAATTGAATTAGGGTTTCAATTAGGATTAAATCTTGATTATTTTAATATCAAGATTCTCTCTCCTCCATCTTAATTCAAATGAGAAGTAACTCTCATTTTCTTTGCTCTACATGATGCCAAGAAATATTAGGGACTTTATTGAAGTGGTAATTTGCATATTGAACCCTAGATTTTGGGTAAATTGCACTTTTCACCAAAACTAGGTTTTAATGCACAACATTGCTTTACAAGCTTAATCTTGGTGCCCAAGCTTGTGGAAACCATACCACTACATCACATTCATTATTATGATGTCTTAACATCAGAGGAACATCTTATCATGCAACATTTGCAAGTTAACCCCTCGACTTGGGTAATTTGCACTTTAGTCCAAAATAAGCAAACATTGCTTCAACATTGATCAAACAGGACCAAAAATTGAAACATAGGTTCCTTTTGAGCCTTAATTACTTTTCACAAGATGAGATTAAGCATATAATCATCTTTCTTAATCAAAACACCTAGGGTTAAAGCATAACCCAGGTCAGGGATGTTACAGTTGATGAGCCCTAACCCTAATTTAGGCCAATGCTAGGTGAAACCCTAATCTAAGGTAATATTGTAACCCTAATATAGGGTAATGATATGAGGAATCCCAATTTAGGGTAATATAATGAGAAACCCTAATTTAAGAGAATTCTTCATGAAACCCTAATTTCGGGTAAAGTTATATGAAACCTAATTTGGAGAAAAGTTATAAGGAACCCTAATTTGAGATAATGATATGTGAAACCCTAACCTAGGGTGATCCCATGTGAAGCCCTAATGCAATGATGAGATGTGAAACCCTAATGCAGTGATGTGATGTGAAACCCTAATCTAGGGTGATACCATGTGAAATCCTAATGCAGTGATGTGATGTGAAACTCTAATCTAGGGTGATGGTATGTAATGCTATATGAAACCTTAATACAAAACCCTAACCTTAATATAGGGTGAAGGTATGTGAAACCCTAATACTGGGTTATAATGCATGAAACCCTAATCTTGAACAATATGATGATAAATCATAACCCTAATTTTGGGTAATGGGATGAGTATCCCTAATTGATATGATTTGGAAATCCTAACCCTAATGAGGGAATAGTGATGCTACCATTACATTTCATGGTGTTGATATGTAATTGATATAACAGTTATCATGTGTACTAACCATGTAGGTATCATGAGATGTCGGGCATAGCCAAGTATGAGCTATGATGTTTTATATCAGAATTGTTTTATGGGCCTTGTGAGCCATAATATGCTTTGTTACCTAGTAATAGGTAACAAGAGATTAAATGGGCCTTGAGAGCCATGTGAGATGTCTGTGTAGCAAGTACCATGTTTACCTTGGTCATATGACCTGAAGGTATTAGTTACCTGATAAGTGGAAACAAGTGTTCTTTGATGAACTGAGGGTTTGAATACCCATATTCCATAATCATGATGATGAGATGTTAAGGGATGAGAATTCCCATGATGTAACAAGGGATTGAGATCCCAATGTTTTATAAAGCTTCGAAAAGTACTTGATAGAAGTATTATACATTCTTTGTAGCATTTGTTATAATAAATTATGTTTGAAAACTTGACTGATGCTAAACGAATATGGTAATGTACTTAATTAATCAAGTGAAATCTTATCATGTAGATCCCTGGCCATAGATCCATCATCGTCAGTAGTTGGTGATGGTAAAATAGGTTTTCCTATGGGATCTCCTGGAGGGCATACTGTTGAGTATGTGGGGGTTATGGGCGTGAATATCATTACACCCTAATGTGGAATTGATGTGAGATAAACATTAAATCTCTCAATTCTTAATTATATGTGTCGGGATGGATGTATCACGAATCTCCCGATAATGTTTAATGTCAGATTGATGTGAGATAAACATGAGATCTTTTGATTGCGAAGAGAGTGCAACCGCCGTTGTAACTCTATAGCGAAGTTGCCAGTATACCCTGGAAAGCTATTTAACAGAGACACAAGATGTCCTGCATGAGATCTCATACTGACCGAGATAAGGGAGGTTACGGAAATTTGTCTCTTCCTTAACCTATGTATGGTAGTGATTTCAATTTTGCAATGGTCGGTTGGAGTATGAGCGGTATACCTCATCTCTTCGGGGCTTAAGTATGATTGTAAAATGTAATCAGCCATGTAGTGTATTTACTTATGTTGAAATACAAGAATCGTTGGTTGATGTTACCTTGGTTAGCATATCCTAGATGGATAAATATTATACATGTTCTTCAATTCCTTATTGGCTAAGTGACATGCTGCTTTATCAAGTTTTAACTAAAATTCTTTGAATAAGAACATTGCTCTAATCTAATTAAACATTGATTTATCTTCTGTTGAATATATATGATTCATCTGCTCAGTTTTAATCTAATAAACTGCAATAATAATGTTTCTGACGGAGAATTATATCTCCCGCTGGGAAAATTTCAATTGTCTCACCCCCGTGGGATCCAACTTTTAGGTAGACACAGAAGAAGAGGCTGAAACCCTATAGCAGGAGAAGAGCAGCAGTAGCAGCAATAGGGACAGTAGTGATATTACTGGTGGAGGCAATGGCTGTCTTATTTTGTATAGAGAGTCCTATGTGTCGTCTTTGTACTCTCAGGTCCTCAGAGTTAGTAGTTAGTGCTTTTAATGATTCGATCTGAGATTTTGGCTTGATGCCTCGAGGTTCTTCTACTGCCTGTGTATAGTTTTAACAGAGTAGCTGATGCTTGTAATCCTTGAGAAGGGATGATACAGGATATGTACTTATGAATCGAGATGTAAATAAAGTACATTGGTTCTTGTTAAAAGAGTTTTCCTATGTTTGGATCTCTTTGTAAATGGTTTTAATTTTTAGTGATTTTCATTTATTTGTTGTTAATGATCGCTTCTGCATTTATCATTATCCGATGTTTGGTGTCAGGTTGTCTCAAGAACAACCCTAGATCACGTTCTAGAAAATAACCAAGATAAGGATATGCAAGTAAGTAACTCAAGATAGTAGATATGCAAGTAAAGGAATAAGCTTGACTATGTATGAAACAAGATATAAGCATATCATATAGTTGGATACCAAAATATGAACAACGCTAGAACTACATGTATATAAACTATTAGTAGATGATATCGCAAGTTAAGACTACTACTAGGATCTAGATCATAGCAAAATATGCACAAATTAAATAACAATCTGTGATTAGATGTAGAGAAATATTCAAACAAAAAGATATGCAATTTCAAAAGCATGAAAGGATATTACTAACTAGCAAATATGCATCATTACCAAAAGATGAATACAATTAAGAAACTCACGGTTGCATCAAAATATATACTACTAGATAAATGTAAAAAGTTAGAGAACAATGGAAGCAATTTAGATCACAACCAAGAGATTCAAAGAGGTCATCATCAAAAAATGCATAACAAATCAATACAAGTAATTGCAAGAAATAGAGATACCAATTTTAAAAAATTATAAAGATAGAGTTGAATGCAAGATAAGGAAATATAAAGCATTGTAATATGTACATATAAAGGTACCAAGGGGAGTGACACATAATAAGGCTATTGATCGAGAAAGCCTAGTAGAGAGAGAAATTCTCATCCAAAAAGCCATATGTGTAATCTATGCACAATGTTGTCGCTCAAGATTCTTGGTTGAACTTCCTGACTAACAATAGCTGATGAAAACACCAATTGGTGCTTGTCGGTCGAGTTTCCTCAGGACAAACTCGGCGAACAACAGTTGTTGTAAAAAGTATATATTTCATAAAAACATATCTAGATGCATGATAAAAATATAAACCATATCCAAATGTGTGTAAGCAATCTAATAATGCGCAATTAAAGCATTGAGAATATTTTTTTATCAATAAAGAGATGAGAATCACAATACACCAACCTTGACTCAAAAACCATATGTGTAGTGCATATTATCTTGGCAAAAGCACACTATGATTGGATGTGAGCAAGAATAACATTACCTCTATTCTTACCACTTCTTTTTCACTTCTTGCCACCCATACACATCTCACCTTTCTTCTTTTATGTGGATTGAGAGACCAATTTGTGATTTAATAGCTCATGACAATCTGATTGTAAGTGAGCTACAAGAAGAAAGATGAATTGGTCCCCAATCATATTTTTGGGTCCTGAGGGGTTAGCTTAGCAGCCCAAGTCCCATTACCCCAGGTGATTTCCTAAAAGGAAGTATGTGGAATAATGACCAATTTCATTGCAATGATTACATGATCCCATAGACTTGTAACTAGAGGATTTTTCATTTAAAATTCAAGTTCCTTTATATTTGTTGTTCCTTTGGATACCATCAAGTCCAATACCATCTCTACCCATTTGTTTGGTAGTATGATGTTTGGATTTGATTAAGATTCTTTTTATAATCTAAGAATCTTTGCATAGAGGATATAAACCTATGATTATCATGCATAAGAGAATAATGGTAGAAGAAAATTGATTGATATCATCTCTAGAATGCAAAAATTGGTTTCTATGCAAAAAGTTTTAATCATATAAGAATCCTTTTCAATATGAAAAGAAACAATATTATCCTCTGTACTAGAAGAACTAGAATAAGATTCAAGGACATTCATTTTAGCAAGCAAGGAAGCAGATTCTTTTTCAAGAAAAGCAATCATAGAAAGATAAACACTATTTTTAGATTCTATTCCTTGCAACACTAAATCTTTGTCCTCATTTTCAGTTCTAAGAGCATCTATACTGAGCATGAGATAATTCACAATTTAGTATGTTGTTCATTAGAAGTAGTCATAAGAGGTTGAGTTACTAAAAATCTAATCCTATCAAGCAAGCTAGCATTTTCAAGTTTAAGAGAGTATACTTGACTAAGATAAGCATCTTTTTCATTCTCAACACTAATTGAATTTCATTTCAAGTTCTAGAAAGGACTTTTGAAAATTGTCAATATCATTTTACAAGCAAATTTTATCATGTTCAAGATCATCTTTTTCTTCATGAAAGTTATCAACAATTCTAACAAGCTTTTTCTTTTTCTTTTTAGTAGACTTAAGGAAGGCACGAGTAGCATGAGTAATTGCAATGAAATATTATTTCACTAATGAGTTTAGGTTTACCTCATTTGAATATTCATTTGGACATTCCATGAGAGCAAAATGGAATTCTCCATCTTCATTAGAGTTTGAGATAGATCCTCTACTAGATTCTTCACTTGAGCTTGAGTTGGAGAAGTCACTAGAGATTTTTCACCATTTCTCCTTCTTCTTGTGCTTCTCTTCCCTTCTTTTGTGATTATGGGTATTTGTGCCTTGTGGTCAATCTTCCTTGAAGTGACCTTTCTTACCACATTTGACACATCAGGTAGAGGAGGAGGACTTGCCTTTGTAGAATTTACTCATGGAAATATGGAACCTTCTTCAACTTGATAGGATGGAGAAGATTGACCAAATATATCTTCAATTTGGGCTTTGATTTTGGCCTTCTTTATTCTCTTGAGCTCTTTTTCTTCTTCTCTTTCTTTGTCCTCCTGCTTATCAAATGTGTAACTTCATGGGTTTGTAGATTTCCTCTGAGTCCTTCAATAGGAATTTCACCAAGGTTATTGCTTTATTCAATGGTGGTCACCTTGAATTTCCACCTCTTGGGGGGAGTTCTAAGGATCTTTGAATCTATCTCTCCTTGATCCATTGGATGACCTAGAACGGAAAGACCATTCACAATGGTGTAGAGCCTTGAGTACATCTCAACTACCCTCTCCTCCTTTCCCATCTTGGAAGTTTTCAAGAAGCCCTTTGAGCATATAGACCTTTCTTTCCTTCACTTACTTTGTCCCCTCATAAGTGACACATATCTTTCTCCATATCTCGTAGGCTATTTCACATAAAGAGATTTGGTTGAACTCGGAAAGGGAAATGGAGGCATAGAGAATGTTGATTGCTCTTGCATTCTAGTTTGCTTTCTTCAAAGTAGCTTCATCCCATTCTTCTATTTTGTCTCTGGTAGGTTGTATGGAAGGTCCACCATTCTCCATATCTCAAGACTTGATCCTTGGATGTAATATTGTATCCTTCTCATCCAATAGAGGAAGTTGCTCCCATCAAAGATTGAATTGTTAATGAGGTATCTCCCAGCATGATAATCATCCATCATCTCGTACATGTAGAAGAATTTCTTGGAAAAGACCTGCTCTGAACCAAATGTTGTATCGAATGATGGGATCAAGAAGGGGGCTATGAATAGATCTATAAACACTTAAACAAAATTCAATAGAACATCAAGGTTTATCACAAGGTAAGGTTGCTAATATGAAATTTGAGTGCAACTAAACATACATAGCAAGGGAGAGAGATTGAATAAGAACAAGAACACAAGCTATGTATAGTGGTTCCAAACTCCAAACTAGGAGAGCGTACATCCAATACCTAGAGATATCAACCTCTAGGATTTTTCAACCATGCTTCACTCCTTATATTCCATTATAATAGCTACACCATATCACCTTCCTTTTCCGGAACAAGGATACTCATCCTTTCATTTGAGGACAAGGGAGCCAATAACCTTACAAAGGACTTTATTATCCATGATCAAGGGTCTTCTACCTCACTAAGTACTTACCAACTTTTACAATGAGTCTTTTTCCATCACCAAGGACTTACCCACTCTTGTAACAAGTCTTCCGCCTTAAAAGAACTATCCACTATTGATTGGGATCTTCTATCTTTGACTTCACCTTCGCGAAGGAGAAGCTTTCACCAAGGTACTCCTTCCCTTCTTCTTCACCTCTCTTAGCAAAGAGAGAGAACCTTCATTTTCAATGTAGAAATAGAGAATGGGAGGTGGAGAAAGTGAGAGCCTCACAAGATATACATGTAGGACTGGCTATCTTACAAATCTCCTACTCACTCTAATGGATGTAGCAAGTGATTAAGTTTAAGAGTGAAAGGAGGCTCTTAGAGGCACTCAACAATAATATATGATCCTTCATAATGCTTGGCTAACTATGAGATGAAGCCCAATGGATTCTAATTATAGGTCAGGATGCCTACTAGCCAGTAGAAGCACTTAAGGACGAATTTTAGCCGTTTGAAGTGTTGTAACAGATATTTTTTAAAGTTTTACAACACTCCAATAGTTAGCAATACTTTTTCTTCACATTCTGTACAATACAGTTGGTTGAGTTTCAATAAAGGTAACTCGATCGATAACACTATGCAACAAGTCAATTTTGAGTTGTCAATCGAGTTTATCCTAGATAAAACTCGCTCAACGGCTTATAATTGATTTTCCTGTGCAGAGGTGTTGGTTGAGTTTATCCTGGGGAAACTCGGTCGACCCTGGCAGTTCCCAAAATCCATCAAGGATGTCAGTTGAGTTTATCCTAGATGAAACTCGACCGACAAAAGTCCTTGTGATGGATTTTGAAAAATGTCATAAAAGTTCTTAAATATTCAATTTAAGTGCTCCTGATTTTTTCGAAGCCTAATTACAAGTCATATAATCATTACAAGTGATTTACAACATGATTCTAATAGATTTGATGCCTTTTTTCATAAAAGTATACTTACATTGATTTTGATTTGTCTTCTCCAAGACAGGATGCACAATTAGGGATTTGGAGTGTGTCTATATCTAATCTCAAATGACTTCAGTAGAAGAATTATACACAAATGAGTGGAATGGTTAGTCATCATCAAAACAAGGATTTATTCAATTAGACTTTGTGAGTCAATTAGACTTTGAGTCAATAAAAGTTAGCATGGAGGATCTAGTTAGATAGTTTTTATTTCCAGTTCCAAACAATAGCTTCCCATATCATGTTACTCCTTATTGGAGAGTTTACCTTTCATATTGCATCAAACTCTTTTCCATTCAATGAAATCTATAATTATTTTCAGATCATGTAAATATGATATTAGCCCTAGCCCTCTCGGTCCACCCTAATTGAAGATAACAAGAGGAGGGGGTCGTTACATAATTGATGTGACATTGATTAAGGAAAGAAGATTTCATTATGATTATCTTCTTCAAATGTTCTCTTTGAATCTAGCTAGATGTATCTTATCATTCTTGATCTGGGAAGCATTCATAAAGTTTAATTGTCGTGTTTTTTTCATAATGTTGCTCCATTCCTATTTATATGCTCATATTGATATTTTCATGCTGACAATTTTTGCTTTGTTTATTTTGTGGGGTATGCTTTCAACCCCTCTGGTGAAGGGCATGGTGGACTTTACATGATGATCTAGACTTGGATTAGTGGAGTTGGCACTTGGTAGATATCCTTGAAATAGTTTAGACATGCCTCTGCCTAATAAAGTTATTTCATGCAAACCACAAGTGGGAGATTATTATCTTATAAAATTGAATATAGCCATTTCATTTATTTTAATTGCTATACTTTGTTCTTGAATACCATTCATTTGGACGAGCAAATGAACAAATTCATGCACAATTGTTACTGCATATGGTTCAGACGGGTTTGCTCCTCAATGTGAGAGGAGTGGATCCCCTCTTAAGTTTCACTCGTTACATCAACCCAATTTCATACCCAGCCAATGTCCACTTGGTAGCCTTCTCCATAGTATATGTGTGGAGATATACTTCAGCACCATCCTCACTATTAAGGTTTCTATATCTTTTTATCTGACCTTGCTTGTCCAATATGAAGATCAATCCATAGCTTTAGAAGCGGATATGTTGTGATCTTGGTGCTATGTTTTTTTGGATTGAAGACTATGTTTGTGGTGTTACCTTTGGTCCAATATAGTCTCTTTGCCAATGCCATTAGGGATGGGGTTGTGAACCCCCCTCCATCCGCCTTTTCTTATAAAACTGTCGGATTTCTGTGTTTTGGAGAAACACTATTTCTCAGTCTGATTTATCTCTCTTTGCTTTCTACTTACATAGCAATCAGATCTCCTCCGCAACTTCAAGTCGTAATGATGCATACAGTTCCAAGGAATTCCTGAGGTTGTAGGTGCAAAAGGGTCTGTTCATCACTTTCATCAGTACTCTGCACACCCAACCCTTGTTCTCCGATGCGAATGAACTGGATGAATAGGACCACTAGAATAGGACGAGAAGGGATGTTGGGTAATTATGTACTAGAATAGGACGAGAAGTGATGTTGGGTAATTATGTACTAGAATAGGACGAGAAGGGATGGGCAGTAAGTAACAAGCCCAGCTCTTATTTGACGAAGAATTAAGATTCGGACAAGCTCACGCCCTTCACATGCAGACAAACCAGCCGTAAACGGCTGCCACTTAGCAGATGGTAGATTTTTTTAGATTTATGTAATAAACAAATAAATTTATTTCGCTTATTAATTTTGAACCGCAATGAATTTTTTAATAAAATAAAAACCGTTGGTTTCGTTACGAAAATGCAATCTAACAAGCCTAATATTGACATATTTTTGAGAAAAAAATAAAAAATAATATATATAGGTTATTTGACAACCAACTATTGTGCTCATAAATGGTTATTGAAACTCAAAAATAGTTAGTTGACGCCCAAAATGGTTCATTGACACCCAGAAGTATAAAGATGACGCTCAAATAAGGTATTGACAACCAAAACAACTATTTGACCATTTTTGTGCGCTATTTAGCCATTTTTTGATGCTATGACGCCCATAAATGGTTATTGATACAAAAAAATGGTTAATTGACATCCAAAATGGTGCATTTACACCTAAAAGTATAAAGATGGTGCCTAAATAAGGTAATTGACGTCCAAAATAGTTTATTGACACCCAGAAATTTAAAATGACGCTCAAATAAGACATTTTTGGATCTTATGGCGCCCATAAATGGTTATTGACACGCAAAAATAATTAATTAACACCCAAAATAGTTCATTGACACCCAAAAGTATAAATATGACGTCCAAATAAGGTAATTGACGCCCAAAATAGTTCTTTGATACCCAAAAGTTTAAAATTACACCCAAATAAAGTATTGACAACCAAAACAACACGACACCCAACTAGGTCTGTTTGACACCTAAGACCACTTAATGGCACCCAAAATGGTTCATTGACATGTAAATTATAACTAATGACACCCATAAATGGTTAATGATACCCAAAGATAGTTAATTGACGCCCAAAATGGTTCGTTATAATAATATATTCATATTATTTTTATTTTTTTGTTAAAAATATATCAATATATGTCTTGTTGGAATGCATTTTTAATAACGAATCCAATAATTTTTGTTTTGTCAAAAAATTCATTACAGTTCAAAAATTATAAACAAAACAAATTTATTTATCAATTACATACCTCCATCTACCGATTCAATTAAACTCTACCACGTCAATCACTAGAAATTAACATCTCCCCCTACATACCGCTCCCGCGTGTGTGAGCTGGGCTTGACACCAGCCCTGGGTGACCCAATCTTTTTCCTTTGACGAAATGCTCCAAGGCGACTAGAAGACGCTTGCATGGGAACTTGGACCCCCCCCCCCCCCCCTCAGCTTCCAATCCATTCCTCAAAAATATACTTTCATCTGCCATAACTTTCACCAACTCGTCCCTTTCCCTTGTTTTCAGAGCGAGTACATATATTATATAACAAGCTCAGTCACTGACGCCATGGGCATCACCCCCCTTCCCCATCCCTCTCCCAACCCGTCTCCCCACGACTCCCCTGGAGGCTAGCTCTTTATTTAGCTCCCTTCGGTGTAGTTTCCCATTGGTCAGTGGATCCTGAACCGTTGAGACTGAGAGATACTAGTACTAATACTAGTAGCAGTAGCACTGATACCACCGCTGCCCATCCCCTGCTTGAGCTGTGCGCTAGCTTGTGGTCCTCAGTGGTCATCACCCTAGCTACTCCGCTCCACACTGCACTTCCCCTGCATCTTACCAGGCTGCTAACATTAGCAACTCCATCATTACTGCCATCGGCTTGCTGTGCCAGAAGAAGAAGGAGAAGCTGAGCTCTGCAAGGCGTAGTTTATTATGAGGGTAAGAGCCAATCCCAGCCGCCTTCTCGAAGGATTGTCGGAATCTGGGCTCTGAATTTTGGTTCAGAACTAGCCTGCCTGCATGTGTCTTTGAGCCACCCTCTTGTTCCTCAACTCTTTTCTGTTGCAGGGTTCTCTGTTTCTGGGTTTTTTGATAACACGGGTTTTGATTTGTTCTCATCGTCGTCCTCTTGCTTGGTGCAGATTCTAAACTGGGTGCAGAGCAAGATAATCTCCAGAGTAGAGAGGAAGAGACCAGAAGCCGTCCCAGCTAGTGCCGTTAGATGTAAGTTGCAAACGAGTATTCTCATAATTTGCAAGTTTCTCCTTATCGTGGAAAGATCTCGAGTTGCAATCTGATTTCGGGGTTTTCATGAAAGTTTCATCTTTGAACGAAGGAGTAAAACGGAATTGCTTTGAAGTTCTTGTTTGCCATAGTTCCGTAATGCAAGTGGTGACTTAAATGTGCATAATTTTCTTCCTTTTCCCGAACGTGTGTGTCCGATAGTTACAAACATTCACATGTGGTAACGATCCTAAAGGCTGCTTATGGTTTAGCTGAGGATATGTTTGCCCACTTTTATCCTGTGGTCAGTGCTAGCTATCCATTGGTTCTTGATCGAGTATATCTATTTCCTTTATCTTTTTTACGCACCCTGTCTCCATCTACTTCTAATGAACTGGTTAAGTTTCAGTGCTATCCACTGAACCCAACCCAGACGGAAGGACAATCAGTTGAAGCCAAGAATTGATATTTGGCTATTTACGGAACGACGGATCTAGGTGTCATCTTTTAATTATACGACATGCTTTATTGCAATCCTATTGTCGTTTAGCCAAGCCCCGCCCCGCCCCGCCGTTTCAATGATAATTACTTTTTTTGTTTAACTGATATATTGAAAGTGCACTTGTCAATGTCATTTTCATATGGTGTGATCATTAATCATACCGTACACTTATTATTGGATGATGGTGAACAATAGGGTGACAGTCAGCTATAATTTTAGCCGACAAAATATATTAGCGTCATAATTTCATGTAAAATTTTCTCACTTTTCTGCATTTCATCCTTTTTTCTTCAGATGATGCTGTTCCATCTAACCACAAAGAAGAGTTCAATGACTGGCCTCAGGGGCTACTGGCAATCGGGACATTCGGGAACAACAACCTCAAAGAAGGCTCCCAAGCCAAGGACGTGTTCCAGAACACCACCTTGCCGCATGATTTGCCAGATTTCACCCCGGAAGATGTGAGCAAGCTACAGGCAGAGCTGACGAGGCTTCTATCAGTCAAAGCGAAACCAGAGACATGTGAACCCAACGAATCGGGTTCTACTGGGAAAGACTCTACTACACCAGCTGGTAGATCGTCAAACTGCCCGCCCAGGTTGGAGATCGACCATCATGCCATGTTCAATGCGTACCTCGAGAGTGGAGATGACGGGGAACTGTCTCCGGATTCAAAGATCATCCTCAACAGAGCCAAGGACATGGTAAACAACAGCTATGGCTCATCACTCACAAGGCGGTCCTTTTCTTTCCTCATAAAGAAGATGTTCGTCTGTAGTGGAGGCTTCGGGCCGGTTCCCAGCTTGAGAGATCCTGTGCAAGAGACGAGAATGGAGAAGGTAATATATTTTCAGTAAAGCTGCAATCTTTTTGATATGGGAAAATGTATAAAGTATTTTTGCTGATACCATTATTCATTAAATTTCAGCTCATGAAAGCTCTGCTTCACAAGAAGATATATCCTCACAACACCGCCCCTGTACCCGTGAAGAAGTATTTGGACAAGAAGCCCGTGAACGGTAAAGATACCGATGACAAGATTCAAGAGAAGGCGGATGACGGGGGCAAATGGGTCAAAACCGACTCTGAATGTAAGTGACATCAATTTAAAAGCAAAGTCTTCTTTTTTTGCCTACTTAGTATCAGGACCTTGAGCAGTAAACCTTATTTACACTCCATTGCTGATTTTTCTACAACCTTGTTGATGCAGATATTGTTCTAGAGATATGACAAACGAATTCACGCCATGTTCATGACTTTTGCAAGCGGTAAGTAGATGAGCATATCGTGCTGATTCTTCTGAGGCATTTCCATTTTGTTATTGAATAGTACTAATGACCTCCTTTTATTACTGTTGCAGGTATGCACCAGATCACACGTAAACATCCATGGGAGTTTGATCGTTACAGGCCAAGTGACGAGTGTTACAATGTAATAAATCCCTATGGCGATGATACCCTGTCAGAAGAGACAAATGCAGGTTTTGAACTGCAGTATATGCTGGTATCTTGCAGCATTGAAGAATATATGTATATCTGGGTGTGAGCTTTGCAAAAATGACAATGTCTGAGTTGATTTTACTTTGAGTTATGCCATGTTCCAATGATTCTTTCGTAATGAAAATATGGATGGCCATATTGAATGCATATTTTAGCTGCATTGAGATACTTTAAAAAATAATGCTACATTTCGAAATTCAATCCAGCTGGTTCTATATTAAAGGAAAACTTTCCTTTTTTTCCCTTCTCTTTTCTGGGTTGGATTTTCTTGTATTAGGTGATGAACTGCTAAAAAAGTCACGGCAATAAACTATAATAAATAGCTAATTGATTTGCTTGAAGATCAGGTCTGTAATTAATTATGTTGCTTCTGAAGCCAGAAAATTCATCTGCCGTTAAGCATAAAAGGACTTCCAGACTTCCAGCATTGCTTACGACTACTAGCCTTGTCTAGCCAAGTAACTACGATTCATACATAATGCCGACAAAAAGTGTAGCTTCTTACTCTGCTTCCTATGCATACATAATGCCGACAAAAAGTGTAGCTTCTTACTCTGCTTCCTACTAATTGTCAGAGAAATAAAACCACAATTTGACGCGGTCTAACCAAGTAACTACGATACATACATAATGTCGTCAAAAGTGTAGCATCTTACGCTGCTTACTACTAATTGTCAGAGAAATAAAACCACAATTTGACGCGCTATCTATTTCCTATGGTGGCATCTGCCTTTACAGATCATTCCTGTGGATCTGTGGTAGTTACAATTCTGAGAAGCGTTTCAAGATGGCTTTCTGTCAGGTTCAATTCAGTTTCATGCTGTATAAAAATATACATAACGTCAGCTAAGTTCTGCCAGAGGACAGTAACAGGAGTTCATCATGTAAGCCACCACTGTAATTGTCCACATACTCATCTTCTGTCTGCAAGATGCTCATGCACATATGCTTTCTAATCTCAGTCACAGACTCAGAGTACAGTTCTGGCCCCTTCTGTTAGCCGTGTGATGTTGCAGAGAGACTTAACTGCATTAGAACAACCGCATACGACATCAAAAGATCAGCTAGCACGTGGTTGCCAGAGTTGGCAGAATCTTTATTTCCGGAGGCTGTTCGTGAAAGGTCCAAAGTGAGGTCTGTTCAACCTTGAGCTTGTAGGATCCAGTTTACAGCTAATATGCTGTGGTACAGCAGTGATGCAAACAGTTACATCCAAAACATGTGATGAATGAATCCAATTGAGCTTGATATACTTCTAATTGTGCAGATAACGCACACCACAGTGTTGAGCAGGACATATGTCAAATGTGTTAGGAATTTGTCTCTTATCCTAATTGGATAAGAAATAATATCTAACAATATTAGGAAAGTGAAATTAATGTTAGACTTGGAGTCCAAGACATTATTTCCTTATCTTTTTGTATTGTCGTTCTTAATCCCTATAGAATTGTCGTATCTTTTTGTATTCTCTAACCGAGAGTCCCTATCTATAAATAGGGATAGACACCGATAGATATTGAGAGCCAAAAGAACACGGATGTGTGTGTTCCAACGTGTGGTAACTTCAGGTGTGCTAACGTAGGACAACATTGTGTGTCAAAACGGGAAGCCACAAAGGATAGCCAAAGGGGAGAGAGAAGGAGAGTGGGTTACGAGATTCTATTGTGGGCACAGGATTGTGAGGGAGCGACAATCCTTGTAATTTTTTGAAAACTGCTTAATAAAATTTTGCGGTCTGTTTCGCCAATCATGTTCTTTGCTTGGTTATTTATTTGGTAGTTATTGGCTTAGTCGACGTGGGCGGTCGTGACTTTTATTGTGCATGCTTGGGTTGTATCTCATGTGGGGTTTTCTTGGGCTTGAAGCTTCCGCAAATCTCTTCAAGTGGTATCAGAGCATGATTCATGCGAGACGATCAGAAAGCATTGGAAGCACAAAAAAACATGACGACGTCGACAACTACTGTTAGAGGTCATCCGGTAGTAAATCTTGATGGCAACATCATGGAATCGGGAGGCACTACTACAGAACTGACCTTTGGCGTCGGTTATTTAAGGCATTTGGCGATGGTTAAAAAGCGACACCTATGTGGGCGACGCTAAAAGGTGAACCCTTAAGCGTCAATTTTAAAACTGACGCCAAAACCCTTTGCGCCACCCAAAATGCGCCAGCAGGGGCACTATATGTGTTACAACCCCAATTTTTGGCATCATTTGGTGAAAAATGTAATTTCTCATATTAAAGATATTTGAATAGATAATGATATAATTTGCTTCAAATAAATGGATTTAGTTTACAATAGCCTTGATGTTTGTGTTGTGGGCTTTATTGGCTATTGTGCCCAAATAACAAGGAAATTCAATTAGTAAATGGATAATTAAATTCTTAAGAAAAGAAATATGTAGAAACCTCTAGAAGGCACATCCAAAGAGGATTTCGTACCTCTTGGGTTCCTTGAGTTCCAAGGAGTCCAAAGTTGCATAAAGAAAGCAATAAGGAAAGAAAAGATTAATTATGTATTTTCTTTATTAAGAAAGAAATTGAAAATAATGGTAAAATGTGGAAAATGAGTGGAAAGAGGCATAAATGAGATTCCTTGGTGAAATTTCGTATCCATGAGGTTGCTAATATTAAAAGGGATGCCAATGAGAAAAATAAAGAGGAAAGAAAGAGAAAATGTCAAAAATTGCAAATAAAAGGATGATGTGATTCATTATTAATGAATTTAGTGATAGTGATACAAAGGGAGCTTTTTCTATTAAAAGGAAATATAAATTTCGTGGCTAATGTATTAAAAGCCAAGGATAAAGAGAATAAGGGGAAAGGTTTTCGAATTTCGAAATACCCAAATAGTATAGCTATGTTAGAAGATAATGATGTGAGAAGAGGTTGCTTCTTAACTAAGGAATATAAGTTTCCTTTTGGAAAAAGGGCTTGAGTCCTCGTGGAGGCACACTTTAGGGCTTCGTTGCCCACCCCTATATAAGGGGGTAGATTCTCCAGTTCGAGTCCAGGAACAATTCCCGTGCACCTCTCTTCCTTCTTCTTCTTCTTCACTCAAACCCTAGACTTTGTTAGACGATCCTCTCTCTTTCTCTCACCATCGAGAAGTACGCAAGAGGGCGTGAGGATCTTCGAGTGCGGGGGGGGGGGCGAAAACAGAACCCCTACTAGCATGGCAAATTGTGCGGGAACCAGAGGTATCCCTGAGGATGCTGGCAGCACCCAACTTCGTAGTCATGGTGAAGCGAGTTCACAAGGAAGTCTCGTCGACCCCAGAACCTAGGGGAGGATGCAGGAAGGTTGCTGCAGGTATCCCCTACCTGACCGGAGCAGGAAGGTGCTAGGAGGAGGTCTCCTATAGATCTGAGGATGCATCTTCCTATGCCACGGCCGGCGGGCCTAGAAGGTTGGTCCAGGTCGCCGTGCTTAATCCCAGCCACCGCGGCCCAAGATTTGCACCTCTGTAGATACGACGGAGGGAGGCGGAAGCTTTGGGGCCATCGCTGGCACCCTGGAGCACAAGGAGAGGAGGAGAACTCCCCCGAGCCGCTGCAGACGGCAGCTTAGGGCTGCTCGCGAGGAAGAAGGAGATTGGGTGACTTTTGACGCTTTTACCCCTCTGCGGGTTGAAGCTCCTTGCACTTACGTGGGGGGCAGTATCGACAAATCGAAATGTTTCCAAAATCAATCGCCTGCATGCAAGGGTGACGTGGCGGCTTACTATTGGCTCAAGTAAGTTGTTTTACAATAAATCATATCTCATGATTCGTAACTCGGATTAAAATAAGTTATATATGAATTTTGATCATGAGAACAAGAGGAATCCAATAAAAATAGTTTTATAGCTTGAATCTGATCATAGTTTGAAATGTAGTGTAAATTATCATCTTTAGTGAGTTAAAGATTAAGAAACCTTATTTTGAAAGGAATAAAGTGTTTAATAGGGTGTAATGGATCACTAGAGTTGATGTTAACCTGTTAAATGTAGAAAGGTACATTATGTTAAAAAAGGAAGAACTTTGCACATGATTAGTCTAATTTAGAGTTTATGTGCTTAAATATGCTTGAAATTGGAAAAGTACATAAAGTTATCATCTTTCATGATTTAATTAAGGAAAAACCCTTAGATTTGATGATAAATGGACTTAATGACGTAATTCAAGTTGATATTAATCTGTTGTTAATAAAAGTGAGAATAGGATCTAAAAAGATGATCTTTTTATATAATTGGTTTAATTTAGGGTTTTGTGCATGATTATGCACTAATGAGCTTGAAAACCCCTAATTTAGATGAATATGTCTTTTAATTGTTTCAATTGTTCAAATCCATGAATAAATAGGGATGTGATGATCCTAAGTCATTTTGGGTATAAAAGACTATTAAAATGAATAGTTGAGCAATTAAGGTTCATATAAATGGAAAAGAGTATTTTAGGGTTTGTTAACCTAAAAGGGATAAAGTTTGAGAAATTGATCTAAGAAACCCTAATGAATATTAATGAAATCTTAATGCGGATTAGAAACCCTAGAAAGAGAATCCAAGTCAATAAAGTAGATTCTTGATAAAGTGTGTAATAAATAGAGTACATATTCTTTTCAGGCGTTATGTGATTACTTGCTTGGATTTGTTGATTGGCTTGATTGTGTATACATGAAGTATGTGTTAAATAATCTGCATGACTCATCAAATCAGGTATGTGGTTACGCTTATGAATAATCGCTCTAGTTTCTCGGCAATTCTCGAAGTTTTAATCGGTTGCTTGAAAATAACTGTTGGATGTTTATTTAATTCATGCAACTATAAAGTGACTATGATTATAACTATAAATGTGCATATATAACTGACTAGATCTGGGTCCACCTCTATTGTAATGAAAGGGCTAAAAAAAGGGGTAATCCTATAGCAAGGTCTAGGTTACCGAGAGTTAGAAACTGGGCTACCTACGTGTAGTGCCATGAGACTCATTAGCCTACTATGAGTTTAGGAGTGGGCTACTTACGAGTAGTGCCATGTGACTCAACCATAGAAACTGGTTCACTTATAGGTGGATCATGAGGGGTTTAATGGGGACAACATAGAGGATAGGGTACTCTTGGATTGCAGAGTTATATCCAAAATGTAATCTTATTTGTTAAATAATTAATTGAATGATTACATTGTTAATGTATTTACATGATTATTGTTTCCCCCACATACCAGCTTCGGCTGACCGACGTTTTGTTTGTCGGCATTTTAGGTACAAGCCAAAAGGACAAACAGTAAATCGTCATATTGTGAAATACATGAAGTAAAATACAAGGAGGATTAGTTAGAGTAGAATCCTTAAGTGGATAGATGTTTAGAGATCCAAGTTTTCAAAAAGATTTGCAAAAATTTATTTTCTTACAGCTTTCAGTATAGTATGTTAAAATTTGATAATTATTTTTGGTTAATTGCCGAACCTTTGATCCGGAAGACATGAGTGCAGCTTCGACCTCTCGGTCTCCCTTAATTGGGGGTTATCGGGAGGCGGGGGCGTAACATTTGGTATCAGAGCGTAGGTTCCTCACTTAACCATTAATAATTATTAAATTTTACAAACTCCATAGAACCCAAGGGAGTTATTAGAGGATTATCCAAAAGACGGAGGTGTCTAGAAAAGGATCACGACCGAGGGCTGGCAATATTTTTCTCCGCACCGCTAGTCAGAATACGAGGACTCTCGGATCCGTGTGAATGCCTAGCCAAAGTCTTAGGGTATGAATCAAAATAAGACACCTTTAGGATTTTCTCATCTTATTTATCCCTTCTCATCACAAATTTTGTTAAGGACCTTAAGGATTAGGGTTTTTTCTCTCCTCCACACCCTCTTGAGGTATGGGTAAGGTTAATAAGGTTTAAGGAATCCTCCATCAAATTAATGAAAGGCATGTAAATAAGATGTCACAGACATAAGCTTAATAGATTAAGCGCAAATTAAAGAATAGATACATGCTTAGGTCATATGACATAAGTTGTCATGTCCTCAGAAGAGACCTGAGGCTATACCTTCTTGTCAGGAGGATAAGTTAGTCTTGGAGATAGAGATCTCCATTACAAGTAGAGATCTGACACATCCTATGAGGATGATGCTAACCCTAACCCTAAGTGAAGGTTAGAGAGAGATGAGTTGGACCAGGTGTTTGAAAGGACATGCCTTTGGGATGCCATATGATCCATGGGTGACTTAGCACCTTTGGCAACTCAACCCTGGGAAGGGTCGTGCATGTTAGGGTAAAGGATAGCTCCTTAGATGATGATGTTAGTGAAGGACCATAGAAACCCTATGGGCTTGTGCAAGTAGGGCATAGCTGGCACCTGGGGCACGTCATAGTGCTGACAGTAGGATGAAACCTTGGATAAGGAATTATGATGGAGCATAAAGGGTTATGGATGATCTTGAGCAACCATAAGTTCGAACCTAGGCTTCACCCATGTAGAGCATCCTTTTGAGGTTGATCCTTCATGAAGAAAGGACCTCTAATGGTGAGGTTGGATGTGGGGTTAGCTCTAGAGAGAGAAGGAAACCCAGCAAGAAGGTTGGAAGGCTAAAACCCTGAATAATGGATGATAGTGGTTGCCTCATGATCGATCCCCGAAGGTTAATGATACCTTGGTTGCCTTTAGAGGGACCAAACCCTAGAGAAAAGATGAAGCTTCTGGTACCTACGTGCCTATGGTATAGGTGTTTACCTTCTGAGGTAGGAAGAAGAGTTCCTTAGACCTAGAAAGGTTTTGTAGCAGGTTATGAGGCCTTATACCTTGTTGGTTGTCCTTAAGGAGGACCCAACCCTAAGTGTTGCTCGAGTTGAAGGATGACAAGAAGTGCATGTCATGCCTATTCCATGCTTGGTTCATAGTTAAGAGATGGAGCATGCATTTGGACACCTACAAGTGAACCTAGGGTTCCTAGGCTTAAGAGGGGAAGTGGTATACCTAATGCTCATGACGAGAATTAAGTTTCTATAGTTTCGAGCATGGTACTCCTCATGTATAGAGGAAAGAGAAGCCCCTTAAGTTTAAGGTGTGTTTGATGAACCCCTCACAACTAGGTTGATGATAAAGAAAGGTATGGACTTGATCCAGCTTTGAGGAAAGAGGACAAGTATGACCTAGCATGGTACAATAGGTGATCTGCTTGTGCCTTAATAGCTTGCTAGGGTTAAGTAGGCTTGTGTGGATGTAAACCCTAGACTTAAGAGCTTTTGTGACCTTGTTGTCAAGAGATAGTTTTCCTCCCATCTTGGGAGAGGGACCCCTTTGGTAGGGTGTTTTGTTGGTTTAAGGTAACCTGATGAGGTCTCACAGGATCTTGAGAGGCTAAGTGAAAAGTACATGGTATGAGAATGAACCTTTAGACCCATAGATATCCATCTCTAATTGCATATGAATGTGTTACCATGGAGGTAACCGATATGGGGCTTGACCATGGTAGGCAGGTTGCCATGATCCCTATGAAAGGATGGGAGCCATCCCATGAATGCAGAAAGAGAGATGATGAAGACTTGGGTAAGGTTCTAAGTGAACATGTACTATAATGGAGAATCCTAAGTCTATCCTAGGGCTAGGTAGGGATAAGACCGATGAAAGTAGGAGTTGCCTAATTCCCTAGTTGCACATGACCATAGGGTCGGGAGGTAATAACTATCATTGTGTGAGGGCCATGGGTTAGGAGATTGATCACCTTCATGAACTCATGGGACCCAAAGGGCTGATGAGTAGGGCACTCTCTTAATGCATGAGGGAAGAGGGATGACCCCAAAAGAGTCGGTACCCTATAGACCTAGAGGAAATGACCAAGGATATAAACCTTAGTAGGTTCAAGACTAGTTCGATATCATTATGTCTGTGATGAAGAGACATATGTGGCACGTTGCAACTTAGATGTAAAGGTGTATTGCCAAGATGGGATGTACCATCTCTATTCTTAGAACAGGAAGAACTCTGTATTTGGACTGTAGCCAAATGCTTATTTCCTCTTGTTAGGGGGGTGAGATATAGGACATTACGCATGCCATACACCAAGGATAAGAGATGATGTAGGTTGGAACGTTGCCACGACAAATGGGGACAGAGAAGATAACCTACCTTGGTAAAGTGAATGATACATGGATGGTTTGTAAATACTAAAAGGAATGAGGTAGTCACCTTATGAGGATGTTTTTAGCATGAGCTATGTGGAACTTACAAGTTATACCAGGTTGAGTTTGATCACCATGATGATGAAATCAGAGAGTGTTCTTAATGAAGATAGACATAGAGTTTGAGGTGATATGATAAGTGAAATACATGAAAGTGTACATCTTCAATGTTACCTAATACCTAAGGATGTGAAGTGGTAATGGATGCTATGGTTGAGATACATCTGACTTGTTTGACTAGAAGCTAGAAGAAGTTGTTTGGTTAACCCTAAGTTTGGAAATGAGAAGTGTTTGGATAACACTCAGATGTAACAAGACACGTTGAAAAGTTAAGGGTTGTTTGGTTAGCCAGTTTAGTCTTTGATGCTATGAAAGGATGGTGGTAGAACCTCAGATGCACTTCTTTGGAAAAGAAGGTGATGAAACCCCGGCTAGAGTGGTTTAAGGTTTCAGAGGAATCGATCTTGAAGAATCATGACATACAGGAAATCATGATTGAAGATCAACATACACCGTGGAAAATGGCAATAGCACTTTGGATGCTTAAGATAAAGTTGCATATGTCCATGCAAGTCGAGGTTGAAGGACGAACACCAGTAACCCAGTGCATTGATATAAAGGATAAAGAGTCATCGAGAGAGAAAGGGAGTTCATCACTATGGGTGTTGTAAGTCTCCCCTGGACCAAGGAAGGTCGAGATGCAATATGGGTTATGATGGATCGCCTTACCTAAATGACATGAGAAAGAAAGAGTTCTGTCAAGGGACCGATCTGGTTGAACTACCCATGAGAGAGATGGTTCAACTACACCAGGATGCAAGTTCAAAGGTTCTTGAGTTTGACCTAAAGGTTCACTTCCATAAAGTGGAAGTAAGTACACGAAAAACTCGATGGTAGTATAGTTCATCACCCTAATTAATGGTTAGTATGATCCAGACTAAAGGGTCTGATGAGAGCATAGGTGCTCGTTCAGGGTGATAGCTAGAGACAGTTCTTGTCCTATGAAAGATGTGATGATAACCACCATCGCCAGTGTTAGGAGTTAAAGAAGCTATTTAAGGGAGGTTGTGTCGGTCACCACTTCAGTAAGGTGATGTTGGTGAAAGGACCACATGATGGTTAGAAAAGGGCCACAATGTGTGTAGATAAAGTTGCTTTGATCGTGCAATGGATGACAGGAGCCTACAGATGATAAGAGTCGTGAGAAGATGCAAAGTAGACTAACATGCAGTTCACTGTGGGAGAATATGTGACATGAAAAAAAAAACCGACCCCTCTAAGATATAACTAAGAGAGCTGAGTCCCCGATGCATGGGTTCTTTTGACATGGTTTGGTGGAGAAGGTTAAAATTGACCTTACCCCTCAGGATAAAGTAATGTGCGATGAGTTCCATGTGTTCAATTTAGAGCACTATGTGAGGTGCCCCGACCATGTGCTGAGCAATGAACCTAGTGAGCCCCAAGGGAGGCTGAAATTACCTGAGTCACATGTGCAGTTTATAGACGCCAGGGTGAAAGAGCTTAGAGAAAAGAATATGTGATGATAAAGGTTCTGTGGAAGCGCCATGAGTATGGTAAAGCCACATAGGGGCCAATGATGGACATGGAAAAGCCTTATCCTGAGTTGTTTGTTTGCTTGATGGAATTTTGAGGACAAAATTCCTATAAGAGGGGAAGGATGTTACAACCCCAATTTTTGGGATCATTTGGTGAGAAATGTAATTTCTCATATTAAAGATATTTGAACAGATAATGATATAATTTGCTTCAAATAAATGGATTTAGTTTACAATAGCCTTGGTGTTTGTGTTGTGGGCTTTATTGGCTATTGGGCCGAAATAACAAGGAAATTCAATTAGTAAATGGATAATTAAATTCTTAAGAAAAGAAATATGTAGAAACCTCTAGAAGGCACATCCAAAGAGGATTTATTGCCTCTTGGGTTCCTTGGGTTACAAGGAGTCCAAAGTTGCATAAAGAAAGCAATAAGAAAAGAAAAGATTAATTATGTATTTTCTTTATTAAGAAAGAAATTGAAAATAATGGTAAAATGTGGAAAATGAGTGGAAAGAGGCATAAATGAGATTCCTTGGTGAAATTTCGTATCCATGAGGTTGCTAATATTAAAAGGGATGCCAATGAGGAAAATAAAGAGGAAAGAAAGAGAAAATGCCAAAAATTGCAAATAAAAGGATGATGTGATTCATTATTAATGAATTTAGTGACAGTGATACAAAGGGAGCTTTTTCTATTAAAAGGAAATATAAATTTTGTGGCTAATGTATTAAAAGCCAAGGATAAAGAGAATAAGGGAAAAAATTTTCGAATTTCTAAATACCCAAATAATATAGCTATGTTAGAAGATAATGATGGGCGAAGAGGTTGCTTCTTAACTAAGGAATATAATTTTCCTTTTGGAAAAAGGGCTTGAGTCCTCATGGAGGAACACTTTAGGGCTTCGTTGCCCACCCCTATATAAGGGGGTAGATTCTCCAGTTTGAGTCCAGGAACAATTCCCGTGCACTCTCTTACTTCTTCTTCTTCTTCACTCAAACCCTAGACTTTGTTAGACGATCCTCTCTCTTTCTCTCACCATCGAGAAGTACGCAAGAGGGCGTGAGGATCTTCGAGTGCGGGGGGCAAAAACAGAACCCCTACTAGCATGGCAAATCGTGCGGGAACCAGAGGTATACCTGAGGACGCTGGCAGCACCCAACTTCGTTGTCATGGTGAAGCGAGTTCACAAGGAAGTCTCGTCAACCCCAGAACCTGGGGGCACTACAAAAAACTGGGCGATTATTCACGGGAGAGTCCTGTCACAAACCCCTCTCTACAGGCCCTCAGAAATAGGGACGATTGAGGGTCTGGCCCTCACAAATGGTCCGTGAAGAGAACTCACGTGACAAATACCAGTGGCCCTCATGAATACAATTGTGAGGGACTATTTAGCCTTCATAAATACATTTTTTGAGGGACTATTTAGCCTTCATAAATACATTTTTGAGGGACTATTTAGCCTTCATAAATACATTTTTGAGGGACTATTTAGCCTTCATGAATACATTTTTGAGGGACTATTTAGCCTTCATGAATACATTTTTTAGGGACTTGATGGTCCTGGAGAATATATTTTTGAGGGGCTATGTGGTAGTCATGAATGCAATTTTGATGGTCAATCTAGACCTTCATCAATATATTTATGAGGGACTACTGTAAATGATTTGGTTATTGATTATTGAATGATTTATTAAATGTTAATTAATTGTTACTATAGTGCATATCAAATTTTAAATGAAAACTTTGTATACATAACCTCAAGCAATATTTTTATACTAATTCACATGACATCGTAAGAAGATTCAACACCAAAATGACACATAAAAATGTTAAATCACCTCAAACCAATTTTTGATATTGAAGCAAAATATTATCCATACATTGCGTGCTCAACGTTGATATAAATAAAGAGTACATATGATTTTAAAATTTGAGATTGATGACAATCAACATATCATGCTAGAAACTCTTAAGATCTATAATGTCTCCATATTCCTTCAAATGGTGTTGTGTTCTTCATCAATGCCACACCTCATTCGGTTAGGTACTTGAATATTCTTCTCCTAAAAATGACAAATCATTATATTAACAGAATTTAAAGTTAATACATGAATCATAGTACAAAAAACAACTTACCCTTATATTTTGGTTTTGGTCTACTCCAAGGTGAATTGTCCGTTGAAATCCATCATTAAAAGTAATTCTACCCTATCAATATAAATACAAAAAGGAATCATAAGAAACATATAATTAGAAAAAGTAGATAGGTATACATGCAAGTTATATGAAACCATCCTCACTATAAGCAAGCCAATAGCTGGATGTGGAAGAACATCCTCAATATAAGAGATAGATATCTCTATAATGTCCAATTCCACATTGGAAAGGGGACTGATGTGAAGTGTGGAGTGTGGAAGCTCCCTGAGATCAAAGGAATTGAGCAAATTCAAAAAATCTGTAGCAGCGTTGAGCTGGGAAGTGGAGATGATATCTGCATGCTCGGGAAACTAAAAACTATCTCTCTAAAAGACGCTTGGGAGGTCTGCAGGTCTAAACATGAGGTCTTGCCTTGGACCAAGTGGTTGTGGAAGAGTCGAGCACCTAAAAGAGCAATACTTTGCTGCTGGAACAGAAATGAAGTACACCTGCTAAAGAACAGAAATGAAGCTCTTCTTGCTACTCTTATCATTTATCACATATGGCCACAAACCAATTCAGACCCATATTACAACGCAGAATAATAAGAATAACAAATATATGTTTTTGAACAATTCCCAACAATTTGGAGCAGCTTGGACAGCCAAAAGTTAAAAACAAAGTAGATAGAGTTAGCCCATACAGAGAGTGGCCATTCCCAAGGTTATTAATATCAATAGCCCCTTAAGAAAATGACTCAAAAGAAGGGGACAAGCAGGGGACAAGGGCATCTGGAGCAGAAATATTAGGCAATAACAGTATTCATCACCACAATTACTTCCATCTTTAATTTGAATTGATAACTATAGGAGAATCAGGGACAACAGAATTAACATGAAGAAAATGAAACAACAGTAAGAGGAAGACAAGTACGAATTGGTGAGAGAAAATGGGATAAAAAGAGCATGAAAATGGTAGAAGTTCTGTAGGAAGAAGTCAGAATAAGACAAACCAAGGGCAGTAAAAGGAGATTGAAAGAGGAAGAATCAACAAAACAAAATAAAAAACAGCAGTAGCAGGTGCTGAATTAGAAAATATAGAGGAAGGAATAGGTCAGTGAAAATAAATGGAAACATGCAAACAACAGTGGCTAAGAGAGGAGATTTAGGAGGAAGAAATCAGAAAAAGAAAATTAGATATGTAAATAGTAGTAGTAGATTTCGTAGCAGGATGTATAGGACAAATTTGAAAAAGAAAATATGCACATGCTTGCATAGTAGTAGGAGGGAATATAGGATGAATAACTCAGAAAAAACATAGAAGCAGGACGCAGGAATAAGATGCAGGAGAATGGATAAAAAAAGAAAAGAGAAAGAAGCAAGAACAATAAAAATATGAAAAAGTAGAAAAAACTTAACAAATAGCGCTATGAGGACATACCAATTTGGCCCAAATCAATCCTCATTTCCCCAAATCAGACTTGATTTTCCTCAGACCAGACCTAATTTGCCAAAATTTGACCTGATTTACTCTAAATCAGACCTATATCAACCATGCAATGACTGAAGGTGATCTAATTTGAACAAATCTAGACTCGATTCATGTTAGTTTAGCCTTTAAATTGCATAATTTGGGCCTAAAACGCCTTAAACGCCCACTTCATGTAGATAAGCTGAAATGAATTACTTACAGGATTTAAACGCTGATTTCTTGGTGTGAAAGACACCGATGAAGATGTGGTTGGTGTGTTTTGCATTTGAGGATAACTTTGTCGATTATTACCAGAAGAAGGGGACCAACTTTCAACTGCAGCCTTTAATAAAGTGTACATGTTAATATTCTTATGTGTATGAATATTGAAAATAATCTATAGCTGTAATGAGTTACCTGTGGTGGAAAGATCCATGGATGTCCATTGCCTTGTATAGAAAGCCTGCCTACTCCATTCTCCCTTGAATTGGCTTGTATGGAAAGTTTGCCACTCCATTCTCCCTTGAATTGCCTTGTATGGAAAGCATGCCTACTCCAGTCTCCCTTGAATCGCTTGGTCTAGAAAGTCTTCCTAAGCTATCCCCACTTGAATTAATTTGGCTGGGAAACATGCCTACATCTGCACCATTACTTGTATTGTCTTGTATGTGAAAAGAACCCACATCCGACCTATTTGTGCCACTTTGCATGTGTAAGACACCTGTAGTATTCTGATTGGGGTATTCAGCTACACAATCAATATTAATACCGCCATCCTATAACAAATACATAAACAATGTCAAAAAAAATTATATATTACATTGACATAGACAACTGAATCTGAGTTACCTGTGATTGATTATACCAAGTCATTAATTGGGAGACGGAGTTCTTCAATCCATTTACTGTTTCTTCAAGTTCCTTAAGTTTATCGTGAAATAGAAAACAAATTACAAACATCAATCTAATAGACTAGTTGTAACTAATAGTTCAAGTTTAGATTCTCTCCAACATACATCCTTTGCATTGCTTTCCTCAATAAGTATTTCATATCTTATACGGGCAACGTTTCCCCTATGTCCTATCTCTTTGTGCCCAATTCCAACACCTCAGATCCTAGCCTTTTTGGAAGGATTTAAAACTTGTAAATAAGGAGCACATGTTAGATTATCAACACTTCTAGGATCTATTTCTTCTTGGTTTGCTACTTGGTTTTCCACGATATCAGAGATTTCAAGCTGTAATTAGAAAGTGGTCATTTGTTGTGTCACCCATACCAAACAAATCCTCCAACATCTGATGCATATTGTCGGTGCTAGGCATGTTTGGTGCCACAACATGATTTCTCCTACCAATCACCTCCCCATGAAACGTCCAAACATCATAGCTATGCACAAATCCTTTTTGTAATACATGTGAGAATACCTCCTCCTCTATTTTAAGGTATCTGTTCAAACATACCTTGCAAGGACATATTAATTTCCCCTGTCTAGTTGGTCTCTGATGGATAAGAGCAAACTCAATGAACTTTCGTAACCCTGCCTTGAATACATCACTGCGCACTCTGTTCCCAATATACATCCAACTCCGATCTATTAGAAAATACATCTACATGAAGGAAAATATATAATAAGTAGAGGAACAGCTGTTTGAGATGTAGTCATGTAGGAGATGTAGTCATGTAGGAGCAAGAATAAGTAAGAAAAAGTAGCAATAAGAGGGGACATAGAAGTAACAAAATTTAGATGCAATAGCAGGAATAGGAAATGAAGGAGAAATTGCAAAAAAAGAAAAGAAAAGAAGCTAGAATAGGAGACACAAGAGGAAATAGAAAAAAATCAAAGAAATAATAGTATAAAAGGACTGATTTTTTTGCAACAATTGCAGCAAAAGGGGGTCGAATATACAACATGAAAAAGGAAAAAGAGAAAAGGGAAGGGAAGGGAGAAGACATACATGAAGTCTATCAATATACAAGAAGCAAAAAAAGAGGCAGAAGAAACATCCTTCAAGAAAAATCCTTCAAGAACTGCAATAGCATAGGTACCCACCTAATCAATAATAGTTCACAGATCCATCCATTAACTTTTGCTCACATGTCTCAACATATACTCGATTACAGGGGCTACTTATACTGTCAGACTAGCTACACTGCATCTCTTCTCAAACTAGGCGATCTCTCTACTACAAAGGAGTATTTTGACGCATGGCTATTTAGACTCTACCAAAGGAGATTCAAAGCTGTGTGTGGTCCTGATGCTATGGGTTATGTCCAACATATCCCATAGAATCTCAATATTGTAGCAGATCTCTATGCATAAAGGCACTGACAGTCTATTTCTTCTTAGATCTGATATCAACATATTGTTATTACTTATAACAAGCATTATGAGACAAATACCTAACTGTCCCTATAAGTCAGCTGAAATACTTAAACATATAAGTATATGATATCATGTATAACATCTCATAAAATTAAGAACTGAAATACTTAAAATAAGTCAGCTGCATAAGACTTAACACCAACCAAGATAGAACATATGACATGCAGACCATGACAACAGGGACAATTTCATTGTTTGGTATCTTGTTAATAACACAACACTCAAATTATGATAGTAGGAGATTGTAAACCAGCAAAACAATAGACTAGTAGAAGAAAACAGTTCATATATACCAACCACTACAGAAGAAAAGAAGTTTCCTCCCAAGAGAAACATTGTAGAAGTGTCTATCCCATCTAAAAAGATTACTTTCATTGATAGCTGCTAGATATCAAAAGAGGAAAATACCCACTTCCAAAAAATGGCAATTTGGATACAGAGATGAGTAGAAATAGCCTCCAACCTGGGAGTACAATAAATACCAAGAAAGTTGACCATAGATATCAATATTTTAGATGGAATCCTTAAGAAGGTATTTCTCATGGATCAATTTGATCCATAGACTACCTTAAGAAGATGGTTACATCATCCCACTTAAGAAGATGGATATCATTCTTTCCTTCACACTATCCCCACAAGAAATTTATAATAATTATTTCCACTTCATCACAGATAGAAGTAGGAAGTGAAAAGGAAGAGGACCAGAATTTTTGATTGGCGGACATAGTAGAATTACAAAGTTCTAGTCTCCAATGGAAACTGAAATGATATGTAAATAAGTTTGGTATCTTTAAAAATCAAATGATGGGCATAGAAGCACTAAAGCATGGGCGTGAAATGAATGTAACTTCTGGATCACTTGTTGTTGGATAAATTGGATATTATGATAAATCCCTTTGTTTCGATGATGACAAACATTTCATTTTTATTTATCTGACGAGCTACTTGAGTGTGCAGGATGACACAACTATAAGGGAAATCCAACATGAAGTATTTATATTTTCATGCAAATGTAATCACTGTAAAAACTTGTACAAAATTATAATGTACAAGTACTTAGAATCGCATGTAAATCAAGCATTGGATTTTCCTAGCTAAACACCTTAGTCATCCATTCAATAGGACCACCTATGCACACATACGTATAACTAGTGCCTAACTTGAAGCCTTAAAACAGGATCTCTCTCGGTCGACCAACTCCTCGACCGAGATACTCTCGGTCGACCACATTATCGACCGAGAAAGATCCAAAAGTAGCCGTTAGACACAGCAGTTGACAGTTGCAAATAAACGTTAATCCAGAGAGCCTGTCGGTCGACAATTCCTCGACCGACCGGGCACCTCGGTCGACAAGTCCTCGACCGAGATGGTCTCTGACAGCAACTGCAGAATTAATTAACTAGCCGTTGCTAATGCGCCTAACTTATTCCTAACGGCTAGTTAAGCACTAGGAACCCCCTAGAAGTTATCTAGAATGTCCTTAAGCTTACTTAGGCTATTCCTATAAATAGGACAAGCCATAGGACACTAGAACTTACTTCTTACACTTGATATACTTGAGAAAATACTTGAGCCCTCTTGTGCAATCTGTGTGAACTGAGCTTTGTGATCAATTGGCCATTTTCCCTTTAGTTCAAGCTCGTCCTATAGGCTAGATTTTCCTAACCCTAGCAATCACAAGTCCATCATATTGGCTAGGAAAATCCAAACGCTTGATCTAGGGAAATCAAGCCTTGAGCTACAAGGATAAGTTGTATTTTCTTTTATTCCCTTCTTGTTCCTTGTATTACTTGTACTCTCCTTGCTACTCCAGGTAGGAGGCTGCGGATTGGAGAGGGTGAAGCTCTTCGTGGTGAAGAGGAAGACTTTGGACTACTTCAGAAGGCTGTCTTGACGGGAAGCTACTTCGGGAGGAAGGCTACTTCAAGGGGGAGCTTGAAGTTACTTCAAGGAAGGATGCTTCGAGGTTGGCAAGACTACTTCAAGGTGAAGGCTGTCCAAAGGGTGTTTAGAAAGTATTGTAAATTTTATGTAACATCCTTGAGAGGTAATAAAATTTAGTACTTTCAAAATCCCGGTTGGGTAAGAAACCGGGTAGTGGACTGACTCCTTAGTATTTGCTAAGGTGGAACCACTCTAAACACCTGTGTTCCTCTTCTTAATCTTTAGTTGGTTGTTTGAGTTTAAATTATTTTAAAATCTATATAAAACTCTATTCACCCCCCCTCTAGAGGTTTTCAATTGGTATCAGAGCAGGCTTCAAGGAGCCCTAACAAGGTCTTGAAGAGATAAAGGGAGGAGGTGACTACAACCACAAGAAAAGGAGCATGGACCAAAGTTCGACAAGTTGCAATTGGTGCTTAGGAACAAAGCACTCTACGTCTAAATGTCCATGGAGGTCAAAGAAAGGAGATACACATAAAGAGTGTTTCGTTGCTACAATAAGCGAGGAAGAAGAAGAAGAGGTAAGCTTGCTTGATTTACCCAAGGAGGAGTTAGTTGCTATTATTGAAGAAACACATAACAAATATGTTGAATACAAAAAGAAATTAAAGAAATCAAATAAAGAAAATGATGATCTAAATGCTAGACTTCTTGAGCTTACATCCGAAAATGATGATTTATATGCTAAATTGAATACTGTTGGTTTTGAAAAAGATAGCATTATGTCTGACAATCGTACTTTGAAATCATCTCTGAGTAATAGTGAAGTGAAAATTTTCACTCTAGAGACTAACTATGATCTTCTATGTCAAGAAAAGACTGAATTGCTTGCAAAGTTAAATGATATTAAAAAACAACCTATATTGTGCACCCATGTAGATTATGACAATATAGTGAAAGAAAGAAATATGTTGTCATCCAATCTAGATCAAGCAAAATTAGATATCAAGAAAAGAATGGATGAGATCGTTAAGTTGCAACAAAAAGTTAGTAAGTTAAGCAACAATGGAATCCTTGATAATATACTAGAAAATTCCTATCATCAAATAGGGAGAAGAGGACTAGGTTATAAGCCTAATGAGAAATCCCATCAACAACCTAGAAGGACACAAGCGAGTCAATCTGCTTATATACCTAGAGGCACAAAAATGTATATACCCAAGAATAACCTAAATCAAAACCATAGAAAAAGGCTTGAGGTTGATTCAATTTGTTGTCATTATTGCTCACGCCTTGGACATTATTCTTTTTCATGCCCATACAAGAAAAAGCATGTCGAAATGGTATGGGTTCCAAAAATCCCAAATTAAATAGGTTTGACTAAGTTGAGATATGACCATAGACCTTAATTTGTATATCCTTATGTCTATCTCAACTTAACATTTAGGGATAACAATATCAAAAATTAAAAGGATTTAATAGCACCTTGATACACATACGTTTATCTCAAACTGCTGTAAATCTTTACACTTTATGTGAAAATTATTCTTGAAAGATTCTTGAAAGATTATTCTTGAAAGATTCTATTTAATCATTCTTTTATTGCACATTTTTTTCCAGAAATACTTGCAATGAATAAAATGTTTCAAATAAATTTTTGTGTGCTTTTATATTTTAGTCTATCCAAAGTAATCTTAAATTCATGAATGGATATTATTCTTGAATATGCTTCACCATATTTGATGTCCTTATTAAGCTCTCATAATTAGTACACTTTAATGTGTCTCAAATTGATATTTGCAAGCTATCTATAGAACTCATACTTCGCATATGAATGATTCATACTGGAAACCTGCAGAATATGCCTCTTGGTTAAAATAAAATTTGACCAAGGGGCGCTATGGTCGTAATCAAGGGCGACCTAAAATAAACTTTGATAAAAATTGTTTATTTGAACATTATTTTATTGAACTTAATCTTAGCATATTTTTAAATCAAAACGTCAAATCATTTGTGGTAATTAGAAGCCTTAAATATTATTACTCCCTTGGAATATACATATGCTCTACAAAAATGTTCTATGATTTGCATTAAAATTCAGCCAAAAATTGAACTCAGTAAGTTAGTCGGTCGACAAATGCTCGACCGAGAACCACTCGGTCAGCCCACCTCACTCGACCGACAAATTCTAAACAGACTCAGTATCAGACAAACTGTCGGTCGACGAGTGCTCGACCGAGACAATGTCGGTCGACAAGCGCTCGACCGAGAAATAGCCGTTGGATATGACCGTTGCGACCCGACCGTTATGACCGTTTTCTTTACCGTTGGAGGACCAAGTGGTGCGTCTGCAACTCGACCGTTGCGGACGCTCGGTCGACGAGTCGTCGACCGACCGGGTCGGTGGAATTCTATAAATAAGTGCAAAAACGAGCCACTTACTCACACTTGCATTTCCTTGCTTCCATAGTCCATCTCTAGTGCAATTTCGTGCAATCCTTCAGCACTCTTACCCTCAAATCTTCCTTGCTTCTTCTCCACTCTCAAGAAACACAATGGCCTCATCATCAACTGTTCGTGGGAAGAAGAAAGTTGCTGGAAGAAAAAGAAGAGAAGAGAGGGAAGCAACTCCGCCACTGACGATCATCAATGACATAGCCTTCGTCGATGGAGATGCTGGAGATAGATACTTTCGGCTTTCCTCTAAAGCTCCTCTTCCCCGACGTCCGGTCGAAGTGATGGACTTCATCAACATCGTAGACCTGGAGCATCTCTTTGGAGTACAAAAGCTGAAGGACTTCATCAATCCATCCTTTCCTTCCTACTCCATTAAGGTAGTCAACGAATTCTATGCCAATCTTCTATCCCACACCGAAAATGACACCACTTTCTTCTATACCATGGTTAATGGGCATAGTTTTAAATTTTCCGAAGGGGATATTCTTGACATGATTGAAATTGATATAGATGAATATCAAGATTTCCTTGACCTCTCCACCGGCAATCCAATAAATCTATTTTCCCATGATGACCACACCACTAGTCTTAGTGATATAAAAAGAGCCATATTTCAAGCCAATACCACTTGTCATGAAGATAGGGGAACCTATTATGCAATAAACCTAAAACCGGCATGTAGAATAGTAAACCTCATTGTCTCCACCAACATACATCCACGAGCCAATAAATCCGAGGTTCCTATCTTCCGTATGTGTCTAATTTATGCTATCATAAAAGAAATTCCCATCAACTTCATTCGCATAATACTTAAAAATATGCTTGAGTTTTCTGGCAATCCACCATATGCCGATTTTGTGTGCCAGATTACTCAACATTTTCTTAAGTCAAACATTGAAGATATGGGATACATATGGGAGCGTAGACCACCAAAGATAAGTAAGAACACCGTAGAGAAGATGGGAATTGACTTTGGCCATAAAAGGGCAAGAGTAGAAGGAGAGTCATCACATCAGGATATACCACCCCCTCCTCCTACTAACCTTTCCATTGATCCCATCCAAAATACCCTTACTTATATTGCTGGCTCCCAATACCATCTTAGTAGACAATTAAACTACAATCACCATGCCATGTCATACTTAAATCAAAGAATGCAAAACCTTTCTCCTAACCAAACCGATGAATATCCGCATTCTTTAAACCCTGGCATGCTCAACCCATTTAACCCCTCATACAACTACTATCAACCTCCACCTTCACCCTCAATGGATCTTGCACATACTCAATTCTCTTCCATACAATTGCAAGACATAGCTGCTCACTTCCGTTTTGACCGAGTTCCCACTTTCCTGGAAGCATATGCGTTGACTACAACTGGTGCTTTGGATTGGAAAACTCTGGTCCAATACTATGGAGCTGAGCCATTTCTTGGGAAAGATCCGGACATTGATGTAATTCTTAAATCTTTCCTGTGAAGTGTTGGAGTTGTAATAGTTGTATTCTATATGATTGTAATCTTCTTCATGCCATTGAATGAATTTGCCATTTTTATGTGATTCACATGGATATTTGTTTGGCATATGAGACTTCTTCAAAATACGCATTATAAGTTCATTATTGTAGAGCATAGCAAATAAGGGAATAATAATAATTAAAACAGGAAACTATTACAAATTAAAATTAAATTCTCAAATAACCAAATAGTTCTCCAGAAACATTCTCGGTCGAGCAACTAGTCGACCGAGAACATTGTCGGTCGAGCAACTGTCGACCGACTGGGTTTCTGTTTTTCCAGATTGATATTATTGCATACATCTTTGTTAAAATCTTGGACATTTTATATATTTGCTCAGTATTCAAATTTTCATTTGAGATATCTATCGAAGGGGGAGCAAAGCATAAGAAAAAGGGGGAGATCATTAAAACTTTGATCATTGTTTAAAAGAGGCTTACAAAAACTTTGAAATCACTATGTATAACTGAATATCCTTTGATATATGAGAAATCCATATACATTTCATCATATGCTTAAAGGTATCTCATTTCATTTCAAGGCTTAACATCCTTTGCGAATGATTGAGAAACAAATTATGGATAAATTTGATAAAAATCAATGTTCCTAATAGGATATCTAATTAAGGGGGAGCATTATATTAAGGGGGAGAAAAAAAAAACTTTGGATATCTTTTTGAAATGACAAAGGGGGAGAAAGAATATAAAAATATATATAAAAGAGTTTCATCACATCTTGGCCAGCACTTACTTGAAAAACATAAATGGCTACAAAAGGAAATTTTCAGGTATGAAACTCATATACTTTATATTTCCTTATTTCATATTTAGGAAATGTTTGTCATCTTCAAAAAGGGGGAGATTGTTGGATAAATTGGATATTATGATAAATCCCTTTGTTTCGATGATGACAAACATTTCATTTTTATTTATCTGACGAGCTACTTGAGTGTGCAGGATGACACAACTATAAGGGAAATCCAACATGAAGTATTTATATTTTCATGCAAATGTAATCACTGTAAAAACTTGTACAAAATTATAATGTACAAGTACTTAGAATCGCATGTAAATCAAGCATTGGATTTTCCTAGCTAAACACCTTAGTCATCCATTCAATAGGACCACCTATGCACACATACGTATAACTAGTGCCTAACTTGAAGCCTTAAAACAGGATCTCTCTCGGTTGACCAACTCCTCGACCGAGATACTCTCGGTCGACCACATTATCGACCGAGAAAGATCCAAAAGTAGCCGTTAGACACAGCAGTTGACAGTTGCAAATAAACGTTAATCCAGAGAGCCTGTCGGTCGACAATTCCTCGACCGACCGGGCACCTCGGTCGACAAGTCCTCGACCGAGATGGTCTCTGACAGCAACTGCAGAATTAATTAACTAGCCGTTGCTAATGCGCCTAACTTATTCCTAACGGCTAGTTAAGCACTAGGAACCCCCTAGAAGTTATCTAGAATGTCCTTAAGCTTACTTAGGCTATTCCTATAAATAGGACAAGCCATAGGACACTAGAACTTACTTCTTACACTTGATATACTTGAGAAAATACTTGAGCCCTCTTGTGCAATCTGTGTGAACTGAGCTTTGTGATCAATTGGCCATTTTCCCTTTAGTTCAAGCTCGTCCTATAGGCTAGATTTTCCTAACCCTAGCAATCACAAGTCCATCATATTGGCTAGGAAAATCCAAACGCTTGATCTAGGGAAATCAAGCCTTGAGCTACAAGGATAAGTTGTATTTTCTTTTATTCCCTTCTTGTTCCTTGTATTACTTGTACTCTCCTTGCTACTCCAGGTAGGAGGCTGCGGATTGGAGAGGGTGAAGCTCTTCGTGGTGAAGAGGAAGACTTTGGACTACTTCAGAAGGCTGTCTTGACGGGAAGCTACTTCGGGAGGAAGGCTACTTCAAGGGGGAGCTTGAAGTTACTTCAAGGAAGGCTGCTTCGAGGTTGGCAAGACTACTTCAAGGTGAAGGCTGTCCAAAGGGTGTTTAGAAAGTATTGTAAATTTTATGTAACATCCTTGAGAGGTAATAAAATTTAGTACTTTCAAAATCCCGGTTGGGTAAGCAACCGGGTAGTGGACTGACTCCTTAGTATTTGCTAAGGTGGAACCACTCTAAACACCTGTGTTCCTCTTCTTAATCTTTAGTTGGTTGTTTGAGTTTAAATTATTTTAAAATCTATATAAAACTCTATTCACCCCCCCTCTAGAGGTTTTCACTTGTATGATATGTAACATTATAAGTTAGTAGCATACCATCTTTGTGCACGCTTAGCATCAATAGAATGTCTGTCATGACCATGGAAAGCTTCAGACATGCATTCAACAAAAGGTCTGCTCTGGTTGAGAAGTCTAGCCAGAAGCCTCAAGAACGAATGGGTGTTCTTAGTAATGTGGGTTCCTCCTTGATCCCTTTGTTGTTAAAACAACATTTGTATATTTGTCTTTTTTCGTTTTCCCCCTCCATCTAAAATAATTCCCTTTCTTTAACATGTGGTTGTGATGCAGGCCCTAAAAGCCAATAACTATGATAATGATCCTCTGCTAAGTGCAGCTCTGTACCTGGAGATTAATTAAAGGCCGACTGCCCAGGGCTCCCATGGCACACATCCATTCCTAATATAATAGTTGGCTCTTAGGAGATCTTTCGCATGGATGGAAGATGTAGAGAAGTTCACCACATCTGAGCATCCTCCATCCATGCCAAAGATCTCCAAAGTGCCAACTATTATATTAGGAATGGATGTGTCCCATGGGAGCCCTGGGCAGTCAGCCTTTAATTAATCTCTAAGTACAGAGCTGCACTTACCAGAGGATCATTACCATAATTATTGGCTTTTAGGTCATACATCACAACCACATGTTACAGAAAGGGTATTATTTTAGATGGAGGGGGTAAAGGAAAAAAGACATATAATATATCCAATTGTTGTTTTAGGAGGAACCCACATTACTAAGAACACTCATTCGTTCTTGAGGCTTCTGCCTAGACTTCTCAACCAGATCTGAGATGTTGACAATGACTTAGTGTGCCTCTGCAAAATGCAAAAACACCAGGCTATATTATACTTACAACCAAAAACAAAATTAAGTGGTGACTAGACTCTTACATATTCCATTTGACCCATATAATTTTAATAAATCATTACACTTAGCTTACTACATGTCTATTTTTAAACATCAACCCATTCTCAGTCCATAGTAATATTACCCATTTATCAAACATCACAATGTGAGTTCCGAATGAAGGCTATAAGGTTTGAGATTTAATTTATATGGCTATTTTATGTAAAGAGGAGATACGTTATAGGAAACTCAAAATTTGGATACGCAAATGAAGAAAGAAGCAAACACTGGCAGTAATTAACAGATTACAGTAAACTATTGGCAGTGAACAATACATTACAGTGAACTCAAATCTGGGATACACATGAAGAAGGATGCACATTGGAATCGTTACCTAAAACTAAATGACCAACACATGATTGAATCAAACAGCATAACAACAAGCAAGCACAACAGTTGCAAGAGAATAATAAAACAAGTAGCACAGAAAAAAGATGCAGTTTTAGTAGTAGTACCTTTTCCCACGCTTCCGGTCAATGGACAGAAGCAACGAGATTAAAACTGAAGAAGAAGAACAATGGACGTTGCAAGAGAAGAACTGGAGCAGAGGCGGTTGGGCAGCTTATGGGCGTCAGATCAAGGAAAAGAGACCAGTAGCTTGATCCAAGGTTGAAGTATTCTTCAGAGCTCCTGCTGGGCGCCGCCTGAGTCGGGTGCCGCTGGTTTCGCTGGGATCCGGCACGATATGGCTACTCCTGGCCGTGGAATTGGAAGCCGACCGATGATTGGAGTTACGACCTGCTGCAGTTGGGGTGGCAGGAGCAGTTGGGGCGCCGTCCGGGAGGTAGGCGCGGTTGCAGCTGGGTGCGACCGGTGGGATTTGGGAAATTCTAAGCGGCTGGGGTCGTGGGGTTGCTGAGGCTGGGCAACATTAAGCTGGAGCAGACCCTGGCCGTGGAGTGAGCGAGGCCTGGTCGACGGACTGAAGGCGTGGTCGATGGAATCAAGGAGGCGTCGAGGACGAGTGGCAGGTGATCAGTGCTTCCCTAGTTCGTCATTGTGCAGAGGGACGAGTGGGGAGGGTTTTTCTTTTCCTTTTTAATTTTGATATCCAAATGTTGTATTTTAGAATGGAGGGAAGGGAAATGAGATGGAGGGAAGGGATATGAGATGGAGGGAATCATTTGTCATGGTATTTTTCAAGGAATGATTAGTGACTAATGTATTTGTGAGGGATTAGTATTTGTAAAGATGTTAAAAAAACGGTTGAGGGATTTGGTCCCATATTTGAAGGATGAGCCCTCACAAATAGCCATCATTATTCACAATCTATGGTTCCTCACAAATGTTCTTCAGCAAAGGCCAAATTTTTTGTAGTGGGGAGGATGCGGGAAGGTTGCTGCAGGTATGCCTTACCTGACCGGAGCAGGAAGGTGCTAGGAGGAGGTCTCCAATAGATCCGAGGATGCATCTTCCTCTACCACGGCCGGCGGGCCTAGAAGGTTGGTCCAGGTCACCGTGCTTAATCCCAGCCACCGTGGCCTAGGATTTGCACCTCTGTAGATACGACGGAGGGAGGCGGAAGCTTTGGGGCCATCGCTCGCACCCTGGAGCACAAGGAGAGGAGGAGGAGAACTCCCTTGAGCCGCTACAGACGGCAGCTTAGGGCTGCTCGCGAGGAAGAAGGAGATTGGGTGACTTTTGACGCTTTTACCCCTCCGCGGGTTGAAGCACCTTGCACTTACGTAGGGGGAAGTATCGACAAATCGAAATGTTTCCAAAATCAATCACCTGCATGCAAGGGTGACGTGGCGGCTTACTATTGGCTCAAGTAAGTTGTTTTATAATAAATCATATCTCATGATTCGTAACTCGTATTAAAATAAGTTATATATGAATTTTGATCACGAGAACGAGAGGAATCCAATAAAAATAGTTTTATAGCCTGAATCTGATCATAGTTCGAAATGTAGTGTAAATTATCATCTTTAGTGAGTTAAAGATTAAGAAACCTTATTTTGAAAGGAATAAAGTGTTTAATAGGGTTTAATGGATCACTAGAGTTGATGTTAACCTGTTAAATGTGGAAAGGTACATTATGTTCAAAAAGGAAGAACTTTGCACATGATTAGTCTAATTTAGAGTTTATGTGCTTAAATATGCTTGAAATTGGAAAAGTACATAATGTTATCATCTTTAATGATTTAATTAAGGAAAAACCCTTAGATTTGATGATAGATGGACTTAATGAAGTAAATCAAGTTGATATTAACCTGTTGTTAATAAAAGTGAGAATAGGATCTAAAAAGATGATCTTTTTATATAATTGGTTTAATTTAGGGTTTTGTGCATGATTATGCACTAATGAGCTTGAAAAACCCTAATTTAGACGAATATGTCTTTTAATTGTTTCAATTGTTCAAACCCATGAATAAATAGGGATGTGATGATCCTAAGTCATTTTGGGTATAAAAGACTATTAAAATGAATAGTTGAGCAATTAAGGTTCAAATAAATGGAAAAGAGTATTTTAGGGTTTGTTAACCTAAAAGGGATAAAGTTTGAGAAATTGATCTAAGAAACCCTAATGAATATTAATGAAATCTTAATGCGGATTAGAAACCCTAGAAAGAGAATCCAAGTCAATAAAGTAGATTCTTGATAAAGTGTGTAATAAATAGAGTACATATTCTTTTCAGGAGTTATGTGATTACTTGCTTGGATCTGTTGATTGGCTAGATTGTGTATACATGAAGTATGTGTTAAATAATCTGCATGACTCATCAAATCAGGTATGTGGTTACGCTTATGAATAATCGCTCTAGTTTCTCGGCAATTCTCGAAGTTTTAATCGGTTGCTTGAAAATAACAGTTGGATGTTTATTTAATTCATGCAACTATAAAGTGACTATGATTATCACTATAAATGTGCGTATATAACTGACTAGATCCGGGTCCACCTATATTGTAATGAAAGGGATAAAAAAAGGGGTAATCCTAGAGCAAGGTCTAGGTTACCGAGAGTTAGAAACTGGGCTACCTACGTGTAGTACCCTGAGACTCATTAGCCTACTATGAGTTAAGGAGTGGGCTACTTACGAGTAGTGTGATGTGACTCAACCCTAGAAACGGGTTCACTTATAGGTGGATCATGAGGGGTTTAATGGGGACAACATAGAGGATAGGGCACTCTTGGATTGCGGAGTTATATCCAAAATGTAATCTTGGTTGTTAAATAATTAATTGAATGATTACATTGCTAACAAATTTACATGATTATTGTTTCCCCCACATACCAGCTTCGGCTGACCGACATTTTGTTTGTCGGCATTTTAGGTACAAGCCAAAAGGACAAACATTAAATCGTCATATTGTGAAATACATGAAGTAAAATACAAGGAGGATTAGTTAGAGTAGAATCCTTAAGTGGATAGATGTTTAGAGATCCAAGTTTTCAAAAAGGTATGCATACATTTATTTTCTTACAACTTTCAGTATAGTATGTTAAAATTTGATAATTATTTTTGGTTAATTGCCAAACCTTTGATCCGGAAGACATGGGTACGACTTCGACCTCTCAGTATCCCTTAATTGGGGGTTATCGGGAGGCGGGGGTGTAACAATATGCGTCAGTTATTTGTGGAAAACTTGACGTCAGCCCCTTTGCGTAAAAAAAAAGGTGCCGGCATGGGCACTATAGGCGCCAATTATTAGTAGGGCAACCAACGCCCAAACCCTTCACGCCACAAAAGGGCACCATCTATGACACCATCGACGTCAGTTTCTTAGTAATAACCGACGTCATATCACCTGCCACCACAGTCGTATTGGCCAGCACGGCCGTGTTGTCTGGCCACATGAAATGTCAGTTTTTTGCTATTAACCGACATTGTACGCCTTTTATTGTCTATTTTCGACTAATAACCGACACCTATATTTTGATTTTTTTTCTTTTCAGTTTGCAAGTCTGCTGTGGCTGGTCGTAGGATAAAGAAACCTGCAATTTAGTGGAACTGAACTGTAGGTTTACGACATCCATTTATATCAGCCAACAACATGCTACAAACTTGCAAATTTAACAAGATTCACATGTACACATGTAGAAACAGGCCACAAACCTGTAATTCCTTTCATTTTCACATTCACACATGTAGAAACATTCAGACACATATAGAAAATTCATGTAGCAACCTGGTGTTCCTTTCATTTTCACATTCACACATGCACATGTAGAAACATTCATGTAGCAACCTTTAGTTCCTTTCATTTTCACATTCACACATGTATAAACATTCAGACACATTTAGAAACATTCACATATATGACAATTCAGAAATATTCATTTATAAAATATCATTCTTTAGTCATTATCGCTATCAACATCCCAATTATATTTTAAAACCCCCACTACTTGTATGGCTTTTGCCCATTCTTCCCTTACATCATTTAATTCTTCTGTCGTATAGGAAGCATGTACATCTGATAAGGCCTTACCTGTAGTGTGGTCAGTTTTAAACACCTGCAAAGAGAATGATGTGTAAGAGAATGATGTATATATATAATTAATAATATATAAATAAGATTGATATATTTCATATTATCTAATGAGACTATATATAATACCTCAGGTATGGTATCGATGTCCACTGCGGTATATTTGATAATCACGTGCATAAATCGCATCACATAGTATGCACATGCCCAACTGTTGTCTTGTGTAACACACTATAAATTGAAACATACAAAATATTTAAAAATACAACTAAGCACCGTTCACATAAATAATATATACATTGGAGTCAGGAACTTACTTTCACATTCTCCCAAATTATTGGCTGGTTCTTTTTCCTGGGGACCTTTCCTCTAGGATTTTTGAACTCATGTAAACCCCTACATGTTAATGTAACACAATAAATTGCATAATTAAATAGTAATGTAATAATAGATGTTAACAGATATAAAAATGAAATATTTCTCACTGGAATAATGCCAACATGTGGGGAATCAGACCCATGTCGTAGGATCCCATCATTATTTTTCTTAACATCTGCATGCCACCTCATATTCTTCGCATCTATCGGATTGGCAAACAAGCGATGAAACTGTGATATTATAGGTAGATACCACATCACCTTGGTAGAAGAACCAGTTTTGGACTCCCTCAAAGTCGTCAATTTATACCGTGATGCACCACATTTTGGACAATCTTTCAAATCTACATAGTCCTTTTGAAATAATACACAATCATTCGGGCATGCGTGTATCTTCTTGGCCTCCATTCCCATTGGGCACAATAATTTCTTTACCTGGTATGTTGAGATTGGCAGCTCATTTCCTTCAGGAAGCATTTCTTTCAACAAAGACAACAATGACGTGAAGCTTTTGTTGCTCCATCTATTGTTAGCTTTCAGCTTATACAATCTCAACATAGTGCTAAGCTTCGTAAACTTAGTACAACTTGTGTATAATGGTTTCTCAGCATCATGCACAATGTTTCTAAACATGGGTGGTGGATCAGTTTCGGTGTGCTCTACCCCACAACTATCCAGCATCACATCAAAGATGTCTACTGGAACTGGTTCGTTCACATCTACGTCATCGAAGGCAATTTCTTCTTCCACACAAGCACTACTATCGACATCCACTGGTTTCGAGTTTGCAATCTCTCCATGTCAGTGCCATTCTATATAGCCTTGTACAATCCCGTTGCACATGACATGACTTTTGATTTCGTCACCAGTGCTGACTTTCAAGTTTTTACCGCAATGCCTACATGGACAGTAGAACCTATCTCTAGGTTGTTTCCTATGTTCCTCGACAAATCTAATAAATTGATCGAGACAAAAAATAAACTCTGGGGTGCAGCAATTGCGAATGGACATCCATGATCTATCCATTTCATGATCAAAGAGAAAAAAGTATATATTACAACAAGATTAGGGTCTAGGGTTAACAGATTAGAGTTTAAGCATGGTTAAAACTTTAGGGTTTAATGTCTTATATATGATTATGATTTACTCCTATTGAGTAAATCTTGGACGGGTTTCTTGACCAACAAATGCATGTGTTGTCATTCTTATATATAATAAATTTGTACCACCTATCCCATTCTTGAACACCTAATCTCACTAGTAAGTGTATAATGTATATTGGGTTTTCAAGAAAATTTCGGCAGCATTTCCCCACTGTTCTCCAAGTACATATGTACTTAGAGAACAAACGGGGAAATGCTACCAAAATTTTCTTGAAAACCCAATACACATTATACACTTACATACTAAGTGAGATTAGGTGTTCAAGAACAGTCCCAAATCAGGGACTATCAATGATTTACTCCTATTGAGTAAATCTTGGATGGGTTTCTAGGCCAACAAATACATGTATTGTCATTCTTATATATAATAAATGTGTACCACCTATCCCATTCTTGAACACCTAATCTCACTAGTAAGTGTATAATGTGTATTGGGTTTTTAAGAAAATTTCGACATCATTTCCCCACTGTTCTCCAAGTACATATGTACTTAGAGAACAAATGGGGAAATGCTACCAAAATTTTCTTCAAAACCCAATACACATTATACACTTACATCCTAAGTGAGATTAGGTGTTCAAGAACAGTCCCAAACCGGAGACTATCCAAGATTTACTCCTAATGAGTAAATCTTGGACGGGTTTCTAGGCCAAAAAATACATGTATGTTGTCATTCTTATACCTTCAATCCTAGTTTCATCATTCATATCCTAAGTTATTTGTAACATCATTTAATCATGTTTGTCAGTAAATACTAAATAGTAAATAAAAACCATGATTCCATATATCCAAGATTTGAATCAGGGGGTGATGTAGCCCTATTTTAGGGCTCCATCTAGTGCCATTTTATACTTATATCACATCTAAACATGTTAGATTACAAGCTTTTTCCCCTAATGTGTTTATCATTGCCAAATGCACTTATGATGTTCTTTGCATTGTTTTCAGGTACTTGGACCATGCCTTAGATGGAAGAGAGAGAAAGAAGGAGTTCTAGGGCTCCTCCACTCATGGGGAGTTCCAAAGGAGGCCACAAAATCTCCCTCAACCTACCTCCAATGGCCAAGAGTCGTCACCAAGCAAAGACATCCAAGAATGATGAAGTTTAAAGGATAATCAAGTAGCGCAAGACTCACCACGGCCGTGGGCACTTCCCACGACCATGCAAATTTATGACCAAGAACCAGCATTTCAACAGGGGTTTTGCCCAAGTCGCCACGACCGTGGCCATCTGCCAGGGTCGTGGCGACTTGGGGAAAAACCCTGTTGAAATGCTGGTTCTTGGTTATAAATTCGCACGACCGTGGGAAGTGCCCACGACCACATCCCCCTCCTCCAAAATGGTTGTGACCCAACACGGTTGTGGTGCCACTCACCCACCACGACCGTGGCACTCCCAACGGTCGTGGCCACAAACATAGCATACCACCAGCCCCATACCACGACCATATTCTTACCCCACGACCGTCCTATACTACCCTCAACACAGCCATGGCACACCAAAATGACCGTGGTGACCAACCTACCCTGCCATTTCCACCACATATCCACCTCAAATCCACTCCATTTCACCATTATCATTAGAGCTTCATATATCAACATACATACTAGGTCATATTTCAAGTCAAGATTTAGGCATTTAATCACCTTAGGGCGCATACATGATTCACAAGGTATTTGGGTGCACAAAGAATAATATATGTTACTGATTTAGGAGTTCACATTATCAATTTAGAAATAGAAGACCCATATGTGAGTTAAGTTTGAGATTTAACATCAATGTATCTTTAACACGCATGTTTCAAGGTTCAAAGCACATAATCAAATCAAATTAGGATGCTAGAATGGACAAGTTGAATCTTATTTCAACATGCATCAAAATTTACTGAATTAGGTCAAGCATGAGGATTAGAAACACAAATATATGCAAGTACAAGATTTGAATCAAAATTGAAGCCTAATGGCACATTGGGAGAGTGAGATTATACCTCACTTGAAGGCTGAAGAACAAATATATGCAAGTCAACAATGCAAATGGATGACACAACAACTCAATTCAGCCCAAGAGCACAAGTGCAATCAACACAATTCTGTTATAATGAATTAATTAGGTATCAATAAGCATCAATTGTAGTGAGACTCTCTTAGTCCATGCTACTACAAATGGAAAATCAGAAAATATGATGCATGTGTAACCTTAATTGCAAAAATACAATCTAAGTCCACTAATGAAAAAAATTACCCTAATGACAAAAGGGCCAACAAGGAGCAAGAAGATAGGGGTTATTTTGATCATTTTGATGCATGTGTTACTTAAAATTGCAGGAGCAGGAGCAAGGAGAAAGGAGCAAGAAGAGGAGGAAGAAGGGTATCACGAGTAGGAGTAGGAGCAGAGGAAGAAGAGGCACCAGAGGAGCAGGAGCAGGAGTAGAGTAGGAGCAGCAGGCGATGGTGGTGGTAAGCGGGTGACGGCAGTGAGTGGGCGACGGTCGGAGCAGGAGCAGGAACAGGAGTAGATGCAGAGGAGCAGACGAGCAAGCGACGACAATAGTAAGAGGAAGCAGAGGAGCAGGTGGCGGCAGCAGCAGCAGCGGCAGGCATGACCAGCCTTTTTCATGCGTCCGGAAATGAACGTAGGACAAAGGAAGGAATCAAGCTTTAAATTAATAACTCGAAACCTTCTAGGCCCCCACAACTTTATTACGGGGTCGAAGTAAATATACGGGGTCGAACATAGGGACGTGGTGACGTTTAGGACTCCACAGATCTCGTTCTTTAGTCAGATAAGCCAAGACGATAGTCGATAAAAGTAATTGCTAGAACTAGTCTAGCGGGCTGTCACGATATACAACAAAACAAAGAAAACAAAACAAAACAAAACAAAACAGAGCTCGTGAGTCTACTAATCAGTGAAAGAGAGTTCCTGGCTATGTAACCACAAACGCGGCAGTATATGCACAAGTTCTCGGGTGTAGACAACCCTTGAACACCAAAGCAAGCATCTAGTATGCACAGTGGCATCTGTCCTGTGGGGTCTTCCCACTCGCTCTCGCGATGCGTGACTAAAACCATCAACAATATGTCAATGACCCTCTCTCGAGGAATGACATATCAACACCTCAGAATACACTAAGTTCCCTCTCGAGTCTTAGGATATTACGGGGTGTTAGGAACAGAATACCTCGGATCGTCCTCCTCTCGGGTTCAGATCCAAACTATCGTCTCTTAGCTATTCCTACAATGGATCTCTTGATACAGACAAAATACAATAGTTCAAGCGAGTAAGAGATCAACCAAACTAGCAATCATAACTTGGAAAGAGAAAATAGAACATGCAACATACTAGATCTGATATGAATCTACTTGCTTAAGGAAAAAGTATATAAACATGCCCAGATCGGGCTACATAGCCAAGAAGGAGCTAACTAGCCATAGACAAGCATAGCTGGCACCGAACAAAGATGGATAAACATCATTTGTACAAGAAACAAAGGAATGCAGTAGAATGAAAGAGAAGAGGAAAGAGATATGACCCATAGAGTAGAGGTGGCTCTCGCTCCTCAGCCTCTATGCAGGTCAGATCTTGGCCCTTGGGTCTTCTCTTTGTCCCTCTGGACTCCTCGGCTCTCTCTCTCTAGGCCGTATCGAGCGGCGACCGTATCGGGTAGTAGACTTTTGGGGAACTCGACACACTAGCTCCTTGGTCTAGGAACTAGCTCTTGCCGGGTCCTCCCTCGGGCTCCCTTTTCTTTGTAGGTTGGCAACTGCTATTTATATGCAGCGAGTTGATGGGAGTTGTAGATTTTATTGGCCCACATGTCCTTCATCCATGGTGTGGGCTCCGATCTCCAAAACCACGATATAAACTCAGCAGAAGCATTCGATTAGTAGTGGAATAAAAAAATCATCGGAAATTAAATCTTTTTGAGACAAGATCTTAAAAACCATAAAACTTCTTTCATAGAAAGGAGATAAACTATTTACATCTCTATTAAATTACTTCTTGAGTAATTATATACAACATGATACAAAATCTCAAGAGTTAAAACCAAAAATCTCAGACCACTAACTCCAAGGACCTGAGAGTACAGAGACGGCATAGGACTATCTAACTATAGCTTAGCAGTCAGTATCTCCACCTGAGATTCACTGCTGCTCCTGGTGCTGCTGCTGTTGGTATTGGTCACCTGTAGACTGGTTCCTTCATCCTCAACGACCACCTAAAACGTTGAAACCTACGGAGTGAGACAATTATAAATAATTGTCCCAACGAGAGTTATAACTCTCAACTAGAAGCTTTATAATAGCAATCAAAGAACAATATAAGCAATAAAAGCTTTCAAGGCAATCAACATCAGATTGACATTAAGTAGAACAACAACATTTAGGAAATGTGAACAACATATGTACTATGCAGAGTAACATCATTCATGTATCTCGTAGTTCAACCTAAGTAGATATACTACGCGGTTGATTATGTTTTTCAAACAATATTATGCTCTGCGGAGATGAGGTATACCGCTCATACTCCAACTGATCACTGTTAAGTCGCATCGGTATCATACCTAGGTCATCAAAAGAGTCGGATTCTTATGACCTCATCTTCCTCAGTCAGAGTGAGGATAAATATGCAAGACATCTTGTGTCTCTGCTACTATATCTCACCAGGGTAATCTAGTACTTTGATATTAGAGTCACAGTGGCATTCTGTACTCTCTTCGTCATCGAAAGATTTCTTCTTTATCTCTCATCGATGCGGTATAAGGATTTCCTCAAGAGAATTGTATTACAGCATAAACATATAGTGAAGGGTTGATGGATTAAGATACATCTACATCAATTCCTACACTAGGATGTAAGGATTTACACATCCATATTCCCCCACATACTCAAAAGTATGTGATCCAGGAATTCCCTTAGGAAAACCTGTTTCACCATCATATAGCTTCTGACAATGATGGATCTATGATCAGGGCTCTACATGGTATGATTATACTTGATTAGTTAGGTACATTTCAGTATTCTTTTAACATCATACATGTTCTCAATCATTAATCATTAGCACAGCAGCTATGAAAGTAGAATACTAAATGTAACAACTCTAACTCACATCAATCATCATTTCTTATTCATTTTATCATAAGTCATCTAATTAGCATGTCCTTGATGATATTCATGGCTCTTACAGCCTATCATCTCATGTGATGCCACTTACCAGTCAACAGTGTTATTTCATTATTCATAAAGCTAAAAACATGCTTTCAATGAATATGGTGTCATAATTCATACCTGGATATGATCATCCTCATATAAGAACCTGCATGGTTAATTCAACTGATAACAGTAAACAATTCATACCAAGAGTTGTACCTTCTTACTCTTACAAGAGTTAGGTTCCCTGATTTCTCATCAATTAGGGTTTACTATTCACATTACATATTATCACCCTAGAATTAGGGTTTACTATTCATTTTATAGTGAATTGAACTCATATCATCATCATGTATGAGAAATATCACCATTGATGCCCTCAGATTAGATTAAGATTCATCAATTATCACAATTAGGGCTTCCATGATCTCACATAGGTGGATTATACCCTAATCATGCACATTCATGTACATTGAAGGTATTTTACTTGAATTGCAACCATAAATGGTACTTTCTCTCTCCTCTTACTAATAGATGTTATTACATCACTCTAGGTTAGGTTGGAACAAGTCCTCACTGATTAACATAAGCCAAAACACCACTAACATGTCATTAGGGTTTGATTAAAACAAGGTATCACTTGATTGAACCCTTCAAGGGCATAATGGTAAAATACACCATTGATCACCATCATAGGTCAATTCATTAGTCACTTAGTCCCTTAATGTTCTAGGGTACCATTAGGGTTTAGATTAGATCATCTTTGGACCAATTACACCTTCAAACGATTAAGTATAAACAACCCTAAAAGTCTCCAAACGGTTTCAACCTTCAACCTCCAAACGGTCTTGAGACCGTTTGGGGGTGTTGACCGTTTGGATGGTTTGACCTTCAAGACCGCATGGGTCACCAAGACCACATGGGTGCATTGATTGTTTGGGATAGTTGACTTCCAAACCGTTTGAAGCTATGCGACTTGAAACCGTTTGATCTTAAACGATCTTGAGATCGATTGGTCCAAACGACCTTGAGATCGTTTGAGCCCAAACGGTCTTGAGACCGTTTGGCCCCAAATGGTCTTGAGACCATTTGGCCTCAAACGGTCTTGAGACCGTTTGGATCCAAATGGTCTTGAGACTGTTTGGTCCAAATGGGCTCAATCCGTTTGGACCTCAGAAGTGACTCCAAGGTTATAATCGATTATGATTATCTATGTTGAAGCCTCCAGTTGGTCAAATCCTTGTTAACCACTTGTAATTGAGTCAATTAGGATTAGCCTTAATCACTTAGACACCAAATTTACCCTCAATTGAAAGCCAATTAGGGTTGAATCCATCTCAAATAGGGCTTTCAATCGGATAATCATCAATGTTCAACAATGTGAATCAAATTGAGGTTGAACCCATCAATTGACCTCAAATTGGGACCAAACTTGGCCCAAACGATCTTGAGATCGTTTGGACATCCTCCAAACGGTCTTGAGACCGTTTTCCCAAAGTTTCATCAAAATCTAAGTCGATTGGATAAGGGTTGAACTCTAATTGGGTCATAAAATCAGTACTTTTATCAATTCATCAACCTATTGTGATTGGACCCTCAAACCATCAAATTACCTTAACCCTAGACCTCCAAACGGTCTTGGGTTGTCACCAAACGGTCTTGAGACCGTTTGGATGAACCCCAAACGGTCTTGAGACCGTTTGGGCCCTTCAACCCAAAGTTCACCAAAATCTATCCTTGAAATCAGCAAATCAACCCGATTAGGGTTTAGGGGGTTGAAGTGCCTTCAACTTGTGATTGGTTTGGAATTAAGCTATGATTCTTTGTAGATATTAAATTCAACATGTTACCAGCAGACCCTTAAATGGTTGTCCCTTGGTCAACCCTATCAAACGGTCTTGAGACTGTTTGATTCCAAACGGTCTTACAAGACTGCATGAGATCAAACGGTTTGAGACCGTTTGATTTCAAATGGTTTGCAACCGTTTGGACCAAAAGGGTCCAAGGTCATTTGATAAAGTTTCCTAGGAATTTACGCCCATCATATTCAACCTATGTTCAGGTCGGTTACTCCACGGATTTTCTTGCAAGAGTGCAAGGAAGAATGGGGAAGAAGAAGAACTAAGCATAATTTGCAAGAACATAGTTATGCATAATAAAGCAAGAAGTTTAGAGTTATAAAACCCGCCTCAAACGTTGTTCCTAGAGCTCCAAGCTTCCAAGCTTCAAGCCTTTAATGGTTTCTTGAGCTCCACAGGTTGGCCAAAGATGATTCTCCAAGGAAAAGATGGGGATGGTCGGCTAAAACAAGAAACCTAAGTAAATTAACCATAGAACCAACCTTATACAAGGATTTCCTCCAAGAATCCGAGTTAGAAGATGGTTTTCTTCTTACCTTAGAACTAGTTGGTCGTCTCCTTGAGTTCTAGAGCTCTTCCTTGGTCGGTTGAGCAAGATGAGAAATGAAGAGGAGAAAGGATACGTTTACTTGGTTTGCAAAGAAGTAGGCTTATATAGTTTAGGTTGATTTTCACCATAAGGACCTTTAGAACATAGATTTCTCATCTAAGTCCCTCCTTCTTTCTAAGGCACGTCCAAACCATCATAACTTATGCAAAGACCATCAAAACTCAAGATTTAAGGGTAAAGAAAACCAACATGCAAACTAAGGTACATATGTGAAGGGTCTCCTGACTCATATTAGGTGAATTTTACCACAAAGATCATTCTTCTCATCTGATTATTCATTGAAGCGCCCTATTCATCATTTTTACTTTAAATGATGTCAAGAGTCATAAAAGATATTCTAGAGGGTGTATTTTACAATTTGCACCCCACATTTTGGGTAAATTGCACTTTACTCCAAATTTAGGGTTTTTAAGCACAAGGATCATTCCACAAGCTGCATCTTGATGTCCAAGATTGGGAAATCCATCATACCTCATCATATTCACTCATATGATGTATCATCCTCAAAGGAACATTTTAACATATGAAATTTGCAAGTTAATCCTTTTAACTGGGTAATTTACACATAGGTCCCTGCATTTACAAAACAATACTACAACTTTGTTTTTAAAGGGGCTAAATTGAAAGTGTATGTTCCTGAGGAACTTAATTACATGCCAGGGAGTTATCACAAGTATTTAATTACATATTTAGGCAAAACACCTAGGGTTAGTTTATAACCCAGGTCAGGGATGTTACAAATTATCCACCCCTTAAAAGGATTTCGTCCCCGAAATCGACAAAACATATTTTTAGGAGAAAAGAGTAGGGTATTTCCTCCTCATCTCATCCTCTAGTTCCCAAGTGGCTTCTTCGACACCACGGTGATTCCAGAGGACTTTCACAAGACTTATGTCTTTCTTCTTTAGCTTTTTAATTCTGTTATCCAGGATTGACACTGGTCCCTCCTCATAAGTTATATCTTCATTCAATTCTATTTCCATAGGCTGTAGAACTGACTCAGTATCAGGGTGACATTTCCTCAGCATAGAAATGTGAAACACAGGGTGTAACTTCTGCAACTCTGGAGGTAAATCTAATCTATAGGCTACCTTTACAACTCGTTCAATGATTGGATAAGGCCCCATAAATCTAGGAGCTAACGTCCCCTTCCTTCCAAAACAAAGGACTCCTTTCCAAGGTGAGACCTTAAGGTACACTCTGTCTCCAACCTGGAACTCTAAGGGTTTACAACGTCTGTCAGCATAAGACTTCTGCCTATCCTGTGCAGTCTTAAGCTGTTGTTGTATAACTTTGATCTTCTCTGTAGTTTGCTGCACAAGATCAGGACCTAACAACTGATGCTCACCAGTCTCATACCAACATAAGGGTGATCTACAACGTCTACCATACAAGGCTTCATAAGGTGCCATATCAATACTATGCTGATAGTTATTGTTATAGGCAAACTCTATCAAGCTTAGGTGTAGATCCCAACTTCCGGTAAACTGGAGAACACATGCTCTCAACAAGTCTTCCAAGGTTTGGATAGTCCTTTCTGACTGTCCACCAGTCTGTGGATGAAAGGCTGTACTAAACCTTAACTTGGTGCCTAAAGCTCTGTGTAACTGCTCCCAAAAATGACTTGTAAACTGGGGACCTCTGTCAGAAACTATAGTGAAAGGAACTCCGTGCAAATGCACTATCTCTTGGACATACAACTGTGATAACCTTTCAGCAGAATATGTTGTTTTGACAGGTAAGAAATGCGCTGTCTTTGTCAACCTATCAACAATTACCCAAATGGAATCATGTCCTTTGCTTGTCCTGGGTAGGCCTACAACAAAGTCCATGGTCACATGGTCCCACTTCCACTGTGGTATGGGTAAAGGTTGTATTGTTCCTGCAGGCTTTTGGTGTTCAGCCTTAACTTGCTGATACACAGGACACCTCAAAACAAACTCAGCAACATCCTTCTTCATTCCAGGCCACCAATACATGTCCTTTAAGTTTTGATACATCTTGGTGCTCCCTGGATGCATAACATACATTAAAGAATGAGCTTCTTCTAAGACTAACTTCCTAAAGTTATCCACATCAGGTACTATCATCCTCCCATGATAGCATGCTACTTGATCATCTGAATCATGGAAACCTTCTCGCTTCTCATCACCATACTCAGATTTAATCTGTTGAACTGCAACATCAACTTGTTGTGCCTTCTTTATCTGCTCTCTTAGGGTAGGTTTAATATGCATCTCAGCTAACAAACCGGTTAACAATGACACCTTCAACTGCACATTATCTTGCCTTAAATAGATAAGCATATCTCTCCTAGAGCATACTAAGGAACTTAGTTGTGCTCTATCCATGGTTGATGTTGCTGATTTCCTACTCAAGGCATATGCAACCACATTGGCCTTCCCTGGATGGTAATCAATTGTACAATCGTAGTCCTTGATTAACTCCATCCAGCGACATTGCCTCATGTTAAGCTCATGCTGAGAGAAGATATACTTAAGATTCTTATAATCTGTGAAAATCTGGAATGTTTCTCCGTAGAGATAATGTCTCCAGATCTTCAAGGCATGAACCACAACAGCCAACTCTAGATCATGTGTCGGATAATTCTCCTCGTGTTTCTTAAGCTATCGGGAAGCAAAAGAAATCACTTGCTTATCCTACATCAACACACATCCAAGTCCATTCTTGGAGGCATCACAGAAAACGATATATCCTTTACCTTGTTCAGGTAGTACAAGCACATGTGCACTTGTCAACCTCTCCTTCAACAGCTGAAAAGACTGTTGACACTTATCACTCCAGGTAAAAGGAACATCTTTCCAGGTTAACTTGGTTAATGGTAAGGCTATAGAACTAAAGTTCTTAATAAACCTTCGGTAGTAACCAGCTAACCCTAAGAAACTTCGAATCTCCGTCGGTGTCTTCGGTTGTTCCCACTATAGAACAGATTCTACTTTTTTAGGGTCAACACGAATTCCCGAGGCAGATATCACGTGTCCAAGAAAAGATACTTCCGGCAACTAGAACTCACACTTGCTAAACTTAGCATATATCTTATGTTCTCTTAGAAAAGTTAGAGCCTGACGGAGATGCTGTTCATGTTGCTGAGCATCTTTACTATAGATCAGAATGTCATCTATGAAAACGAAAACACACTGATCGAGGAAAGGTCGGAGGACTCTATTCATGAGTTCCATGAATGCAGCTGGTGCATTAGTTAGTCCAAACGACATAACTGTGAACTCATAGTGACCATATCTTGTCCTAAAAGCAGACTTGGATACGTCACTGTCCTTAATACGGAGTTGATGATATCCAGACCTCAAGTCTATCTTTGAGAAGACTGTTGCACCACGCAATTGATAAAAAAGATCATCAATCCTCGGCAGAGGGTACTTATTCTTTATTGTTACTTTATTAAGTTGTCTATAATCAATGCACAACCGCATTGACCCATCTTTCTTTTTAACAAACAAAACCGGAGCACCCCAAGGTGAAGTACTCGGTCGGATGAAACCTTTCTCAAGTAACTCTTGAAGCTGTTTCTTGAGTTCTGCCATCTCGGTAGGTGCCATCCTATACGGTATCTGAGATAAGGGTTGTGTATCTGGAACTAAATTGATTTCAAAATCAATTTCTCGAGGCGGTGGTATACCTGGAAGTTCTTCAGGAAACACGTCTTCGAATTCCCTAACTACAGGAACTTCAACAGGGTTGGGACTCTCTATGGTAGTATCTACCACATGGGCCAAGAATGCATAACATCCTTGCCTCATCAGCTTTTCAGCAACCATAGCTGACACAAGACAGGTGGGTAGAATCTTTCTTTCTCCTTGAAAGATCCATGTTTTGCTTTTATCAGCAAACACAGCCAGCTTGGATTCACAATCCAAGACCACCTTATACCTTTCCAAGGTATCCATCCCAAGGATTATATCAAATCCTTGCATATCAAGTGGTATAAGATCCACTTGAATGTGATGATTAGAAAAGAAGAGGATGCAGGGAGAGCATACCTCTTGCAAAATAGCAGACCCACTCAACGGAGTCTCCAGCAACAAGCTATCTGCCCTATGACTGACTGTCATATTGCAGTTGCGAATCACTCTTCGAGTGATAAAAGAGTGTGTAGCACCCGGGTCAATCAAAACAAATATAACACAGGATTTAGACATATCAGAATATAAAAGTTCCATCTGACCTGCCACAACCCGTGGATTGACCACTGCATCTGGTGCGTTCATAGCATAAAACCTCGCTGTCGCCTGAGGTTGAGTTGGTGGTGATGATCCATCTTGAGACGCTTGTCCACGTCCTCTAGCTGCTCCTTGAGATTGCCTTCTCTGTGATCCCTGTTGACTCTGTCTCTGAGGTTGTGTCACACTGACAGGCCTAGACCTGCAATCCTTCATCAAGTGTCCCACCTTCCCACAGTTGTAGCAGTTTCTTTCCATTTGTTGTGGTCTTGGTGGTCCTGTGACTGACATTGATGCTGAATTGCGAGTCTCTTATGGCGGTAAACTCCGTCCTCTACCTATACTTGTGGACCACTGGGTCTGAGAACTAGATCTGGGTGGTGGAGGTGTAGGTGCAGAGAACCTAGGCTTCTTAAAGTCTCTAGATGAAGAACCCTGGAACTATGAATATTTCTTTTGGGTTTGCCTCTTCTCAACTATGGATCTTTCTATCCTTCAGACTGACTCAACGAAGGTAGCGAACCTTTCCCGGTTCTCTAGGGCAGACACGGGAGTAGTCAAGTCGGCATTCAAACCCTTCTCAAACCTTCTGATCCTTTCTTCTTCTGTGGCATCCATGTGCGGACAGAACCACAACAACTCCATGAACTTAGCTTCGTACTCGCTAATGTTCATCATGCCATGCCTCAATCTCTCGAACTGAGAGATCATCTCATCCAGGAAGGTCTTTGGAAAATATCTGTGGACAAATTCCCGACGAAAGTCTTCCCACGATATCTCTATTCCATGTCTCTTCTGCTCTTCCATGGTCCACCAGTGACCAACACTTCCTTTGAGAAGATAGACATCATGTCTAACCTTCTCAGCTTCAGGGATGTTCAAGATTCTGAAGGCTTTCTCCAACTCGGTTAACCACAGATCGACATCTACGGGGTCAGCTGTCCCAAAGTATTCGGTAGCTCCGACACGACGAATTCGCTCGAACGTCTTACCGATACCTTGTCCCTCAGGCTGGACAGGTGCCCTAGGTGCAGACATGGGCATCCTGTCGGTGATGTGTGTCATGGCAGTCATAAACTGCCCGAACATAGTTTGAACAGCTGGGTTACCCATATCAACTGGGTCAAACTGTGGTGGCTCCCTGGGTGGCTCAGGTACGGGTTGCTCTATTTATGGGTTCCTTGCACCTTCCCGAGGTGCAGCAACACTACTCTCCACCACATACTCCTCAAGTGGCTCAGACATCCTTAGATATCTTCTTCTCCTGAGGAACAGAAGATTCTATTAGATAAGGAAGAAACACTAAGGATAGACTCGACATCCTAAGTCCTATGTCTCTGTAGACTCAGCGAACCTAGAGCTCTGATACCACTTAATTGTGGGCTCTGATCTCCAAAACCACGATATAAACTCAGCGGAAGCATTCGATTAGCAGTGGAATACAAAAATAATCAGAAATTAAAACTTTTTGAGACAAGATCTTAAAAACCATAAAACTTCTTTCATAGAAAGGAGATAAACTGTTTACATCTCTGTTAAATTACTTCTTGAGTAATTATATACAACATGATACAAAATCTCAAGAGTCAAAACCAAAAATCTCAGACCACTAACTCCAAGGACCTGAGAGTACAGAGACGACATAGGACTATCTAACTATAGCTCAGCAGTCAGTATCTCCACCTGAGATTCACTACTGCTCCTGGTGCTGCTGCTGTTGGTATTGGTCACCTGTAGGCTTGTTCCTTCGTCCTCGACGACCACCTCAAAAAGTTGAAATCTACGGAGTGAGACAACTATAAATAATTGTCCCAGCGAGAGTTATAACTGTCAACTAGAAGCTTTATAATAGCAATCAAAGAACAATATAAGCAATAAAAGCTTTCAAGGCAATCAACATCAGATTGACATTAAGTAGAACAACAACATTTAGGAAATGTGAACAACATATGTACTATGCAGAGTAACATCATTCATGTATCTCATAGTTCAACCTAAACAGATATACTACACGGTTGATTATGTTTTTCAAACAATATTATGCCCTGCGGAGATGAGGTATACCGCTCATACTCCAACCGATCACTGTTAAGTCGCATCGGTATCATACCTAGGTCATCAAACGAGCCGAATTCTTATGACCTCATCTTCCTCAGTCAGAGTGAGGATAAATATGCAGGACATCTTATGTCTCTGCTACTATAGCTCACCAGGGTAATCTGGTACTTCGCTATTAGATTCACAGTGGCATTCTGTACTCTCTTCGTCATCGAAAGATTTCTTGTTTATCTCTCATCGATGCGGTATAAGGATTTCCTTGAGAGAATTGTATTACAGCATAAACATATAGTGAAGGGTTGATGGATTAAGATACATGTACATCAATTCCTACACTAGGATGTAAGGATTTACACATCCATATTCCCCCACATACTCAAAAGTATGTGATCCAAGAATTCCCTTAGGAAAAACTCTTTCACCATCATATAACTTCTGACAATGATGGATCTATGATCAGGGCTCTACATGGTATGATTATACTTGATTAGTTAGGTACATTTCAGTACTCTTTTGACATCATACATGTTCTCAATCATTAATCATTAGCATAGCAGCTATGAAAGTAGAATACTAAATGTAACAGGTCTAACTCACATCAATCATCATTTCTTATTCATTTTATCATAAGTCATCTAATTAGCATGTCCTTGATGATATTCATGGCTCTTACAGCCTATCATCTCATGTGATGCCACTTACCAGGCAACAATGTTATTTCATTATTCATAAAGCTAAAAACATGCTTTCAATGAATATGGTGTCATAATAAATACCTGGATATGATCATCCTCATATAAGAACCTGCATGGTTAATTCAACTGATAACAGTAAACAATTCATACCAAGAGTTGTACCTTCTTACTCTTACAAGAGTTAGGTTCCCTGATTTCTCATCAATTAGGGTTTACTATTCACATTACATATTATCACCCTAGAATTAGGGTTTACTATTCATTTTATAGTGAATTGAACTCATATCATCATCATGTATGAGAAATATCACCATTGATGCCCTCAGATTAGATTAAGATTCATCAATTATCACAATTAGGGCTTCCATGATCTCACATAGGTGGATTATACCCTAATCATGCACATTCATGTACATTGAAGGTATTTTACTTGAATTGCAACCATAAATGGTACTTTCTCTCTCCTCTTACTAATAGATGTGATTACATCACTCTAGGTTAGGTTGGAACAAGTCCTCACTGATTAACATAAGACAAAACACCACTAACATGTCATTAGGGTTTGATTAAAACAAGGAATCACTTGATTGAACCATTCAAGGGCATAATGGTAAAATACACCATTGATCACCATCATAGGTCAATTCATTAGTCACTTAGTCCCTTAATGTTATAGGGTACCATTAGGGTTTAGATTAGATCATCTTTGGACCAATTACACCTTCAAACGATTAAGTATAAACAACCCTAAAAGTCTCCAAACGGTTTCAACCTTCAACCTCCAAACGGTCTTAAGACCGTTTGGGGGCGTTGACCGTTTGGATGGTTTGACCTTCAAGACCGCATGGGTCACCAAGACCGCATGGGTGTGTTGACCGTTTGGGATAGTTGACTTCCAAACCATTTGAAGCTATGCGACTTGAAACCGTTTGATCTTAAACGATCTTGAGATCGATTGGTCCAAACGACCTTGAGATCGTTTGAGACCAAACGGTCTTGAGACCGTTTGGCCCCAAATGGTCTTTAGACCGTTTGGCCTCAAACGGTCTTGAGACCGTTTGGATCCAAACGGTCTTGAGACCGTTTGGTCCAAATGGGCTCAAACCGTTTGGACCTCAAAAGTGACTCCAAGGTTATAATCTATTATGGTTATCTATGTTGAAGCCTCCAGTTGGTCAAATACTTGTTAACCACTTGTAAATTGAGTCAATTAGGATTAGACTTAATCAATTAGACACCAAATTGACCCTCAATTGAAAGCCAATTAGGGTTGAATCCATCTCAATTAGGGCTTTCAATCGGATAATCATCAATGTTCAACAGTGTGAATCAAATTGAGGTTGAACCCATCAATTGACCTCCAATTGGGCCCAAACTTGGCCCAAACGGTCTTGAGATCATTTGGACATCCTCCAAACGGTCTTGAGACCGTTTCCCAAAGTTTCATCAAAATCTAAGTCAATTGGATAAGGGTGGAACCCTAATTGGGTCTAAAAATCAGTACTTTTATCAATTCATCAACCTATTGTGATTGGACCCTCAAACCATCAAATTACCTTAACCCTAGACCTCCAAACGGTCTTGGGTTGTCACCAAACGGTCTTGAGACCGTTTGGATGAACCCAAAATGGTCTTGAGACCATTTGGGCCCTTCAACCCAAAGTTCACCAAAATCTATCCTTGAAATCAGCAAATCAACCCGATTAGGGTTTAGGGGGTTGAAGTGCCTTCAACATGTGATTGGTTTGGAATTAAGCTATGATTATTTGTAGATATTAAATTCAACATGTTACCAGCAGACCCTTAAATGGTCGTCCCTTGGTAAACCCTATCAAATAGTCTTGAGACCGTTTGATTCCAAACGGTCTTACAAGACCGCATGAGATTAAACGGTTTGAGACCGTTTGATTTCAAATGGTTTGCAACTATTTGGACCAAAAGGGTCCAAGGTCGTTTGATAAAGTTGCCTAGGAATTCAAGCCCATCATCTTCAACCTCTGTTCAGGTCGGTTACTCCACGGATTTGCTTGCAAGAGTGCAAGGAAGAATGGGGAAGAAGAAGAACTAAGCATAATTTGCAAGAACATAGTTATGCATAATAAATCAAGAAGTTTAGAGTTATAAAACCCGCCTCAAACGTTGTTCCTAGAGCTCCAATCTTCCAAGCTTCAAGCCTTTAATGGCGTCTTGAGCTCCACAGGTTGGCCAAAGATGATTCTCCAAGGAAAAGATGGGGATGGTCAGCTAAAACAAGAAACCTAAGTAAATTAACCATAGAACCAACCTTATACAAGGATTTCCTCCAAGAATCCGAGCTAGAAGATGGTTTTCTTCTTACCTTAGAACTAGTTGCTTGTCTCCTTGAGTTCCAGAGCTCTGCCTTGGTCGTTTGAGCAAGATGAGAAATGAAGAGGAGAAAGGATACGTTTACTTGGTTTGCAAAGAAGTAGGCTTATATAGTTTAGGTTGATTTTCACCATAAGGACCTTTAGAACATATATTTCTCATCTAAGTCCCTCCTTATTTCTAAGGCACGTCCAAACCATCATAACTTATGCAAAGCCCATCAAAACTCAATATTTAAGGGTAAAGAAAACCAACATGCAAACTAAGGTACATATGTGAAGGGTCTCCTTACTCATATTAGGTGAATTTTACCACAAAGATTATTCTTCTCATCTGATTATTCATTGAAGCGCCCCTTTCATAATTTTTACTTTAAATGATGTCAAGAGTCATAAAAGATATTCTAGAGGGTGTATTTTACAAGTTGCACCCCACATTTTGGGTAAATTGCACTTTACTCCAAAATTAGGGTTTTTAAGCACAAGGATCATTCCACAAGCTGCATCTTGATGTCCAAGCTTGGGAAATCCATCATACCTCATCATATTCACTCATATGATTTCTCATCCTCAAAGGAACATTTTAACCTATGAAATTTTCAAGTTAATCCTTTTAACTGGGTAATTTGCACATAGGTCCCTGCATTTACAAAACAATACTACAACTTTGTTTAAAAAGGGACAAAATTGAAAGTGTATGTTCCTGAGGAACTTAATTACATGCCAGGGAGTTATCACAAGTATTTCATTACATATTTAGGCAAAACACCTAGGGTTAGTTTATAACCCAGGTCATGAATGTTACACGTGGCTTCGATCTTGAGGCATCAGGCGGCCGTATCGGGCGGTGGCTGTATCGGTCGGCGGCCATATCGGCCAGACCCTATCAGGAAGCCCTATAGGGCAGCCATATCGGCCAAACCCTATCGGGCAGCTGTATTATTGTCTTTTCAGGTTCGGTACTTGAGAGTCCCATAATTGGCTAGTTTCGGTGCCTGTAAGTAAAAAAATGGCTAATTAGCTACATTATTGGCTATTTTTACTACTTTTATCTAATGTGAGACAAAAAGCATAAAACATGAACAAAAGAGTGCATATTAAGACTAAAGTGGCACAAAACTGTAGATAAAATGCATAGAAAATATGCGCTAATTTGGGTGTTATCAACTACCCCAAGCTTAAAACTTGCTTGTCCTCAAGAAAGACTGTGCTCAAAGAACAAAAGATAACATCCAAATTAAGCTTGGCAATAAATGCTAAAGTTAAGAAAAATAGTTTAAAGCATCAATATTCTTGATCCATGTCATTTCAGAACAAACCCTACCAAACAAGCACAATCCTGCCAAAGTAAGATCAAAGAGTGTCCAGGCAAGATTAAGCGAATTAACTACAGCCTGCCGATACTCATGAGGGTTTGAATCATAATTATTTAAACATGAAAGAGTTGTCATTTAGGTGATCAAGCAGGTGATGAGAAATGAGCCATCACCACAAATCCATCCATACCAATCAAGAATACCACACCTCTCACTTATTCATGTCCTAAGAAACAAAGAAAAAAGACTCTAATGACTTCTGAGGATCCCGATCTGCGTCAAGTTGGTCCATGTAGCGAGCAACAGTCCCTGCAGTCTGAACCAGTTGGTCCAAAGCAGTGAGATGAACTCCTCGTACTGCGCCTGAACCAACCCTACTACTGAGATGATCTCATAGGTCACCTAGGGGGTTCCTAGTGACTCTCTAATGAGCTTTTAGAGTGGTACTACCAGACACGACATATCCGTGTTCATGAGCGCAGTCATACACCGGCTGGGCACCATCCTCAACTCTCCTAAAAGAGAAAACAAGCGCTCATTTATTGTTCACACTCAGGCTTTTATCATCTGCATTCTATTTTTGTGGGCTTGGGTGAGAACTATATAGATATTTTGGGATTTTGTGGGCGGCCAAGCCTCTTTTGTACATTTTTATATTTTTCATCTTTTTGACTCAATCTAATGTGAGAAGGCATGTAGTCCATCAAGGAAAACACTTCATCTTGATCATAGCTCAAAACTCATCATGATCCGCTTGACACCTGTGTGAAGAGTTGCAATTATGATTCAATCATCCTTAGAATAGAGGCAACCTTGTGAAATTCGCAGCTAGGAGACTTTAATCATGAATTAGCTCATTCCAATGGTCCTTTACCATGGATTTGTCATTCACGACATATATCAAGGGAATTTAGCTTTAAGCTATGAAAAATGGACATAACCTTAGATTTATTTCCAAACTCAAGGAAAGAGTCAAAGAGCAAGTCAAGCAAAAGGTCAAGCAATTTTTAAGATGAAAACTGTGCAATTAGGCATAAAGTCAAGCATTTATCTATTAGAGTCGCACCACATAGCCATAATTGCGAAGCTACAAGCTTATGCTATATGCAAGAAATAAACATGCATGCAAGAAGGGTGAAGAGAAAGAAGGGCGAAGCCTACCACCCCAAACTTAAGAGTTTGCTCGTCCTCGAGCAAGACTTAAACTTGAAATAGTAAGGCAGGAATGCATGATTGTTAATGGTAGTTATTGAAGTTCTAAAGATGATGCATGGATGCAAGGATATAAAACAATTAGAGGAAAGAAACTAACAAGAACATGAAAAGCAAAATTTATTGTAATAAAAGGGCAGGAGGGTGGGTAATAGAAAAGGGGGTGGCTGCCCCACGATACCGACATTGGGATCCCAAATTCTCAGCTTTGGGACCAGTGTCACCTGTGTCTTGCCGACGGGTTCCGCCACATAATATGAGTAGAATAGGCAGATGTGCTGGCCCTGCCGAGTCTGAAGAAGAAAAGTAAAATCTGGCGACTCGGTGAAGTCATCTTTGTGCTGGAATTGATATGAGCTACATTGGGATGAATTCTTTGGCAAATCATCCTCAAGGTACCTTTCATTATATGAATCTGAAAATGAAGGTCCTGGGATGTCGACGCAGGATGAGATGGATGAGAGAGGTTGGATGTCATCTTGATGACTCATATCTTCTCTCTCCATATCTACACTTGAGGTTGGATGTCCAGATAGATCTTCATGTACAGTCTGAGTCATCCAATCGTCTTCTGTGCAAGAAGTACCCCCTGAAGAATCTGTTTGTGGTTCTACCACCCCAAGCTTATCACCTGGCATGGAGTCAGGGGTGTCTTGGATAAATTCACCTATTTCACACAATTCTTCTGGTCATGCCTGGTACTCTTTACTTATTATATTCCTACATGCTCAGCAGCCATGTTGATGTGGACCGTCCATCCTGCCCCCTTGACGTCAACCCTACCTTGTAAAGGGATGGTGACAAATGATGGCTCGTGCTGCTCCAACTCATCTTCATTACTATACTCGCTACTCCATGTCGAGCAACTATCGTCATCGTCGTCGAACAAATTGTTCCAAACCATGGTTGGCGTACTGTTCAAAGCGAAATGACAAGTCTCAATATGAGAAATGTCACCCTGGTCTGGTTCAATATCTGACTTTGGTTCCTCAAACCAACCTTCTGGTTGTGAGGTCGATTGGCTTTTCGAGTCTTCATCATCGTCATCATGGACCCATTAATGTCTATGACTCATTTCTTCCATTGGTTCATCAGCTGGGTCATCTGGATAGAATGAAGGGCTTTCCCAAGTGGGTTGGTCTTCACAGAAAAATTCCGGTGAATCCAGTTGATGGTCTGAATAGGATGGTGATTCATACTCCACTTCATACCCAATGGGATGGTCTTGATGACTAACATCTTTATTGTCTTGTGATGGTAGTTGTAACCGAATTGTAACCAAATCAATGAGCTCTTGGAGCCTCCTGCCTTGTTCAACATCTTTATCATGAATTTGTTGTACTTGAGCAGCAATTCTTTCGAGATCTGTCGATTCTGCCATGCACATATAAGGGGAACCCGCTGTATCAAACTGATGCTTTAGGATGGATCCTTGTTCAACAGTTTGAAGTATACTACTACTGCGGTCTGCAGCCTCGGTGGCTACTTTGAGATGACGATCCTGCTCTTCTAGTAGTTGTTGCATTGGATCGACATCTTCTTGGAGATGAGGGGCTAAGGTGGTGAGTGCTTGAATACTTTTCCTAGCCAACTCCACTTCCTTAATCAGTTCTTGATCCCATGATAGCATGGGGATCGAGGGCTGACTAGCAGTCTCCGTTGTTAGAATTTCGACATATGACGATGGTGGAGGTAAGTATAACTCGACTAGCTGTAGAGCACGACCTTCAATTATTTGCCAGCAGTCAGAACTGCGGAAAAACTTGGGAGGACAGGTGGAAAAGATGACTTGTCTTACGGAAGCAAGGTCCATGGCTGAAAAAGGTATGAGAAAAAAGAAAAGTGATTTAGTATATATGAACAAGTATGTGTAAAGTAAGAGGAAAACTATGCATGTATATACAGAATTATAGTGACACAACAAAAATCTATTAGGCGTGTAAACGTGGAAAACCACATCCCCGGCAGTGGCGCCAAAAGTTGACCAGCCTTTTTCATGCGTCCGGAAATGAACGCGGGACAAAGGAAGGAATCAAGCTTTAAATTTATAACCCGAAACCTTCTAGGCCCCCACAACTTTATTACGGGGTCGAAGTAGATATACGGGGTCGAACACAGGGACGTGGTGATGTTTAGGACGCCACAGATCTCGTTCTTTAGTCAGATAAGCCAAGACGATAGTTAATAAAAGTAATTGCTAGAACTAGTCTAGCGGGATGTCACGATATAAAACAAAACATTGAAAACAAAACAAAACAAAACAGATCTCGTGAGTCTACTAATCAGAGAAAGAGAGTTCATGGCTATGTAACCACAAATGGGGCAGTATATGCACTCGTTCTCGGGCGTAGACAACCCTTGAACACCAAAGCAAGCATCTAGTATGCACAATGACATCTGTCTTGTGGGGTCGTCCCACTCGCTCTCGCGATGCGTGACTAAAACCATCAACAATATGTCAATGACCCTCTCTCGAGGAATGACATATCAACACCTCGGAATACACTAAGTTCCCTCTCGATTCTTAGGATATTCTAGGGTGTTAGGAACAGAATACCTCAGATCGTCCTCCTCTCGGGTTCAGATCCAAACTATCATCTCTTAGCTATTCCTACAACAGATCTCTCGATACATGCAGAAACAGCAGTTCAAGCGAGTAAGAGATCAACCAAACTAGCAATCATAACTTGGAAAGAGAAAATAGAACATGCAACATACTAGATCTGATATGAATCTACTTTCTTAAGGCAAAAGTATATAAACATGCCCAGATCGGGCTACATAGCCAAGAAAGAGCTAACTAGCCATAGACAAGCATAGCTGGCACCGAACAAAGATGGATAAACAACATTTGTACAAGAAACAAAGGAATGCAGTAGAATGAAAGAGAAGAGGAAAGATATATGGCCCGTAGAGTAGAGGTGGCTGTCGCTCCTCAGCCTCTATGCAGGTCTGATCTCGACCCTTGGGTCTTCTCTTCGTACCTTTGGACTCCTCAACTCTCTCTCTCTCTCAAGGCCATATCGGGCGGTGGCCGTATCGGGCGGCGACCGTATCAGGCGGAGGCCGTATCGGGCGGTGGCCGTATCAGGCAATAGACTTTTGGGGAACTCGACACACTAGCTCCTTGGTCTAGGAACTAGCTCTTGCCGGGTCCTCCCTCGGGCTCCCTTTTCTTTGTAGGTTGGAAACTGCTATTTATATGCAGCGAGTTGATGGGAGTTGTAGCTTTTATTGGTCCACATGTCCTTCATCCGTGGCTTCAATCTTGAGGCATCAGGCGGCCGTATCGGACGGCGGCTGTATTGGTCGGCGGTCGTATCGGTCGGTGGCCGTATCGGCCAGACCCTATGAGGCAGCCCTATCGGGTAGCCGTATCGGCCAGAACCTATCGGGAAGCCGTATCGGCTAGACCATATCGGCCAGCTGCTGGAATTATTGTCTTTTCAGGCTCGGTACTTGAGAGTCCCAAAATTGGCTAGTTTCGGTGACTGTAAGTCAAAAAATGGCTAATTAGCTACATTATTAGCTATTTTTACTACTTTTATCTAATGCGAGACAAAAATCATAAAACATGAACACTAGAGTGCATATTAAGACTAAAGTGGCACAAAACTATAGATAAAATGCATAGAAAATATGTGCTAATTTGGGTGTTATCAAGGCACGAGTGGCGGCAACAACGACGACAACAGGGAAGGCCGACTGACGATAGGGAAGGCGGAAGAGCAGCAGACGGCGGCGGAATCGCCAGACCCTAGTGAAATCACCAATGAAACAGAGAAAGGGGAAGAGCCTGGCTCGCGTAGGTACTATTAAGTTAACAATAGGCGTCAGTTATTAATATAAACCGACGCTTAAAACATTCGACGTCGGTTACCGCCAACACACTGACACTTATGTTCACTGATAGTCGTCAATTACAAATAGCAAAACCGACGTCTATCTTTATATGCCGACAAAAAATAAATGTTCTCGAATTATGACCATAGGCGTCGTTTTCCAGACAAAACCGACGTACATTGGACAATCTTAACCCTAAAAATTTTTGCGGGGACGACGCACGAAACCTTATCAGCGTCGGTTTTCCACAAAAACCGACGACCATTGGAGGTAATTCTTTTTGTCGTTAGGCGTCGTTTATTAGGTAGAAAACCGAGACTTGAAACTTTGGGGGGTAATTTTTTTTTGCTTGAAAAATTAGATTTGGCGGGATATGTTAGGCGTCGGTTCGATTTAGGAAGTCGACGCTTAATAAAAAGTGATACCCGTGTCTGGACGGTCTTCAAATATAGTTTTCGATCTCTGTAATTAGCTGACGTTGTAGGGTTTAGGCATCGATTTTCGGTAATAACCGACGTCTCTAAATGTGACATTATAATCTATTTCTATAGTAGTGAGGATGTGCATCTACTGGTTGTGAAATATCAATGCGAGGTGTAGTCGTGCAACTCACTTGCAAGGGGCAAGTGACAATGGAGGCTACCTGGTTCTATCGACTGGTTGGATTTTTTCTAACCAAAAGAGGAGCGACTGACGGGAGGTCTATGAATATGGAAGGTGTAGATGAAGTAGTAGCATGGGTGGTGGGCATCATAAACCCAAAGATTGCTACATGTATTCAACTCACACGGGTAGTCTGGTACGAGATTGCAAACTCGACTGCAAATTTCAACAGATGTAGAGGTGAAACTATCAACTGTTGGAAAGAGGAAGTTGTGGTTGGACTGACCACACAGTGTCTTCGAATGGGTGTGACTAAAAGAAGATACAACCCTATGGCATGGGGGGGCAAATGTGTGAAGGATGCGGTTCTTCAACTATAGGTGGAGGCGGTGCAATTTCTCAAACTGTACAATACGAGGAGCTCTCACATGAAGGGTCTGGACAGTCATGTCTGGACACACACTCCATGTAGGCGTGCATGGTGATACGCTTCTGGAAACATGAGCTTCTTCCGAGAGCGGAAGCATGGAAGAAGAACGGGAGCATACTTCTTGGAGGAGCAACTTCAACGGATAAGATACAAGGTGGATATTGTTAGGAATTTCTCTCTTATCCTAATTGGATAAGAAATAATATCTAACAATATTAGGAAAGTGCAATTAATGTTAGACTTGGAGTCCAAGACATTATTTCTTTATCCTTTTGTATTGTCATTCCTAATCCCTATAGAATTGTCATATCTTCTTGAATTCTCTAACCGGGAGTCCCTATCTATAAATAGGGATAAACACTGATGGATATTGAGAGCCAAAAGAACACCGATGTGTGGGTTCCAACGTGTGGTAACTTCGGGTGTGCCAACGTAGGACAACATCGTGTGTCAAAATGGGAAACTACAAAGGATAGCCAAAAGGAAGAGAGAACGAGAGTGGATTACGCAATTCTATTGTGGGCACGGGATTGTGAGGGAATGACAATCCTTGTAATCTTCTGAAAGCTTCTTAATAGAATTTTGCGGTCTTCTTTGCTAATCATTTTCTCTGCTTGGTTATTCATTTGGTGGTTATTGACTTTGTCGATGTGGGCTGTTGTGACTTTTGTTGTGCATGCTTGGGCTGTATCTTGTGTGGGGTTTTTCTTAGACTTGAAGCTTCCACAAATATCTTCAAAATGAATCTTGCTATTTGTTATAGCAGATACAATAGGGAAAGTTGAAAGGCCTTCGTGAGGGTCTTTAAGAGAAACAATATAGAAGTTGGGATTGTGGCTTTTATGACCCCTGATGAACGCTTCAACACTCAGTAGTACGGAGTGGCTGTCCTGGCTACATTGAAGCTCTGCCAGGTGACACTAAGGCTGATATGTATCAAAAATCATTTCAAAAGCCATTCAGATGAAGATTATGTTGTCATCTTATATGTCATATGTATATGCAAGTCAACGACACTGTCATGTAGTTTTAGAATTATAGAGAGAATCCATTTCTTTCCAAAGCCTCCCCCTATCTAGTAATCTATGTAAGATGGTTGGGCCCAACAGTCCAACCCAAATGAACCAAAGTCGTTGTCGAGTTATGCTACCAGCAAAGTTTGAAAACACGACCTCTCGTTTTACGGAATGAGAAGAACGCAAAATGGAAAGAAAGAAAGACTAGGCAAATAAGAAGAAGAGTATAGAAAGAAAAGGAAGAGGAGAACCCGATGGATTGCATCCCTCAGTTGCTCCGAATCTCTTTTCCATGTTATTCACTTGTGCCTCGAGGCTTAGGGATTCCTATTATTGTTGTGTAGTTGGAACCGAACACTGTGTGTCAGTATGCTTTGTGTCTCCAAATTTTTTTACTAATAATTGCACATGCTTCTCACATGGTATTTTTGCATATATATATATATATATATAGAGAGAGAGAGAGAGAGTCAGGCTAGAATACACTCGAGTGTACAGATCACACAAATACACTCAAGTGTGTTTTCATATCAAGACTATTTTTTGCAAAATGTAAACCATTGATCTTCACCGTCATACCATAACTAGGCTACATACAAATTTTGAGCCCATTTGGATGAGTGTAAGTCATTCATCCAAGGGCAACAAAATTGACTCGCGAAACTAATTTGAAATGCATAATTTTTGTAGTCTTCATAACATGAGCTATACATATCCAAATGTGCTCAAATTTTGCGTATGAGTTCTTCACGAGATGTTTAATAATATCAATGGATTAGATTTAAAAACAATATTGCATCATAAAAAACTACTTGAGTGTATTCCGCTTCGGATACGCTTGAGTGTATTCTAGCCTGACTCTCTCTCTCTCTCTCTATATATATATATATATATGTTAGAATACACTCGAGTGTACAGATCGTACACTACACTCAAGTTTTGTTTGCATATCAAGTATATATTTTTATAAAATATAATCCATTGATCTTCATTATCATATTATAATTAGGCTACATAAAAATTTTACGGGCATTTGGATGGGTGTAAGTCACTCGTCTATGGGAAACAAAATCGACGCACGAAACTAATTTGAAATGCATAATTTTTGTGGTATTCATAGCATGACATATAAATGTCCAAATGGGCTCAAATTTTGTGTATGTGTTATAAACAAGATGTTTAAGAAGATCAATAGATTATATTTAAAAAAAATATTGCATCATGAAAAACTACTTGAGTGTATTTTGCTCCAAATACACTCAAGTGTATTCCATCCTGACTCTCTCTTTCTGTCTCTCTCTATATAAATAAATAAATAAATAAATAAATAACTAAATAAAGAAATATATATATATATATATATATATATATATATATATATATATATATGAAATATTCATATAATTAAGTAAAATGATGCAAATGATAATTAGGTAACTGAAGTAAATATACTATTAGTTATATTTTATTGTTAAAGATGTTATTCCTTATCTTCGTTATTTTTGGTTTACTATTGTTAAGTCATGATGTCACATTTGGATTATAAGTATCAGTTATCTCTATTCAATGTCATAAAAAATGTATGTTTATGTCCAATCATATATTGATATATATACTCTTGCTAATTGAATTCCATCTACTTGTTGTACATAAATCTAGTCATGAATATCTTCTTGATGACATCATTCTTGCAAGTTTCATGTCTTGTAAACTCAAATTAAATATATTGTTAGTTATATTTTTAGTGTTAAAAATGTTATCCCTTTTCCTCATTTTTTTGGATTACTACTATTCAGTCATGCCATCACATTTGGGTTCATAGGAGCAGTTATAAATATTCAATGCCATAAAACCATGCATATTTATACTATTGGTTTAAGTTAAGTCATATTTTGATCTATATACTCTTGATAATTTAAATTTCATCAACATGTGATGCATAAATTTGATAACGAATATCTTCTTGACAACATCATGCATGTCTAATCATTTTTGTAGGTTTCATGTTTGATAGTAATCTCAACGTTTATTATGCCCCTTATAAGTATATGGGTAATTTTCATATTAGAAATACATCATGTGTCTCTTTTTTTAGTAACATCCACATGTATGAAGCTCTGTGTAAGAATACGAGTGATTTTTGTATTAATACTACATTATGAGTTTATATGATGTTCTTGGATTCATAATTACATCAACATAAATGATGTATACAAAAAACTCTTATAAATTAGAACCTTCTATTTTCATAGTTAACATGGATGATGATAAAATATATGTTATTTCCATGTTAAAATACAAGAAAACTACAAACTACATATAATTATCAAATTATGTAATCAACATATTGTGCACAACTTTATTGAACATGGACCTCAAACTTACTCTTGAGATTTGTAACTATGAGTAGTGTAGAATATCCACGAAAAGTTAAGAGTAGAAATGGAGTACACTTGAGGATTATTGATACATAAATTTAAATATGCATTGTTTGAACTCAATTTTACTTAGTCAAACAATGATTACTAAACATTGCACCTTACACAAAAATATGTCATCAACAATGACATGTAAATAAAAAATCAAGAGTCTAATTGATACCATTAGTATATTATGATTGGGAACTAACTATTATCAAAATAAACTGCTCATATAGTTATATGGAGCCAACAACAAGAATCCATAGCTTAGCAATAATCATCCACAATGAATATCAATTAACTATGAAATGATGTTGCAATTGGATCACCTACAAACCAGATTGAAGCCAAGATCATGTTTTGCCATCAGGTGGCATAAACGACAATGTCTCTAAGATAGTACACAAGAAGAAGTAATAGAAGGGCATGGATCACAATGATTCTTTGTAACATAAATAATTGTAGTTTAAGATAACATAGCATGAGTATAAAATGTGATCTTCAACCTCCCATACATGGAAACACAACTACTGCCAGATGAACTGACAATTTTGAGTTAAACAAATGTAGATGCAAGGTTCAAAACTAACTGTATATGTTCAGTACACTATATTTTCATATAAGTGTGGCTCATATAGTCATTCTTTTAATTTTTGATAATTTGAGATGGAAAATTATGCAAAATCCTTTCAAGTATATAACCAGATATGCTGGCAAGGAGTGACTCAAGTGGTCAAGCATAGTGTCCCCTAATCAAGGGACCCGATCTTAAATACCAGTTGCCACCTTGATCTACCACCCTCACGGACATTCAACCTCCACCACTGACATAGGAGAGGGGGAGAGAATGCCTCTCTTAATACCAAGTATATAATCAGATATTTATTTTTGGTTGTACTACTAAGATATTCCATTCATAAACATGTAATAGACTGTAGAATTTTCAATCTAATGTCAGAAATACTACAATAATGAACTTATTAAGAATGATAAGCATAATTTTAATTAAATTTTAGTAAATTAATGATGTCTCTTGCCTCGAAGGGGACATCAAAATATATCAATACCATCTTGATTCTCATATGTATTTTAAGATATATGTGTTATAATGTGAATTCTTAAGTTATAATATTGGACATAGGTAAGGAAATCATTATATAATGCCAATAATAAATCTTTTCCAACTACACAATAACTTCAATTTAAATCATTGAAAAATTATTTCACTTTAGCATACTTTACATGGAAGAAAAGTAGATAGACATGGCATGTGAGATCTAATAAAACAAAAAAGTAGTGGTTTATTGATATTTAAGGTGAAAATTGTTGTACCTATGTCCCACCTATTGAGGCACAACCATTCACTTAATAGATATCTTGAAAGACAACACATACCAAACAAGACAGAGATCCCTTTCTCTATATATGTAAATGAGATTTGACGATATTTTTTCTTGTTGGTACATAAATTAAAAAAAAAAATTAAAAAATATTAATTTTGTGAATCAACTTTGTGACAAGTCTTCATTATTATACTAATCCAATGGCTTGTAAACCACTTTTATATCTTTATAGTTAAATTATATAATTATACTATAAATTGGTTGTTAAAATCACTATGTAAGGTTCATAAGAACGCGTAATATTGACAATGATAAAGACTAAACAATTGTGCTATATTAAAATAATCATCTTTTTGTTAGACGACTCTTTTTATGGGTGCAAATTCAATTATGTGCACGTTTCCTATGTATTGTTTTATATTAAACACCAAGGACATACCATGAAGTAAAAGTAATGAATGTTGTCATACATATTACTTAGACATTGTAGGCTTTATTTTGAAAACTTGCTAGTACACATCAACAAGAAAAGAGGGTATCTTCAAGCTATACAATAATTAGAAGAACACTATCAGCATTGGCACCAAAAGCAAAAGATAAACTCAAAACATAACTAAAATGTCGTATATATACACAAAGTGAGAAATAAACTATAGAATCCCTTCTTTACAACAAAGATACAGACAGTCTCAATTGAGATAGGGTTTAGCATTGACAAACCTAGCGAGTTCCAGTGGTATCCAGTCTCATTCTGTCATTTGTACCATTGTTTCTCTCCTACCATGTTATGTACCCTATAGATGTGAAATAGAGACTCTCATAGATCTTAAACTCCAGATATTGCAGTAACTATTTTCTTTTGAAGGATGAGATATCAAAATTCAGATCATGGAACAATGAAGTTCAGTAGACCACATTGCTTGCTCAATCGTGCGTTCTCCATTAACGAGGAAAAGAATCACAAGCAACTATCTATTGACTTTCATGGAGCAAGATCACGTTCTTACGTTGGTGGCACTTCTCAAGATACAGTGGCAGCTAAGCAGAGAAACAACATTATTACTCTTTGTTTTAAAAATAGTGCCAATAATAGAATAAGCAAGAAAATCGACTCATTCATCTCTATTCAACATGGCATGCAATGTCTCACAGTGTTGCATTGTTGCATCTATTTTTCATATTTTGTCATGATCTAGAAGCAATATATCAAAGGACACCGTTAACTACATGTAGAAGATAACACTTCATCCACAAAGCACTTGTTGCGCTTCATTCAAATCATGCATCGTAAATGTGGTGATATACTGGAAATGAGGATATCCCTCCCATCTTGGCTTGCCGTCTGAATTAATGGTTAGAACGTAGACGTGCATATAATCATAGGATCAAAAGGAAGGGTAACGTTTCACAAGAATGATGAGGCAGAGAGCACTATGGAGGGTCGTTCGTGGTAGTAGAGAACCTGTTTAATCTGAGAATCAATTCATCTTCAAGGCACCGATGACAGTGTGGAAATTCTAGTCGGGAATCATCAAGTTTTAAGGAGAGAAAGGGTGTCCGTTGGTGGCTCGTCTGTGAGGAAGATCTGGCATTGCATACGGAAGAGTATTAGTGCATGCAGGTAGACCCGTGAAAGCAGAGTAGCTACTTCTGTTCTGCACCGTGGGACTCTGGTAGCAGGCGGCGAAGATGGTTGTGCCCTTGGTTTTAGCCGTTTACTTGTACTGATGCACATAGCCTTAAGAGAGATAAGTAGAGTATAGTTTCTGTTAGTAGAGGGTTTTGGTGATGTCGATGCCATAGATGTGAATGTCCAACGTCATCCTCAACCAGCAGAAAAGTTACTTCCATGCATGTTGATCTGATCCTCACAAAGATCACAGCTCCCTATTCTAAATATTGTCTGATCCTCCCTTCAAAATTGCATGGTGCCACAACCACACCTTTAGCCTATGACCTTGTCTCTGATACTGGTGACGACATGCCAGGCCAAAATTGTTCGATCCACTCAATTTTGTCCATGGGCGTTGGTAGCAGACGATTAGGGTGCATATATGGGCGTTTGTAGCGTACGATTAGGATATATATTGAACGGAGGAACACGTTATTGTTTAGGATAATTACGAGAGAACAGAGATGAGAGTCCGGTTGATTGCAAAAATTAAGAGAGGATGGAGACGAGTGGTAGTATTTAGTATGGTAGAATAGTAAATACAACACATAGTTACAAATTCAAGTAGAGATGGGAAAGGAAGATGGTGTAGTGATGATAAAATTGATGAGAACCAGTAGGTAGAACGAAAAATCAAGATGAAGGATATTCTCTAGTGTATATAGTGTTTCATCCCAATTGAGAAGAGAAGTCCAATGGACATGTCTGATAGGAGTGGAACATGCCAAACAAAAAGACTACCTGAACAATTGAAAGGTGGTTTGATTTGTTTGTGAATATTGGTTAATCTGAAGTTAAGGAATGATAGTAGCACCGTCGAGAACACATGATTTCTTGAGCCTCGTTAATCATTTAGGATAAACTAATAAGATACATGATAACAACTTCAAGTGCTATATTTTCGAGAATCACTACCTGACAGTCGAGAAACACTTGTCATAATAACCATCAGTCATGCAAAGGAAAAAAGGCAACACTTGAGCATGTGAAGAGAAGGTTATTTAATGACAAAATTCGAAGAAGAGTCTGATGTGACAACAACATGCTTTCAAGCTTTAGGGAAGAATGTTTACTAATATAGAGAAAGACTTTGACAAATCTCAAGGTTACGATGATTCCTAAGACCATAGAAAATTCACTGAATATCCAATTCAAGGAGAAAAGTGTGCTTTAATAGAAGTTGGGTCGATTACAAAAATATGGAGTTTGGAAAAAGGAGATAAGGGTACAAAGACAATGAAGAAATAATTATGAGAAACAAATATAGTTGAGATGTCAGATAACGATGATGATGTGGTTCTAATAGTCCATGAACATTGTCCATGTGTTGATGAAGACAATTCTGAGTTGGTGGTGGATATGGAAACTTCTGACCAAGTGTCCCAATGAGGACTTATTCACTATTTGTAGTGTAAGAGACTTCAACATGATGAATATGGAAAATTTTAGCTACATAAGTATTGTGGGAATTGATGACATTTGTCTTTTGTACACTATATCCCAAGGATGTTCATCATTATTAGTTTGAAAATTGGTTCAATTGGAGAAGGAAGGCTATCATACAAAATTTGGAGAAGCAAAATGCAACGTTTTGACAAAATATTTTGATTGTGTGACAATGCAGATTGTGGTGTACACCATACAAAATCCAGTTCAAAATTGTCATAGGAGGAAAACTCATAGTTGAGGGTCACTAGGATAATCTATGGCGTAGAGGGTTGGCGCATATGTAACATCATGCTTACTAATTTTGTGAAATGGGTGTTGATTCCTTATAGGAAACACAGTGATATAAAATTTATTGATTCATGTCAAGTAGACAAACATTTACAATTATTATAAGAAGATTTCAAAAGTAAAGTCAAGGATTCTCCAGTTGATTCATTTGAATGAACCATTTGAGAAGGAATCATGGGGGGAAACAATTTTCTAAAATTTGTTAATAATCCATCTAGGAATGTGTGAGTCTACCTATAACACCAATAAAAGGTATTTTAGCGTTTTAGAAGTGTCATGTTGTAAAATACCCAAATGTAGGTTCATAAGTTAACTCTCCTTTTGATTGGCTCTTTTTAAGTTATGACAACATTAAATCCCTATTTACCTTATTTAGAATATATTTGAATTTGTTGGGTCTAAATTATATAATTTAATAATATATATCCTTCATACATAATATTTTAAATAAAACAATTCCAAAATCTAAATAATAAGGATTAGTTTGAAAATGCACCAATTTATAGTCTTGACTCTTGTTTGACTCCCTATAATACTTTTAGGGGAAATATATGATATCAAATGAATTCATGTGAAGAATAAAGCCACAATTGATTAATTGAAAGACTAAATGCAATAAGTGTATGCTTAATATAAAATTAATAAAACATAACATAAATTTTCACAAAATATAAAATAAATGTGAAGTTCAGTCTCCTCACATCTTATTTAGTCTACCTAGCAATTTTAAGGTCAATCAGATCTTAATCTTTCCTCTAGTTTAATTTATAGAGAAAGTGTGACAAATACTTTAATGGATTAATATTCAATGTTAATTGGTCATTTCACCAAAGTCTCTATTCATTCAATGTAACACATCAAGTGTGTTACCTTTCCCTAATCACGACCCCAACCCACATGTCATGTGCCTTGTGTGAACATCTGCCGTGGAAGGTCGTTCGTCTGGAGGTCATCGATGCCCGATGTACCTCCTCCACCTTACAAATTATCCTCTCTCATTATAATTGTCTGCTTCTCATCTTCTCTTCCTCATCATCTCTTCTTTCTCTCCTTATTCCTCCTTCTATAAGTTGTAGCTAAAACCTAGTTATCGATCTACCTTCACCAAACCTTGCACCAACCACCATAACTATAGAAGAATTCTGCAACTTGCTGCATGTCGATGCTGACTCTACAAATCTCCGATCGTCATTACCAATGCTGCCACCTCATCTAGACCTAGTTCCAGACCAGAAAACATAGTAGAAAGCTACTGCTAAGATTGAGTGGAGAAGAGTCCCATACCAAGCAACGTCGAGCATTGTAGGGTAGTATCGTGCCATGCATATTGTAGCATGATCATCATCAGAGATCACCAATTCTCTCAGTGTACCTTTGTAGTATAATTACACCTCTCCTTGCTTCGATCTCTCCTTCATAAATTACCTAGAATATTAAACATGGAGGCGACATAGACCATCATACATATGAATGCTTGCGGCACCTGCAGTCTACAATGTAGAAGCTTCTTGCCAGCTACATACACTGCTACTACGAAGATATACCTCACCCTTGCCTCCTTGAATTTGACCTACTCTTGTATGGCTTGGGAGGGGATGTCTCTCCCTATTTCCTTGTTGAAACCACACAAGGTCAAAGACATTTGTAGGGTCGTAAATGGAAATAGTAAGGTCATGTAACCTACCATTATCTCCTTGAGCCACTAATCATGAGAAGAAAGAAGACTAGGAGGATGGATAACCACAAGACAAGCTAGTTACTTGATGTTATAATTATCCTATACCACATGTAAGTCCTTTATTCCCGGTGATATAATTCATTAAGATGTGTCATCAAATAAAGAGTTCACCATTACTAGATAACCAATTAAATAGAAAGGTAAATTATGTAATACCTAGGTGATTTGGAGTCTTAGACTTTTCAATTAAATGGCATACCCATGAGTGAGTTAGAATTTAAACATACTAGGTATGTAATCTTTAAGTTTCTTAAAGTTTGAATTAAACCAATGTTTAGAAGAATATATATGTTATCAACAATCATAGTAGTCTATTTGAATGGATCTTAGTTAGTTAACTTATTAGCATACATAATAGTGTAGTGGTGTAAGAATAATAATATGTATCATACATGTAATACTCGATTACATAATTTCAGTTGATATGTTTTCTTTAGCTAATAATAAATGATAATTAGTACATGTCGAGTATAAAATGTGATTAACGTTAAATAATGTATCCATTTTCCAAGTATTGATTAACAAAATAATATAATCATAATCATACATAGTTGATTATGAAAGATCTATAAATGTTATTGAGAAAATCTTATATACATACATTGTTGTTTTCATGAAATAGATACATGTATATGATTAAGGGTAACTAGAAAAACAAGTGGACCTAATAAATACATTTATCTTAGTTGGTCCAATTTGTATAAAGATACATGAGATGAAGAATATATATAAGGAAGATTGAGTTCACAAATGTAAGTGTGGGTGACTTTGTAAAGTTACTCATAAATGAATATATGTAGAATCGAGACCCTAGGTACATTTGATAAATGTAGTTTTGTTAAATACCATCTCATGTAACACATAGTCAACTAAACTCAAACTATATTCTATATATAATGTGAGAAAGGTTACAAGACCAAAATGGAGGAATGCATATTATTACATGTACATGTATGTAAACATAGACATTCTCAGACCTATGTAATTATAGATGAATATTAGAACTAAAATAGATATTTATGAATCATACATTCACTTAATAAATATGTAAAACCCTAATATGATATTAGGCGATCAAGTCTAGGATAGGAAAAAAAATGAAAAATTGTAGTAAGAACGTAAACACTTGTTCACTTTAATTTAAGTTATGTATATAATGTGTTCCTAGGATGAATACTTGACTTTAGGAACCAAGTATATACATTATACTGAACTCCAGCTGTGAAGATTCAGTATGTGTTGTCCCTATTTTATATTTAGGAATTTAATTGACTTTGATGTACAAATTCCCATAATGAGCACCTATTGATATCCTTACTCTCTAATTGAAATCTCATACCCTTTCATTGTTAATTATCCTTATTTATTTTGATATTCAATTATTCATATTATATTGGGTTTATAACCCGTCATGCCATGTTAACGTAAATTTAGGACATAATTCTTGCTCTCTATTATTGTGTGTGATATTAAACAAAATAACTAATGAAGATTCTTTGGCAAAACCATTAGGGTATGTCATTCTTCCTAGGGTGAATCTTTCCACCTCTTATATATATAGGGGTGCATCTTTCCACCCAGCATGTGTCTTTTCACCCATTTTACTTAGACCAATGACTTAGTTGGGTCGTGAACCTACCTTTGTTAGTTTTAGTCTAATTTATATAAACAAAATTGTTTATTTTGTGATATTGTGGATTTTGAAATGGGAAGACTATTTATTTATTGAATCTAATGTTCATAAGCATCAATTTCTAGAACTTTCATTCTCTTGTTTATATCTTCTTAACTCACCTACTTTATATGAGCCCTCTCTTGAATGGGAACCCCCTTATTTGAACTTCTGTATATAAAATGCCTAATGTTCACCATGCTCATACTTAGTGTTTTTTGACCCTTACTTTTGTTTGACTTTTTTTAGGTGTTGTTCCCAATCCATCCACGTGTACGTAACTTGGAGGACCTAGACCAAGGAAGATCATATACATATTTTTCTACATGAGTACAACTTGAAATTGATGGGTTATCCCTACAGATGGTTGTACTTGTAACTAATTGAATTTCTAGTTTGTAATACCACCATTTATAGTGAGGAACAACTGTACATGAAATAAGATGTAACTTTGTAATAGTATTTTTTTTGCTGCCATATTTTTATATTTCTCTTTGTATCATACCATTTGGGTGGATCTCCTCTCGGGTCCCATTCTTTATAATATGTATTAGAGCCAACGAAGTTGGTAACTTGAATATTTCAAGTTATTCCATGTTGATCCCTAATTAGGTAGTTAAGTAACCCTATATAGGTTATTAACTTTTCTATCTCTGAGTTGTGGATACCAACCATGCTTTCAATATCTAAATAGTTTTGTTATGTTCACTCCCCAAACTACCGATATGGTTGAGACCAAGCTATTGGTAACCTTGATCAACTCCACCCTCTTTATGGAGGTGGAGATGTCATTGGGTATGAATCAACTCATGTAGGGTTTGATTTATGTCTCCTACCTTCTAGGAAGTTAGTCTGAGCACTATGAAGTGTAGGTTGACTTGACTACTCATAATATATTAACTCTAGTCCTCACCTTAAATTGTTTATGCCATAATTTTTCTAGCATGTCTCAAATACATCCACATTGAGAATTGACAATGCATGAATAAACAATGTAGAACCCCGACAAAAGTTTTAGATCGGTGATGATTCCTTCATTGCTAAATGATAACCCAAGCTATCTCCTTTATTGTAAGCAAGTCCTTTCCCTCAACCAGGTTCAATTTTTCAGAACCACTTTGCCTAGTAGAATGGAAGCTCTCTTTCACTAGAACCAATTTTTGCATACACTTGGGTTAGTTGACGAAAGATTTATTGCTTAGTGGACATCATGTCACCTTGACAATTAGATATAATACAATGATAATTCTTTTTTAGGGCATTTGGATATATGATTTTGTAACAAAACCACATGATGGGAGACTCAAATAGTTCCCTGGGGATGAAAAATCTTAATTTCTTATTGAGATAGTTGGGTGACCTGAGGGTTTCTTGATGTCCCATTTTGAGATTATGAATTAAATGATAGGATCAAGTACATTTGAGTTGAAGTGTTAAATGACATATGAAGTAATAAAGACATATATAGTAGGAATTAACATCATGTTCATTTAATCGGAATCCATGTCACCTATGGTACGAGTTAGATATGTTTTAGTATACCCTTATACACCCTTGGAGATTTATACTCTTCCGGTAGAGTAAGTTAAGGGTGAAAAGTGATTGACTTGGTTCCCACATTGATTTTTGGCACCAATTTTTCAGCTTCACATCACAAGGTTTTTCATTGTCAAAAATATTTTCATTATTATCCTCTATATATGTAAAAGAAGAAAACATTTCTGGATTGTTTTGATGGTTTCATGAACCAAGTCATCACTACATGACATTTGAATTACTGAGCAATCCCTTAGTGAGACACCCTTAACTGGTTAGGTCAACCCTGAAACCTTAGACCTAAGAGATACTAATGAATTATAATTTTATACTTATATGATTTAGTTGATTTACCACATCCTACACCCTTTTTAGTGTTCAGTTGTATGAAATTTTAACCCTTTTAAGGGGTGGATTATTGTACCATAGTAGCTTATGAGAGTAATTCAATTTTAGTATTGTCCGAGCTTTAGTATTTTCCCAACTTAATAATGAATGAACTAAGTAACCCTTAACAAAATTTCCACAATAAGTGTCACACAAATATAACTCCTCTCTAATTAGGATATTAAAAACTTGCTAGAAGGTATACGATGGACACATATTAAATAACCTAAAACAAAGCGATACAAATGTTGTACCCGTTCAAATAAAGTAAGATACTAAGGAAAATAAGCTAATGAATTTATAGTAAATAGAGGGTATTTAGGTAGGGAAATATTAGCAAAAATTATATAATATAAACATGATGGTTCTAGTTATATTGGTAAACTAGGTTATGAATAGATGGATTTTGGGGATGAAATCCTCGTAAAGGGATGAAGTGTTGTAACATACCCAAATCTTGGTTTGTAAGTTAACCCTCCATTTTTTGGCTCCTTTTTTAGTTCTGATAATACTAAATCCCTATTTCCATTATTTAGAATACATTTGAATTCATTGGGTCCAAATGTAGGGAAATATGTCTATAGAACAGGTAGATAAAACAAATATTTAACTGCTATATTCTCCTTTAAATAGTTGATTAGGTCAATAACTATGTAATGACAAGGATGGTTTCTGAGGTTATAATTGACCCTAGAGCAAGTACAGCAAAAAAATTGTCACAAAAGCATGCACCTTTCTTCATGTTGCACCAGAACAACATCAGTATTAGCCTCTAGTTCGATCACCTTAGATAGCAGTTGACTTCATCCTCAAAGTGGCAGGTATCAACCTCCTCACCTCTATAGTAGTCTACACAGACCATCGAAAAATCCTATCATTCTATAAGAACGGACAAGAAGGAGTTGTCCCTTCTAGTTGGTGTATTATCAGTGACATGCACTCCCTACAATTGTCTCTCCTTTAATATCCATCCATTTGACATGTAGTATTTTCTCAGTTTCTCATGGTTACCATAACTAGAGAAGACAACAATTGTTAGAGCGAGTGTTGTATCTAAGAAGCCCCCAATACCCCTTTCTTTATAGGAGGGTTAGGGTCAACATTCCCAGTCTAAGAAGGAGTCAAACAGGATGAAATTCATGAATTTTGTATCTTCCAAACGGACAAACAATCAATTTATAGGTGAATCAATTGATTGGCATGTGAGTCAATCAGTTGAACCCTTGAACTAGTTGTTTCACTATGTTTCCCAATCACAATTGTATTGGCAATTAGTATTTGATTAATGTACACCATGTTTTCAGTACTAATCCTTGATCCGTTTGAATTGATCAACCAAACAGTCGATTCACAACCTAAACCAGTCCATTCATGGACTTGAGCAGACCAGCCACTTCTTGAACTGCTCGTCTCATTGACTAGATTATAAATATTAGTTCAATTGAACTAACACTTATATCGATTGGTTCAACACTTGAACTGGTCAGTTCAAAGTCTAGACAATCAACATTTAACTGTTGTTGTTTTAATTGAATACCTAACTCTTTAGTAATCAAATTTAAACCACATTCATTAATAAACTCTTATTCTAAGTGTATCTTATGTGTGCCACCCTATAGGTTCCAAGTTACATTGGCAGTGAATGTCTATAACTAATTTATGACATCACAAGCAATGAGAGGTATCTAGAAACACATAATTACTAATCAAGTTATTCAAAAAGTTTGAGAGAAACTTCAACCTACAATTTGTGATTGGTGTTATAATGATTGTATAATTCCTTTGTTACTGGTATCTACATTGAACTTGAGACATAGAATCGCCATCCTCTCAATATTCAATCAATGTTCCTGGAACAAGAGAATACTATCTGAGATATATGTGAACTGAATATCATATATTGATTCACATGTGCATGAACATTCTTTTATTAGTCTTGCTTAACAAGTGGCATGTATATAAAACTCCTATAGGAGGGAAAAATTCCATCTACGTCACTCACAATCATCCCCAAGTCTCACAATGCCCCTGAGTACAATCCTTTATGGTAACCCTTATTCACAGTCACAACGGATGATGTCCAAGCACATCAAACAACATGTGATGAATGTAGTGACTTTAGGTCTAAGAACCATAATCACTACTATCACTATCAGAGGTATACCAATTATGGTTTCCATGTATCACTTTCAAGGTGGGTCTATTTGATACACTATTTCTAATAAGTATCTATCTGTTTGGTTTGATATCACATATCATAACTAATGATGTTCTATTTGTAAGGACCTTGACCCACATTTCGGGATAAACCTATTTTTTTTTGGTTAAGAATGTTGCTTAGCACCTTTCTCTAATCATCTGAGATGTAATTAGGTGATGATGGAAGCATGAGTTTCTTGTTTGGAGCTTGCTTGGTTGTTGCTTGTGTTTTGTGGTGACATTTTGGTGCAAGTTTCAATTTACCCAGGATAAGGTTTGATATGCAAGTTTGCCACCTCTAGTGTGTTCCTTATCTCTTTTGACATCATCTAGGAGAGAGAGAGAGATATGGACACCTTGTTTGAACCTTGGTTGTGTGGTGACATCCTTGGAGATGTTTTGGGTACATGTTTGAGGTGTGCCTTGCACCTAGAAGTGTTGTCTTGGGATTGAGAGCCTTGGAGAGGCCTTGTATCGATTTGTGGGTGTCTTGAGCTAATAGGTTTGTGGGTGTCTTGGGTATCACCCTATTGGTTTATGGGTATGTAGAGATGTGGTATCAGGCTTAACCATGATAGGTGACCTAGTGGACGAGACCTAAATCTTATCACCTTGTTTGCATGGTGTTGTACATGTGGTTCTTTCTCATGGACAAGTGGCACCTAAGCTTCTAAGTTAGTGACACCTCTTCCATGATCTCTCCCTCATCCCTCTTGTATATATATCTCTTTCTCTTCATGCATGGGGATCCTTTTAGCTATCCTTGCTTTCTCTCCTTGGTGGACGACCTTGAGCTAGAAGATCTCTCTCGTGGAAGCTTGGTGGATGAGTCCCAAGCCTGTGGTGTTCCCTTCATCTTCTACCTTGGTAAGCCATGGTACCTAGATCTCCTTCTCTCCTTCTTTCTTCTTTTTGGCCATGGATCTTGGTTATCTTTCTTTCATCCCGAACCCTCCTAATCTTGGTTCCATCTTCTTCCATGGAGGTGTTGTGGTGACCAAGCTTGGAAGATCCTCTTCTACCTTGAGCTTGTGAAGCTTGGAGCTTGACCTTGGAAGCTTGGATCCTTGTGGTGATCTTTGAGGAGGATTATATAACTCGAAACCCTCTTTGTTATTATCACTTCTTACACGTTATCTTGTTTTCTATCTTTAGAACATTACCCCTTGCATGATTATTAGTTCTTCCTAGTAGTTTTGAGTACTATTTTGAAGAAAGGAGTCTTGCTTAGTTGCTTCCATGCATTACACCTCCTAGCTTTGCTATAGATGAGTGACCTTAGGTTGAAGATGACCATGCTGATATGTTATGGTGGGTGGCCATCACGACATGTGATGCCACAATCTATCACACCTTGTGACAGGTCATCACGACCTTGGTGAGGCCTAGGTCGACACTCCTAGTCAATGTCCAGGTCGTCATGCCTTGGGCATGAATAGGACGATATGAGTCTAGAGGATTGAGTTTGCTTAGTATATGTTGAACCAATGTGATGGATAAGTTTTGATGGGGCTTGCTGTCACAATCCTTGAGTGTCCTAAACCAATATGACTCTTAACTGGGACACTTTGCAACTATGATGTGATGTAATCGAAGATGCATTGCTAGCCAGTATGCTGGTGGGTGTTATCCTGTCATGGCTCAGCCTGTCACAATATGTGATGCCTTGCTTGGGCAGAGGCTGACACACCCTAGGGCAGAGTTTCCCTATACATCCATAGCTGTGATGCCATCACCCCCAGGATGGTGTTTCCTGATATGCAGTGAGATGGAGAACCATGACGCCCTACTGAAAACCCAAGCCACCCATCACCCTTGTGATGCTGATATACATGCGTTGCCTGTTACCTGCTTATGCCGTCACACCTTGTGATAGTGTTTCCCAATTAGCTAAGTTGTTTGACACCCTCTCCTTAGGTATTTCTGCTCGATACACTAGCCTTAGATGATAAGTTGATACACCTCCTGAGATGGTAGTCGGACACCATGTTTTCTCATCTAATACATCCTAAATCGACACCCCACCTTGATGAGGTTTCCTGACACATTTAGGGATAACCCCACACTCTATGTTATAACCTTAAACCATATCTTGTGGTGGTATTCTTGATACACCATGTTGATGATAGGGTGACATGTACAAGGTGATACCATTTGGGGTGATTGTTTGTATGATAATGAGAGAAATGTTTCTATATCTCATAACATACCTTATGATGATGATGGAAGTAATGATCTAGGGGTGGTTTTTGATCCAACCTTGCTAACCCTAATCGAGTAAAAGGAAACCCTAAACCTAAAAGATGTAATATGTATGACATGGATCTTATAGGATGATAGTGTTGATGATGTATTGCCTTTCTTGTTACAAGTTTCTAACTATGCAGGTAACACCAGTTTATGTACATAGCCATGTATGATTTATGCTGGTTATGGCATGCTTGAAAAAGCCTTATGAGGCACATGTGATTCGGTAACACAAAAAGAGGAAGAAATGGTCTTATGACCTAATGATGGCTTGATGCCTTGTATGAAATAATGATCTCCTCAGTGATGAGAGGAGGGGTTGTCACCCCAAGATTTGTGGTCCCTGTGATGGACACATGTTGAAAAATAGACATGAAGTGATGATGTTATGAGATAACACCATACATGTTTCAATATGTTCTGGTGATGTGTCATGCCCTTGTTTATGTAGAACTTGTTTGGAGTTTATATGTTGTAACTTGATTGATGCTAAAAGATTCTTAAATAACCTAATTAATCAAGTGGAACCTAATTTTGTAGTTTTCCATGTGCCATAGATCCATTCAATGTCAGTACTTACTGAATGATGAAATAAGTTTAACTCAGAGCGCATATTGTTGAATATGTTGGGTGCGAATTGAGGTATCTCGTTGTATCCTGAATGTACATATGATATGGGATTGGCTGCGGTCATACCCCAATAAAAGCACAACTACGGTGGTAGCTCAACAACATATGATATAGGATTGGCTAGGGTCATACCCCAATTAAAACACGACTACGGTCGTAGCTCAGCATTTTGTAATACAGGATTGGTTGCGGTCATAGACTGATAAGAGTACGACTACGGTCGTAACTCACTAGCACCATGACCTGTACCAAGGAGGGCTAGATATGTACATCTGGACTATATGTCATTGACAACAGTCTAACTTATGATGTCACTTCAGGTTCTCGTATTGACCGATGGGGTGAGGTCATGGATTCCATCTCTTCCATTAGACATTGTATGGCACCGATTTTGACTTATCAAGTGGTCAGTGAGATTTATATGGTACAAATGAAATCCTTGGGACATAACAAAATGTGTAATCAGCCGTGTAGTATAATTGTATAGGATCAAAATACTAAAACTTTAGATGAGGCCTTGCTTGATCATTACACAATGTTGCAGATAGGGATTATACATGTTCTACATATTCATTTTAAATTGTTAAGATTTATCATAATTTCAAAAAATACTTACTCTTCCTATTAATAATAATTACCTACTTCTTATAGTTGTAATTATACTTCTTCTTAGTTTATCTTACCTGTGATGATAATAGAGTTAGTGGAGAGTTATATCTCCCGCTTAGATTTGAAATGTCACCCCGTGGGCTTCCCACACTTTTTTAGGTGGTCGAGCATGAAGAGGTAGAGGTCTTGCAATAGAGGTTGATCAACAACAAGAAGAGAAGTAGCTGACTAGGTTGGAAGTGCTGTTGGATGTCTTTTGTTGATAGAGTCCTAGATTCATCCCTGTACACTTGAGTCCTTTGGGGATGTTTTGTAGACGATTTGTGGAGGTGCTTTCAATATATGTTTGGCTGGTGTGCCCTTTTGTGTACAACTATAATGGATAGATGTATATATGTTCTAGAATAGGTTCTCTGGTAATAGGCTGATGGCACATGTAGTAGGTGATTTGAGGCATGAAAACACCTTTATGTAGAAGTTCTTGTTGTTTGGTATTTTTTATGAAATAGTTTTAATTTTTAGTGTTTTTCCAATAATCTATTCGTTGATCTTTCTTCCGTGGTTTTGTTTTGAGTTATCTCGCTTTGTGTGGTGCAGGGCGTCGCACTATCATCAACCAACACACACTCTAGTCCTAAGTGTTATTGTTGTCTATCAGCCTTCCATAATAACATCTGACTAGGGACATAACAAGAATGTATATACTCTTGACATCCGTATGATCTCATTGTTCAGGTCCTCAACCCGAAGACATATTTCATTGAGTAATATCATTCTTTAGAAATTCACTATGTTTCATCATTATCTCATCACTAAATAAAACAGAATTAATCAAAAGATTTCCTTTATTATTAATCAAATTGTTTACAAGATATGCATTTTCAATCATCATATGATGGGCTCTATTGGCATACACACCAATAGAATCCCACTTCCACTTAGGGTGAATCACCCACAAATATCATTCTAAGTGAGCTTAAATATGTCCATCATATTTCTTCTACGCATGTGCTTATCTAGTGGGTTATCAACATTTGCCTTTAGTCATTGTATTTCCTATTTCACATATCTTCTTTGTATGACCTCTTGTATGACATGTGGTTGCTGTAGTATGATATTCAATATTCCTTGCCTAACCTAAAAGTCCATTGTTTTCATAGTATTTCTACTGCGTCATCAATGGTTAGTACATCCCATAAGTTCATCTACATGAACTTCTTTATCCGTACAATATCCTTTGTTGTGTTCATAACACCATAATACTCGACTTCCATTATAGAATTAAATAACTACCACTCGCTCTAAACTTTTCTAGCTTACACCTCTTGTTTTGAGGTAAAACACAAATTTTAGATTGCAATCATTAATTTTCTTTGTCACTTTGGAAGCTTGCATCAATGTAACTCTTTACACCCAACTCTTCCTTATAACCATAATTAAAGAACTAATCCATAGTACTTCTTAGGTACTTGTGGACATTCTTTAAGGTTTTCCAATGACCCTCATTGAAATCTGACTAATATCATCTTGTGATGTCCAATACATACAAGATTATGGGATGAAAACATCATATTGAATACATGATACATCCAATTGTGAATGCATATGGCATCTTACTCATGTTCTCCCATTGTTCACAAGAATTAGAATACATGGTTCTTCAGAGATTAATCCCATGAATCATGGACATATTTTCTCTCATTGAATCCTTCATGCTGAACCCTTTCAACATCTTGCCAAAGTATGTTCTCTTACTCAGGTCAAGAAGCTTTAATGATCTATCTCCATTTATCTCAATTCCTATAATATAGGATGCTTCACCTAAACACTTCATAGAGAAGGTACTTTTCATTCTAGGTTTTTAATACTCATAGTATAAGGAAGTCATTCCCCATCATTATGTGGAATATAAATATGCTCCCACTAAATTTTTTGTAATCATAAATTTCATCCTCACTTTGACTAAAGTCAAACTCTTTGACTATCTTGTAAAGTCATAGATTTCATCTCTGAGATGGTTGCTTCAATCACATTGATTAATTTGTAGCTTACAAACTTTATTTGCATTAATGGAGTTGTAAAACCTTTAGGTTGTTTAGGTACATCTCCTATTAATTATTCCTACTAAGGAATGTGGTTTAAAGTCCATATGCCAAATCTCATAGTCTCAATCAGCTGCAACGACAAGCATGATCCTAATGTACTTAATCATGAAAATTGGTAAAGAGATTTCATCATGTTCAACACCTTGAACTTGTTTGAAACCCTTTGCAAACAATCTTTTCTTGTACGTTATCCATGAAATTCTTCTTCTTGAAGAAAAAATAGCACCTTTTGGGTTTTACCCCTTTAGGTGGTTTCACCAAGGTCATACCTTGTCGGTGTACATGGAATCCATCACTGATATTATGGCCTCAAGACATACTTGAGACCCTGGTCCCTCAATAGCTTCTAGATAGGTTGTTGACTTATCATTTTATGACCAACTTACGACCTTGTTGAGTTATAATATATCATAATATTTCAAGCTCAGGGCATGTTTTACTAGATTTATGAGATTGCGTGTTACATAATGAACTTGATATTCTACAAAAAAATGTGACTCTCATTGTTCCTACTGTACCTCTTTCGGTTCAATGTTTCTTATTGATCTTGAACTTTTTGAGTTCTATATTCTCCCACTTATTTCTTTGGAATTAAATTCCTCTTCAACCATCCTAGTAACAAACACTTTTGTTGTCGTATTGGGATAAAAGTAGAATTCAACAAACTAACATATATGTGATCTGTGGATAAAGATTTTCAAGACACTATTTTCTTATATACGATTTCAATACTAATCTTTGTAAAATTCATATTAGGACACCTCCCATTCCATATCTCATATGGTGTCTTTTGAACCATTTTAGATAGTACATTGTTTTATTGTAAAGCATGTTCCTGAAAAGGAAATTAGAAGATAAGTTAGATTAATTGATAATCACAGTATGACTCATCAGGGTCTACTCGTTCTTTATGATACATCATTATGTTTTAGGTAGATTTCATTGTGATACACTATCACGGTCTCTAGAAGGTCCTCAAACCTCTTGGTGTAAAATATTTCAACATTGATCATATCAAAGTGTCTTAACACTTTGACTGAAGTGGTTATGTACTTCATTCATGATCTTCTTGAACATTTCATAATATTCATGTTTGTATTTTAATAAATGCAAACTACCATATCTATAGAGGTAATCGGTAAATATAATGAGGTACTAGTAACTACCATTATAATTTATTCCAAAAGGTCTTTGTACATCGATATGTACAAGCCCTAATAGAATAGTCATTCTCCCACTACATCTAGTGAAGGGTGCCTTTTGTCATATTGCTCAATTGGTAAGATATGCATGCCTCTATTGGTTCATAACCAAAAGAGTGTAGAAAAACATCATTATGGATTCTAGAAATGTGTTTCTTATTTATGTTCTCCAGATGACAATGTTGTAGGTATTCATTATTTGAATTTATCAAGTTTCAATATGTTGGTATTTACATTTTAAATATTTATCTTTGGATCCAACAAAAAAGACCATAAGATATTTGGGGCACTGCCATAAAATATCATCCTTTGAAAATAGAACATTGAGTATACTTTATATGATTTTGATATTCATCCTTGTCCGTAAAAGATGTAGAAAGTAAAATGTTTCTAATATTTGGTAGATATGAAATAGCAGTTTATTAACTCTAACATGCGTTGTGGGATGAGATAAATTATAGGCTCTGACTATAGTGGCAACAACTCTTTATCCCTTTGCGATGAATAGTCTGCCCTTGCCATTTCGTGAAGGCCTACTTGTTCTTAGATCCTGCATATTCAAACATATGTGAGAACTACATCCGATATCATATACCCAATATGAAGAAGTTGTCAAACTTATCTCGTAATGTATATACCTAAGGTGGAGATCTCTATCCCCTCCTCCTTCTTCTTTACTTCCTCTAGGTATAGAGGGAAATTCCTCTTCCAGTATCTAGGCCGATGATAGTGGTGATAATTGCCTCCCTTATTCACCCCTCCCTTTTCTTTTAGTGCTAAAGTCTTGGGTTTCTGGCCAACTTTAGAACTCTTCTTGGCTTTGCCTTTTTCCTAGGACTTTCCCTTTGATCTTCTGATCATATCATAGACTTGGGCTTGTCTTTTTTCATTCGTAACTCAGTTGTTCTCAACTTGCTAAGTAACTCTGTTAACGACTTGTCAAAGTCATTCATCTTATAGTTCATGATAAACTAACTATTTTACTCTAGAAGTGACTACAAAATCACATCAGTGGCCAACTCTTAACCCAAGGCAATCACAAGCTAGCAAGGTTCACCACATGTCCAATAAGCTTGAATAGATGAGGACCTACATAATCTCATTATTCCATGTTACATTTGAACAATGCATTGGATATATCATGTCTCTCCTATCTTGCATGATCTTAGAGCATGTTCTTAAGACATGTTACCATCTCAATAACATCCATATTCTCATGCTGTCTCTGCATCTCATAGTTCATGGAGCACAACACTAGGCATTTGACATTAACGACATCTTAATTATGCTTCTTGTAAGCATCCTTGTCAACCTTAGGTGTAGTAGGCATAGGTTCATCTAGATCTAGTGTCTCTAGGACTCCTGTGTGAGAATGATTCTTAGGGTCCTGAACTAGTGGTGCAAATTTGTAATGACCACATTTATGCTTAATTGGTAGACTAGGGTTTACCTGAATGATTACATGCTTGATTAGATTGAACATTGTTTATACTTGATTAATGATAGAAGATCAATTGTAATGTTTCAAACCTAAGAACAAAATCTAACAATGATTTTAGTTTGAATAATTAGGGTTTGAGAAATGTAAACCCTAATCGGCAAAAATTAGGGTTTTGATAGTACATGAATATGAAATTTGATCAAGATAGCAGTGTGGTAAATTATTTTTCATATTTTCTACAAAATATGTATTTAATTGAATTTTGGATATGATATGTTTAACTCAATCATGCATATTAGAGTAAAATTTTAGAATATTTGAGTGTTCTTTGAATGTGGTTCTCGGTTAAACTATACTTCGACCAAAATGCTGACAGAGTGCTTTTCATCAGTGTAGTGTTTTGTTTTTATTTATTTATTAGTAAATCCAAATGATTTTAAATTTTAAATGGGGATATAAAAATCAATCATAAACAATATGTAAAATTTTCATAATTTTTGGATGTGTTTAGAACTTATCAATAGACGAATTACAGTAACATACATTTTTGTAGAATTCTAGATAGCAGTGCACTATTCGATTTTTATTTATTTAATGAGAGCCTGGAATAATCTCAAATTTTAAATAAAGATTATTAACTCAATTATACACAACATGATAAATTATCATAAATTTTGGAGAAGGCTTGATCTCTAAAATACAAGAATTACAAAAACATTTTTATGACAGAAAGATCTGCTGAAATAAGAAAAAGTTTAGTGAGGGGTCAGTGTGCAATTAACCCAAGCAACTCAATTTCTCTATGTGGTCAAACTAACACACAAGGAGATCTCATAATTTGTGTTTCAATCCAGAGAAAAGAAATCCTAGAGAGAGAGAGGGAGAGTTAGGGTTTGAGCGGCGAAAGTGATGAAGATGCTGACCTAGGGTTTTGCGGTCCGTGGAATGATGAAAACATGTAAGTTTAGTTTCTTTGTATAGACTTTAACGATGAATCTTCTCTAACATGTAAAGATTCCGTCCCTCCTCTAATTTGATTCAAAATAGTATCAAAAATTCCCCTTTTCTCACTCTTTCTTCATAATTCCTCATTTTTAGGGTTTCTGAGTTGAAAGGAAGAAGAATTGAGTGAATTGCTAGGGATTTGATATGAGATCGAGATTTTTAGGGATGAGCTGCGTTTATAAGGTGTTTTCACACCTTAGGGTGAGTGGAAACTTCCTTGAAACAGTATATTTCACGAAAATTGGTTAAATCATCCATAATCTTTAAATGCTTAGTATGCAACTACAAACCCTGAATTGTGTGTTTGATCTAAGTTGTTGCAAAATGATATGAAATGGATTCTTCCTCTGTTTGGATGAATTTTAGATGATAAAATCATATTAGAAATGTATACAATACATCCTAATGAGAATTCCCTAAGTATTCATAGAGGTTATAAGAGAAAACTAAAATATAGGGAATTTGTCTATGACTGAAATTGCTGTATAATTAAATAGAGAAATTTGTTTATCTAGATTCCCTTGGTTATGAATGATTGTTTATCTGAATTCATAGTACATATATGTCAGATACTATTTTGGATTTCAAGTGATGTGAATAGTGTTTGTTTGATATCTCAGTAAAGAGGGGAAAACCCTAGATGCGAAGAAAGTTGGAAATTTGTGAATAAATATGATGAAATACATTTGAAGTGTTTTTCTTGGCATCATAGACTCTATTTATGCAATGTTATTCTTGATTCATAATATCTCAATGAATGGTATGGAAAACCCTAATTTAGCTCAATTCTAGGATTTTATACATATGTTGATTGTATATGACTTGTTTAAAGCAGCTTGTATTTAGTGGATGTTTATGGCATATTAAATCCTTATGAGAGCCATGTCATAAGTGAATGAGGTAAATGAAACCCTAAGGATAGGGTGTTCAATGAATTAAGAATTTTTATTACCATGTTCTCAGTATGAGATGCACAACCCAAGATTTGGGTTGATGTGCATGTTTTCCAAGAAAGTGCAAATAATTTATGGGTGCAAATGATGATTACTTGTATGACAAGTAATTAGCTCTTATCAGTATATTAAGATGTTTAATTGCATGATTCTAGTGTATAAGTGCCAAATGGACATGCATTATGTTGGTTTAAGTATTTTAGTCTGCCTGTATGTATAGTATGTTCATTTCTCAGTATATTACAGTGTTTGAATATAATTCTCTGCCAAGTTAACGATGATATACAGGTTGTGTTATAAACTTCAAATAAATAGACATGGTACCATAGAGATACCAGAGTCAAGTATAAGTAAGGGAAAATATACAATATAGTAAGAGGTTTCCAAGAATAATAAAATAATAGACATAGGTGCCCGAAACACCGTATATTCCCTATGGATGCCTGCACTGTAGGGAGGAAACGATCCACCCTGGTAGCGGCCAGTATACGGGGATCGAATCGCACCCACAGAGCGTGCGAGGAGACGAAGCCCTTGAGGAAGTCTCCTAAGAGAAGATAGGTTACCCAACATGAACCGAAGATCCCGGTGGTAACCCAGAGGTACCCAAAGAGCGTACTAAGATGAGGCCCACATAGCGTCTCAGACCCTCTTCATGTGTACTCAGCCTAGAAAGAGAGGTCCAGTTAAAGGCCAGTTGTTTAGCTGCCTTAGTCATACGTCACAGTTCAAGTCAAGCAGACCTGGATTCATTTCTAGGCTTAGCTTCCCAAGTTCTAAGCTAAGTCTTGTATGGTGAGATCATAGTTCGCTACGAGTATTCATATGTAGAGTACACTGCATATGATTAGGGCATAAGCTAAAATATGTTCATATAGGTTTAAAGAGTTTCTTATAAGTAAGAAAGGCTAAGAAAAATTCGAGTACAGTTTCCCAACAATTATTCTTTGTATGTTTCTAAATTATTAGTTCTCTTTGAAATTAATTAAGCATGCTCATATATTGATTTTCTCTTGTTGATATCTAGAGTATCCTGCCATATTTATGATTGTTAATGATCAATATCTTTAAAGCTTATTTCTGTTATAATTGATATCAGTTGCTCAAAAGTATGTCTATAATTATATCAGTTCTTTAGACTGTTTCTTTGAAGTACTCATTCACTGAGTGAGTAGGCTCACCCCTCTACTCAAAATTTTTAGAGAAATCACATGGACTTGAAGATATCATTGCATCAGATTAGATCTGCCACACGAGTTAAGTATGAGTATAGTTAAGTTCAGTCGGTCCTTGTCACTCTAGGTCCTTGTAAAGAAATAAGAGAGAGTTGTAAATGATGATGTATAACATTATTCCTCTTTTAGCAATATATGCAAATTAGCAAGTCTTATGTGCATAAAAGTATGAAAAACATAATGAATGTTCATACATGCATTTTTCCTGTTGAAATCAGATTAGAGAAATAAATGTTTAGATTCCCTTGTAAAGTTAGTTTATGTGGTTCAATGTGAGAAAATGAAGAGTTTGAAAAAAGAATAAAAATTTAAGGGTGATCTTTGTATTACATTAAATCCTCAATTTATGCCCTAATCAAATGATTAATGGAAATTGTGAGATCGGGGTGTAATAACTTGGTATCAGAGCTTAGCATGAGTTGTCAGGGACCATTAAGTTAGTAAGTTAGAGTCATAAGTGTGGCAGATAGGATATGTTATGATGTTAGCTCTGGGAATTTGAGTATTTGGATATCCTAGCCCAATATCTGAGTACTTGAATCAACCAATATCAAGCTACTCAATCTATTCTTTCATGTATACCCTGGCCAGGTATACAGTGGAAGGATGGTCTAGAGAGGAACCCTATACATATTTGGGTTAGAAACAAGATAAGTAACATGAATTAAGAGCATAAATATAAAATGAGATAGAACTTTCATTTCATATTGTTGTTTTATTGGAGATGAATAGAAAAGCTCTTATATATTTGAATTCATATATTCAATATTTTGAAATATATATGGGTCTTGAAGATTTGTTGTACACTATGCAGTTGTAGCATTTATTGATTACATTCTTTGTATCAAGTAGACTAGAAATGATCTTTGAATGAGCTTTCCTAAATGGATACGTTTTCTTCCACACATTTGAGATGAATAGGGGTTAAGTAATCCTGGGTAGCTCTTGGCTTCAGGACTGCAGGTTCAACCTGGTCCGGATGCCAGGATGCATTATTGGGATCTAATGACTCCTATTAGTAACATAACAAGAGTAAATTCTAGATATATTAGATTCAAATTCTAGTATGAATGTATATACTCTAACATTTTGAGGTATAAGGGAAAGACTGGGATAACTAAGAATAAGTTGGAACTGATATCTGAGATCCAACTTTTGGGCCTAATATGAGAAACCCTTAATGAAGAATAAAGGAACATGACATAAGGTTCATATTAAGTTTAATTATTAGTATTATATGAACTCTAAATATGAAATATGGAAAATATATGAGAATAGTATGTAAGGGGCCAAGATAGTAAGAATCAATCATGAGGAATGGATTATATAATCGAGTACAATGTTTTTATGTACTCCAAAGCAAATGGAAAAATAGAAGAAAAGAGCTAAGTATACAATAAGTACATAGAAGTGAAGAGTCTTTAGAAGAGTTAAAGTGAAGAGAACTAGATGAGCATGTAAATCATAATACTAGGATAAGAAACTTAGTTGAAACAAAGCAAAATGTTGGAAATAATGAGCTTGATTAAGGAATGAGGGTTATGATATAATTGAGAGCATGGAATGTATACCTTTATTAATAAGTTTAATACATTCATCCTTACTACCTTTGGATTCTAAGTCTCTATAGAACAACAAACTAGTTTCTAAAATAAGAACAAAAGTGTAGCTAAATAAATGAATACGTCATACAAAGGTAGACTATATTCAGGAAGGAAAATATGATTGAAAGAGAAACTATGTTTCACCCATGCATGAGCCATTTGATTTAAAATGAAGAATATGTAATGTATTAAACATGAGTTGAAACTAGTAGGGAGATTGTTGATTTAGATTTCAACTTCACATTAGTTGAAGGATAAAAATAAATATATGCAACATGGTATACATGATCATACACCTAAAAGAAGCAACATGATCATAAGAGAAAACGAAAAGTTAAAGATGATATGTGGAATAGCAGTATATGGTAAGGGGATTATGGAAAGTAAGGAAGGGTTTGAAACATAATGGAGTAATACAGATTATAAAAGAAAGAGGTTTTGAGATTCAAGAAATTGCTAATTAGTCAAGTATCCTTGTTGATAACTAATTTAACCTACATATGAGAAATGTATTAATGAATGTTTGAAGATAAGAATTCTAAATATCATAATCATCTTCTCTTTCATATCTTCCTTAAATTAGAGAAATGTGGGAATGAAGTGATAAGAAAATGAATCATATATGATGCATAACCACCATGGTAGAGGCATCTAGTGAATGTAATAATGACATACAATATGATGATGAAACCCTAGTAGGGTAAATTGAGAATGTAATCTATTTGAATGGCCAAGTAAGAGAAAGGAAATTCAATTGATAAAATAAGGAAGACTTGAGTTAAACTTGTGAGATCCAAAGTTTGACTTTCAAGTTAAAGGATCAAATTCACACACAATAACGTCATGCTACTGATAAGGACCAAACCATAGAATGCTTAGATTTGTAGTAGTTCAAGGGTTGTCACTAGTGATTTGACCTTGAATACTAGCATCTCTATAAAATAAGATCATGTGATTTGCACTATGAGAAGTAAACTAGCACTGATAATAATATTAGCTAATCTGAAAGGTTGATGAACAATATGAAAATGATTTGGAGCAAAGAGTAATATATAAATTTGAAATGTAACAAGTGTGTTTTGAACAAAAGGAGAAATACAATATGAGTGAAGTGTGATATGAAATAAATTCTTGTAGTGATAGCAAGAATAATGAATAATCTATTCATACCTTGTATGTTTTAATTTTAGGGATGTTTAATCTACACGATTAAAATGAGAAGGATAAGTAGCAAAAAGAGATAAGAGAAAACAACGACATTTAGTAATATGTGAATTTGTTTTTATAAGTATAATTTGTTGAAGGTATATTAAGGGATGTAAATTGGTTCTACGTATGATTTCAATGTACATGTACAAGCAATATGTTAATTTCAAGTGTCTGATACTTATAGTCTTTCATACCAGTAATCCATCTTAGTATTGTACAATTATTGTATGGTGATATGGTTATAATGATGATAGAACAAATGGAGGGTTATCCTGAATAATGTAGTCTTACCTATTCACTCATATGAATAGAAGGGATGATAACCATATTGTATTGATATGTAACCCTAATGAGGTATAGCTTGTTATACTTAGCTTTAATATAATTAAGTGATGGTATTGGGTATGAATAGTCCTTGAATGACTAATACAATCATGGAGTACTATGTTACTGTTGTTGAAACCTTAGTATGCTATAACCCGATGGTTACACCTTGAATTATGTGTGGGTTCATATTTGGGGATAGTATGAATATATTGAAATGGTTGTTTCTCTCTCTATCCTATGATTGATTGTGATATATAAAATTCATTTGTTATCATTGAGCAGTCATGATTTAACATGTTGTGATTAAAAACAAAATAAAGGACTTAACGTTGAAAACTACATTAAAGTATAAAATACAAGAATGTAATGACATGTAAGATTTTAGAAGCTTAAAATAAACTTGAATATACTTTGTTTGCATATTTATGTTTTGGGGACAAAACTTTTTAAAGGGGTGATAATTGTAATGACCACATTTGTGCTTAATTGGTAAACTAGGGTTTACCTGAATGATTACATGCTTGATTAGATTGAACATCATTTAGACTTGATTAATGATAGTAGATTAATTGTGATGTTTCAAACCTAAGAAGAAACTCTAACTATGGTTTTAGTTTGAAGAATTAGGGTTTGAGAAATGTAAATCCTAATCGGCAAAAATTAGGGTTTTGATAGTACATGAATATGGAATTTGATTAGCATAGAAGTATGGTAAATTATTTTTAAAATTTTCTACAAATTTTTTATTTAATTGAATTTGGATATGATATGGATAACTCAATCATGCATATTGGAGAAACATTTCAGAATATTTGAGTGTTCTTTGAATATGGTTCTCGGTTGAACTATACTTCGACCAAAATGCTGACAGAGTGCTTTTCAGTAGTGTAGTATTTAATTTTAATTATTTATTGGTAATTCCAAATGATCTGAAATTTTAACTTTAGATCTTAACTCAATCATAAACAAAATGTAAAATTTTCATAATTTTTGGATGCGTTTAGATCTTATCAGTAGACGAATTACAGTAACTGACATTTCTATAGAATTCTGGATAGCTGTGCACTATTTGATTTTTAATTATTTAATGGGAGATTGGAACGATATAAAATTTTAACTGAAGCTTAGTTTATCAACTATTCAGAACATGAGAAATTATAATAATTTTTGGAGAAGGTTTTATCTCTGAAATACATGAATTACAAAAACTTTTTTATGACAGAAAAATCTACTGAAATGAGAAAAAATTAAGTGAGGGGTCAAAGTGCAATTGACCCAAGCAGCTCAATTTCTCTATATGGTCAACCTAACACACAAGGAGCTCTCATAATTCATGATTCAATCTAGAGAAATGAAATCCTAGAGAGAGAGGGAGAGTTAGGGTTTGAGAGGAGAAAGTGATGGAGATGCTGACCTAGGGTTTTGCGGTCTGAGGAATGATGAAATCGTGTAAGTTTAGCTTCTTTATATAGACTTTAATGGTGAATATTCTCTCCCATTTCAAGATTCCGTCTCTCCTCTGAATTGATTCAAAATGGTATCAAAACTTCCCCTTTTCTCACTCTTTCTTCATAATCCCTCATTTTTAGGGTTTCTGAGTTGAAAGGAAGAAGAATCGGGTGAATTTCTAGGGATTTAACATGAGATCGAGATTTTCAGGGATGAGCTGCATTTTTAAGGTGTTTTCACACCTTAGGGTGAGTGTAAACTTCCTTTAAACAATATATTGCACGAAAATGGGTTAAGTCATCCATAATCTTTAATTGCTTAGTATGCGACTACAAACCCTGAATTGTGTATTTGATCTAAGTTGTTGCAAGATGATATGAAATGGATTCTTCCTCTGTTTGGATGAATTTCAGATGTAAAATCATATTAGAAATGTATACAATACATCCTAATGAGAATTCCCTAAGTATTCACAGAGGTTATAAGAGTAAACTAAAATATTGGGAATTTGTCTATGACTGAAATTGCTATATAATTAAATAGAGAAATTTTTTTATCTGGATTCCCTTGGTTATGAATGATTGTTTATCTAAATTCATAGTACATATATGTTAGATACTATTTTGGATTTCATGTGATGTGAATAGTGTTTGTTTGATATCTTAGTAAAGAGGGGAAAACCCTAGATGTGAGGAAACTTGGAATTTTGTGAATAAATATGGTGAAATCCATTTGAAGTGTTTTTCTTGGAATCACACACTCTATTTATGCAATATTATTCTTGATTCATAATATCTCAATGAATTGCATGGAAAACCCTAATTTAGCTCAATTTGAGGATTTCAAACATATGTTGATTGTACATGACTTGTTTAAAGCAATATGTATTTAGTGGATGTTTATGACATATTAAATCCTTATGTGAGCCATGCGATAAGTGAATGAGGTAAATGAAACCCTAAGGATAGGGTGTTCAATGAATTAAGCATTTTGATTACCATGTTCTCAGTATGAGATGCACAACCCATGATTCAGGTCAATGTGCACGTTTTCCAAGAAAGTGCAAATAATTTATGGGTGCGAATGATGATTACTCATATGCTAAGTAATTAGCTCTTATCAATATATTAAGATGTTTAATTGCATGATTCTAGTGTATAAGTGCCAAATGGACATGCATTATGTTTATTTAAGTATTTCAGTCTGCCTGCATGTATAGTATGTTGATTTCTCAGTATATTACAGTGTTTGAATATACTACTCTGCCAAGTTAAGGATGATATACATGTTGTGTTATAAACTTAAAATAAATAGACACAGTACCAAAGAGATACCAGAGTCAAGTATATGTAAGGGAAAAGATACAATATAGTAAGAGCTTTCCATGAATAATAAAATAATAGACATAGGTGCTCTAAACACCATAGATTCCCTACGGATGTCTGCACTATAGGGAGGAAACGATCCACCCTGGCAACGACCAGTATACGAGGATCAGATCACACCCACAGAGCGTGCGGGGAGACGAAGCCCTTGAGTAAGCCTCCTAAGAGAAGATAGGTTACCCAACATGAATCGAAGATCCCGGTGGTAACCCAGAGGTACCCACAGAGCGTACCAAGATGAGGCCCACATAGCGTCTCAAACCATACTCCTGTGTACTCAGCCTAAAAGGAGAGATCCAGTTAAATGCCAACTATTTAGCCTTCTTACTTAGACGTGACAGTTTGAGTCAAGCAGACCAAATTCAGTTCTAGGCTTAGCTTCCTAGGTTTTAAGCTATGTCTTGTATAGTGAAATCATAATTCACTACGAGTCTTCATATGTAGAGTACACTGCATATGATCAGGGCATAAGCTAAAATATATTCATATAGGTTTAAAGAGTTTCTTATAAGTAAGAAAGTCTAAGAAAGATTTGAGTATAGTTTTCTAGCAATTATTCTTTGTATGTTTCTGAATTATTAGTTCTCTTTGAAATTAATCAAGCATGATCATATATTGATTTTCTTTTGTTGATATCTAGAGTATCCTGTCATATTTATGATTGTCAATGATCAATCTCCTTAAAGATTATTGTTGTTATAATTGATATCAATTGCTCAAAAGTATATTTGTAATTATATCAGTGCTTTAGACTGTTTCTTTGAAGTACTCATTCACTGAGCGAGTAGGCTCACCCCTCTACTCAAAATTTTTAGGAAAATCACATAGACTTGAAGATATCATTGCATCAGAGTAGATCTGCCACAAGAGCTAAGTCTGAGTATAGTTAAGTTCAGTCCGGTCCTTGTCACTCTAGGTTCTTATAAAGAAATAAGAGAGAGTTGTAAATAATGATGTATAACATTATTCCTCTTTTAGCAATATATGTGAATCAACAAGTCTTATGTGCTTAAAAGTATGAGAAACATAATGAATGTTCATACATGCATTTTAACTATTGAAATTAAATTAGAGAAATCAATGTTTAGATTCCCTTGTAAAGTTAGTTTATGTGGTTCAATGCGAGAAAACAAAGAGTTTGAAAAAAGAAGAAAAAGTTAAGGGTGATCTTTGTATTACAATAAATCCTCAATTTATGCCCTAATCTCATGATTAATGGAAATTGTGAGATTGGGGTGTAACAAAATTATTCTCATTTAAATCGTCCTTCTCTAGGATTGATCGCAAAGAAAATGTGTTATTGGATGCCATTTTATTCTACTAGAGAAATGTGCACTTTTTTGTCAAAACAATTTTGATTTTACTTGATTAACATAAAGTTTGACATTTTTTTAACTAGGCCTTTAATTAATTATTGTTCTCATGATTTTTTCAAATTAATAGCCCTCACATATCAATTTAGAAGATTGCAATGTACAACCTTCTAATGAGACAAAACACAAAACAAATGAGTTATTACCCGACCAATGCCAACGTCCATAATCAATCATTAAGGTAGACAACTTTTGCCAATTGAATCTTATATAATTCTTTGATAGATGATATATGAAAATCTTTTCCATTATCATCTATGTGACACCCTACCATCACATAGACAACGAGATGACACACAAAAATGTGTGGAACCATATATTACCGAAAACACGGGTTAATTAAAACTGATTGCGGAAAGCACACATACATAACTTTTAAAACCAGGTCCTACAAGAAAATCAGGTCATATATATATATATATATATATATATATATATATATATATATATATATATATATATATATAGATATATTCAAGATCACCTGCTAGATATGTTCAAAACTTAAAGCCACCCACTTTCGCAACAACGCATATTAGTTCATCACCTGTTTATACATACATAACATGCCACATATGGCCAGGAGCAGGATATACAAAAATTACAACAGCTAAACATCGTGAAACATCATCAAAACACTTCCAAGGACCAGAGAGTACATGGATGACTCTAGGACTCTATACAAAACCACCAAAATAGAAGCATGTCCATCTCTTGCCTTCTACTGCTCTTCTTGCTGCTCGGCCGCAACCTCACGACCAGCACCATGTCTAGAGTGATCACCTAAAAAGGTTGTAAACCAGTGGGGTGAGACACACAGTCTCAGCGAGAAACATAACTCCCCCCCGCAACTATAAAACCTCAAAGGTTAAAGCAGGTAACAACAAGTAACTAGCAATTGACTCACCTAGAAGGTCCATCTTGGCTAGAAGGTCCATCTTCACATTTAGCTCCTTGATGGCCTTTGACTCACCTGCAGCTCGAACCTGTTCTGGCGCATCTCTATCACCCCAGGACTACTTTTTGAACATGTTCTTCAAAATCTCCCAACACCTTGTGCCTGTGTTTTTTAAGAAGAACCCCAAACCTGCTGAATCCAAGTTGCTTCTATCATGCTCAGAAAGAGCAAAATAGAAAATCTTAACTTGTTTCTCCTTGTCAAGCCCATGATGTGGGAACCTCCTCAACATTATTTGAAAACGTTCCCAAGTCTCAAAATACGTCTCTCCGGCTTTCTGGCTGAAATTGTGGATCTTCCGTACCAGGTCATTTGTTTTCTCCGGTGGGAAGAATCTCTCAAAGAAGACCTGGATCATTTGATCCCAAGTCTCGATAGTCTCATCATCTAGGTTATGCAGCCATTCACGTGCATTACCTGGAAGAGAGTTGGGAAACAACTTCAAATATAGTGTCTCTTGTGGAAACATGTCTATCTTGATCATATCGCAATTGTCTACAAATGTGCTGATGTGTGCAACTGGGTCCTCATTCTTCAGCCTGTGAAATGCTTGAGACTTGACCAAGTTTATCAGTGTTGGGTCAATCTTATAAGTGGGAATGTTGACTGCCAGTTTTTTTATTGGTCCCTTCGATGCTGAGGATGAAGAAGCTTTTATCTTCTCCCATATTGTCTGCTCTTCAGCCATAGCTTCTGGATCAGAATCCAAATCTATATCCTCAGGCTGATCGTGAATTTTGTTCTCGTCGTCGTCTGGTCCCAATGGTGGAACCTCTGGTGATGGCTATGTGTAGTCTGTGCTACGCATCCTCACCATGCACTAGTACCTATAAAGTAATAAATTTGGTTCAATACAGTTCTAGACTATTGCTAGATATGACGGATAAATAATGAATTTCAAAAATGATAATAAAAAATGTGGCCTAGAGTGGCCTCTTACAGCACTCGTAGTGCCGACAATTTCCGTCAATGATGCCAAAAACTTGACACAATTTTACCATGCGTCTAACGCAAGTGCACACGTCAATGTAATATAGGCCTTTGTGAGGCCCAAGTCGAACTCAGGGACACTGAACTATCAGTAGACTACTACAAACTATTCACAATCAGCTAGACCAGATAAAAAGGTCTTGTGAGTTGATTAAAAATAAAAAGAAAAATAAAAGAAAGCAAATCAATCGATTAAATGTTGAGTTTAATCAATTTAGATGGGAATCTTTAGGATTGCGGTTTCACCGTGGGTTCTCATTGCATGAATTTCCACATAATTAATCAAATTCATCTCTCATTCCGGGTAGTGGCCTGTAGTCAAAATAGTTCACTGTCGTGATACAATTCACAACCTAAATCTAGGTCGGTTCCACCGTCGTAGTAACCTATACCCTAAACTAGGTGCATTAGAATCAACCTCTGGGTTTCCACCATTAACCGTACATCACCTTGTTCAAGGAATTTATGAGTTAATGTGAATTTCATCTCTTTTCAACCATTAACTCTTCTTTCAAATAAATTAAAGGTATTAGATTATCATTAGGGTGATCAGTCATAATGATATATTAGAGAAAATGAAATCATACAACGGATTTAAGAGATAAAATATGCATTACTATGATAAAAATGTCATACAACGATTGCCCAGGCTACTCCCGGTCCTAAAGACAAAGGGGTTTGCCCCACATTTTCATCTCACAGCCAGGCATGATGGAAGAAAGGGAAAACATGGAGAAAAACGTGGATGAAGTGATGTAAACCCTTGAATGAAGAAGATCCTAGCATTCCTCGATGTAGAGTGCGTGATCTACAACCTTTCGATAGTGGAAAACGTCTTCTTTGGCTCTCGGAATGGTCAGGGCGTGTTTGCGAGCTCTGTTCTCCTCTCCCACTCTCCGAGGGATGTGTGCAGCGGCTAATGACGTGATCACTCGCTCTTGGCCGCCATCATTAGCTATAAACACCAAATTAGATCATCGAAATATCACCACCGTTGGATTTGGGCCGATCTGGAACAAAAACTAATCTGACGGTGTCGATACCATCGACGCGGGTTGATGGTATCGACCCTTCGTGATATCGACATATTTCCTTTCTTCTCTGTCGTTCATCCTGATGCAGACTCGATACCATCGACGCGGGTCGATGGTATCGACACCCTTAGGCGTCAGTTTTATAACCTTTCCGACATTGAAGCTGTAGAATGTCGATAGTATTGACTTTTCTGTCGATAGTATCGACCGAATGATCACTGGAAACCTGAAGGTAACTCGCTACCATCGACTTCTCAGTCGATGGTATCAACACTGCTTGGCTCCTTGCGGTTGTCTCTCTGTGACTGTGTTGATACTATCGACAGATGTCGATGGTATCGACAGCTGTATACATGCATTTTTCCTGAAATTGCAAGACAAAGCCAAATCAGCCATGCTAACATGCGTCAATATGATCATTTATAATCGAAAAGATACAATATGTGAGATTTGATATAGAATGAAATTATAGACTAAAGTGAATGAATCATGCAATGTTAACCACCAAAGTGACTAATAAACACATAAAACACAAGTAAAACAAGTCTATAAAAGTGACTCAAAATCATCGCATCAAACTCCCCTAAGCTTGAACATTGCTCGTCCTCAAGCAACAAAACTTTTAGAATAGAATTGCGAGGGTCAACTAAAGAACATATTATCACAACAGACTTTGCCATATGATCCCCTCCAGACATTCATCTTCCGGCCCTTACTAACCACAGAATGATAATTACCCTCAAGGCGATAATGATCATCCATAAAAGATATCTACCTCAAAATTGATGAACACTATCACATAAGGCAATTAACATAATCAAATCCTCCGATTCAGGCTTGGTGCATCTTTGTGATCTTCTATCTACGTTGCTTGTTTCCTACCTACCATCTAAATGGAAACAACTCTCCTGATATTAATGAGTGAGGAGATGATCATGATGGCCTACCAATTCGAGTAACGATTGGATGGAATAGGAGGCTGTGAAAGAAATGGAAGAACAATACAGTTTTAACATGCACAAATAACAATAATGACCTAAATGATGCATATGAAAACGAAAATGCCCTAATGCCTACATTTGGGTGGAATGATGCATGTTCCTACTATCCCATCTCATGTGAGATAGAATATCTACAAGATACATAGTGTGCTTATTCTTCCTATTATACGGGTGAGACAAGACCTTTTCTTCCTCTAAAACCAGCCTTTTTTTTCTTTCTTTTTCTTTTATTTTTGTTTCAAAGCCCTTCTTTCTCTCAAATTGGCTAATGCAAAATGTACAATATTTTTCAGAATTTTTTTTATATTTCGGGCTTATTTTCACATAATTGTTATTCTTGAGGCATTACAACTTAATTTTAGAGAGTATAGAACGAGTCACCCGCTACTCTTATTTTTCAGAAGAAATAAAGCACAACTTGTCCTATATGCTCAAAAATATGTTAAAATGCAACTACATGAGATCAATTATGCAACTATGATGACATGCACTCAAGAATGTGTGCATGCATGATTCATCTAATTTTTTTTTTCATTTTCCATTTTTTATGCAAAATTGAACACTAAAATGCAATCCTACCTAAATGCTATGCAATAAAAAATGAAAACCGTAATGTGCTTCCAATTCTTATGGTGGAGTGTGAAAACAATGAGGTGGATAGATCACAAGATTAATTGCCCGAACCATCAGAAAATATTATATGTCCCTCCTTACTAACCTATGTAACAATTAAGAGGTTTCTCTCTCTTATTTCAGATTAAGGTCTCATTACCATTTCATCAGTTTAGGCTCAAATAACCAATTCTGTCCACTTTTCATGAATCATATGCTTGTACAATTGTTGTTTTCTGTTTTAAAGTTGACAAACCCAATTATTTTCATAAGTCATGTGCTCAAGGTTGAACAAAACAAGCTTGTAAAATCATTAAATTTTTTCAAATTGACCCCTGATTCCCATGTGACAAACACATAGATGACACATTACATTAGACATCTACAGATACACTAGATAGAGTGTGGATCCTAATAACTAAGAAAATTGCTAATGCAAAAGAAAAGGCAAATAATTGCTAAAAACTAAAAGTAAAAGCTAGAAAAAGATAGAAGCTGTTCCATCTCCCCCCCAAGCTTGAATTCGACTATAGCCTCATAGTCAAAAACAACCTTAAAAGGTGGAACAGTGATACCGATCATTGGTCAGGTGGTGGTGGGTACTGTAGAGCGGTGGGGTCCCATGATGGATACTTCCCCTGAAAATTCGGATCATACGGGGGCATGGGCGGAGGTTGAGGATATCCCCCAAAATAGTTCCAGCTCCAATAGTTGTCGTAAAAAGGTTGTTGCTGCATCTCCATCCTATGTAACCTGTCATGAATATTCTCTTGGTTGGTGAGGAGGAGGCACTCATTCTCATAGATGGCCTGCTGATTCAAGAAGAGCCGGTTCGTGGTATCCTGAATACCGGCGAAAGAAGTAGTATGCTGCTGCTGGGTCTGTTGAATCTCCTGCAGCATTGAGTACATCCCCTGCATTGAATAGGCATCCTCTCCTTGTTGAGAGGGATGAGGTGGCAGAGGCTACGAATAAGATGATGCACCCTGGTGGAAGCGGGGACACTTCCGCAGTGCAACTCGTGCCCGAAGAGGAGTGAAAGCCTCCTCTTCCTCTTCATGCTTGTCACCGTCATCATTGTTGTCGTCATTCCTGTCTTCCTCTTCATCGGAGTTGTCGATAGAGATGATGGACCACCTGAAGTGCTGAGCTCCCTTGATGTTGAAGATGGGGTCTGGAAGCGCACATTCTTGATATGCGTGATTGACATGGCAATGTGCATAAGCCTCGCCATCACGAAGCATAAGGAGATTGGAGCGGTGTAGATGATGCAGGTTGACCTTGTTCCTGTTGGAAAGCGGAGCAAGTTGGGAAAAATCCAACCCAAGGTAGAGAGCCAACGGTGTGATGACACCCCCAAAGTGGATATGAGCTTTTCGTGTACTCCTCCTCACAGCCAACACACGCGTCAAGAAAAATGCGCCCCAAATACACTCCTCTCGCTTCAGCAGCTTATACAAAAAGAACAAGTCTGTCTCCTGAAATTTACTAAGCGAGAGATTGCCCCGAGCAAAAAGAGTAGTGCACAACATGCAGTGCAGAATCCTCACAAATGGATGCTCGAAGTCGGTGAAGGCTGCGTTGTGGTAGCTGACAGACTTGCCTGGAGGCACGGTTACTAGCTGGGCGAAGATGTCATCGTAATCGGTCTGGTTGTCCAGCCTCCGGTGCTGGTCTCTCCCGTGATTCCAATTGTAGATGGAATTGAATTGCTTGAGGGTGAGAGTGTAATTGTTGTTGTAGAGCTGGAAAGAAATGCGACCTTGTATCCATTCTCGATCAGTGGCGATGAGGTCGTTCGGCACGACGCATATGTCTAGTGACGCCATGAACTCCGCCACAAGTTCTTTGTATGTTGGCCACTCGCCGAAAAAGGGTTGGCTGTTAGCATAGAACTCCATCTCGTCGGGCCTCCTACTCGTATTACTTGCTTCCCCTTTAAGGACATAAGCAAGATTGGGGTTGAACCCAAGGTAACGAACCATGTCCCGATCGACGTAGTGGGTTGGATCAATTTTCCTTTTCAGTAACTTCCGTACTTCTACGGAAGGATGAACAATCCTCGGACGAGGGATTGATCCGGGTGGAGGAGGAACGAAAGTCGGGATCTCCATCGCGACCGCCCTTGAAGAAGATGCTCCTTCCATTTGCACCATTATCTCAGAGAGAAAGGGAATAGGAGATAGAGCTTGGTGAAGGTCGGAGAAGTTGATCTCCGCTCGGTGCAGGGCTCGGTGAAGATATCCCGATCCTTGGGCGCTCGAGGAAGGCCTCCAGTTGCACAACGATGCTCAATGCACAAGTAGAGGGAAGAAGCTCTAAAGGTGTGAAGATATTTGACAATCAACCCTTTCTTTTATAACTGAGTCCATCGCTGCTGTGGACCCATCGATACTATCGACGGGGTGTCGATGGTATCGACACATGTAGCACAATCCGAGTCTTCACTAGTATCGACGGTTGTCGATTGCCTGATGTGGGGGCCCGAATCGATGACTTGTCTTGTCGATACCATCGATGCGGGTCGATGGTATCGACTCTTCATGGATGAATCACTCTCGTGAGGCCGGCCGCCGCTTTCTGACTGTATCCGGGTCGATACCATCGACAGGCCCGTCGATGGTATCAACTTCACTGAGACAAAATCGTCTATAAATCTTCAGGGATCTCACGAGTATCGACATCCTAGTCGATACTATCGACCCCGATCTGCCTTTTTCTTCGGCGTTTCTGATGGTAGATCAATACCATCGACAAGGCCGTCCATGGTATTGACTCAGAAAATTTTCTATAGTCGCCTACATGTACCCATGTCGCTACCATCGACATCATAGTAGATGGTATCGACTCTGCGTTATCCCTACACACTAAACAAACGATCAAGGTATCATTTTTACACTAAAAACAAAATTAAACCAAACTAACTTGTAAATGTGAAAGAAAATGAATGAAACTATGAATGGTTGGGTTGCCTCCCAACAAGTGCACTTATTTAACGTCTTAGGCTAGACAAAATCAAGCTTATCATGCATCCTTCAGTGCTACGAGTTTGACCTCATGCACTTTTCTCGTGTCATCCTCACCAAAGTACAACTTCAACCTCTGTCTGTTGACTAGAAATGTCGTCTCTCCATCACACACCAGGATGCACCATGTGGCCGTACCTCCTCCACAATGAAAGGTCCACTCCACCGGGATTTCAATTTCCCAAGATGCAGCTTCAACCTCGAGTTGAACAATATCACACGATCTCCCTTTTTGAAGACATGCAGTTGAATGTGTCGATCGTGAATGATTTTTGTTATCTCCTTGTAAATCCTTGAGTTTTCATAGGCGTTCATCCTCACCTCATCTAGCTCATTGATCTCTAACATTCGTTTCTTCCCTGTCGCATCAGAAGTCAAGTTAAGCTTCCTTAGCGCCCAGTGCGCCTTATGATCCAACTCTACCGGTAAATGGCAGGCCCGCCCATAAGCCAACCTAAAAGGCGTAGTGCCTACAAGTGTCTTAAATGCCATCCTATACGGACATAAAGCATTCGATAACAAAGTACTCCAGTTATTTCTTGTCGAAGCCACTGTACGCTCCAAAATTTGCTGGATTTCTCTATTGGACACCTCGACCTGCCCTTGTGTCTGCGGGTGGTACGGGGTACCAATATTGTGCTTTACCCCATACTTTCTCAACAATGCAGCAAACTTTTGATTTTTGAAATGGGTGCCTCCATCGTTGATAATCATCCTTGGCACACCAAATCTGCAGAAAATGTGATCTTTTACAAACCTGCACACTAAAGCAGCATCATTAGTCCTTGTGGGTATTTCCTCTACCCACTTTGATACATAATCAATAGCTAGTAAAATGTACAAATTAGAATTTGAGGACACAAAGGGTCCCATAAAATCAATTCCCCACAGATCAAATACATCAACTTCTTGAAACACATTGAGGGGCATCTCTTGCCGCTTTAAAATATTACCTACCCTTTGATAGGAATCACATCTTCGCACATAGTTGTATGCATCTCAGAAGAGTGTAGGCCAATAAAGACCACTCTCTAGCACCTTGTCCGCAGTTCTTGAACTTGCATGATGACCACTGGTTGGCAGTGTATGACAATGACTAAGTACACTGTCATATTCTATCTCCGGTACACACCTGCGTAAGACGTCGTCCCTGCATTTCTTCAACAAAATGGGATCATCCCAGAAATAGTTTCTCAAAGAATGGAAAATTTTCTTTCTCTCTTGATATGTCCAATCATCTGGGATTATTTTATAGGCAAGATAATTAACAATATATGAAAACCATGGATCCTTGGATTTTACAGAAAGGATTTGCTCATCCGGGAATGTCTCAGTAATGGGTATATGAATGTCCTTCTCATCTACCCGTTCCATCCTAGACAAATGGTCCGCAACAACATTCTCAATCCCTGCCTTATCTTTAATTTCAATGTCAAATTCTTGTAACAATAAGATCCACCTAATCACTCTAGGTTTGGCATCTTTGTTTTCCATCAAATATTTTATGGCGGCGTGGTCCGTCCATACCACAACTTTGGACCCTACTAGGTATTGCTGAAATTGTTTGAATGCAAAAACTACGACGAGTAGTTCCTTTTCAGTTGTGGTGTAGTTGAGTTGTGCTTCGTTTAAAGTCTTGGATGCATAAAAAATCACAGTGGCTTTGTTTTCAAAATGTTGTCCTAGAACAGACCCTACTGCAAAATCTGAAGCATCACACATTAATTCAAAAGGCTTTGTCCAATCTGGCATTTGAACAACCGGTGCAGAAATTAACTTCTCCTTGAGTACATTAAAAGCATGCAAACACTTCTCATTAAAGTCAAACATTGCATATTTCTCAAGCAGTTCAGATAATGGTTTAGCGATTTTCGAGAAATCTTTGATAAAGCGGCGATAAAATCCTACGTGACCGAGAAAACTCCATACCCCTTTAACCGAATTAGGTGGGGGTAATTTTGAAATAACCTCAATCTTAACCGGATCCACCTCCAGCCCCTTGATAGACACTTTATGTCCAAGCACAATCCTTTCACTAACCATCATATGGCATTTTTCCCAGTTGAGAACTAAATGCGTGTCCTCACATCGTTGTAAAACTTTATCCAAATTATACAAGCACTCATCAAAAGATGCACCATAGATGGAAAAGCCGTCCATGAAGACCTCTAAACAATGCTCAACCATATCAGAGAAAATGGCCAGCATGCAGCGCTGAAAGGTCACTGGTGCGTTGCACAAACCGAAAAGCAAACGTCGATATGCAAATGTTCCATAGGGACAAGTGAAGGTAGACTTCTCTTGATCCTTAGGATCATTGTAAATATGATTGTAGCCAAAGTAGCCATCTAGAAAACAAAAATGAGATTGACCAGCCAATCACTCTAAGATTTGATCAATGAACAGAAGAGGAAAATGATCTTTCAACATGGCATAGTTTAATCAGTGATAGTCAATGCACACCCGCCACCTGGTTACCAATCGGGTCGTGACTGGCTCATTTAACAAGTTGCGAGTGACAGTAATTCCCCCCTTTTTAGGGACTACCTGTGTGGGGCTTACACACGTCGAATCGGAGATAGCATAAATGATGCCGGCAGAAAGGAGCTTGATCACCTCCTTCTTGACGACCTCCATCATGCTTGGATTGAGTCTGTGCTGTGGCTGCAGGTTTGGCTCCTTCCTCGAGCCAGATCTTGTGCTGGAAAAGTGTAGGGGAGATCCCCTTGATATCTGTGACTGACCACCCCAATGCACCACGGTGGTTCTTCAGCACGATCATCAATTGATCCTCTTCCTCGACACTCAGATATGCTGAGATAATCACCGATAGTCTTTCACCATCAGCTAGGAATGCATATTTCAAATGAGGCGGCAGTGGCTTGAATTCTAACTGTGGTGGACTGATCAAAGATAACTGAAGCGGTGGTGGGAGTGGCTCAAGATCTTCATAATACTTAGCATAATAGCACGACAACACTTGAAGCATCTTGACACATTCTTGTAATGACTTGCTTCTTAGCCAGTCATGCATTATATTGACAAGGCAAGCTTCAAGAGGCAGTTCTGGATATGCATCAAGGATAGAACTTGCTATTGCATCATCTTCAGTAGAAAGAGGGATTTCCTCCTCTTCATCATTTGGACAACCCACAACCCTACAAAGAGAAACAACTTTGGTCTGTTCCATAATGTCTACAGCCAGTGTCCCCTTCTCTACCTTGGTCATTACATGAGCCATATCTAGAAATGACTTCCCTAGACAAAGAGAAATGTTCTGATCAAAATGTTTCACCATGCGACACTGCTCCTTTGCTTTTGATTGTGTTGTGCTTGGGGGCATAACCATTTCAAATTGGTCATCCACAATTCCCAATGTCAAACGGCCTTGTCCCATCTCGAGTATCATATCTGCAGTAGCTTGGAAGGGTCTTCCGAGGAGTAGCTCATTTCCTTGTTCATCTTGCATTTCCATTACCACAAAATCTACTGGAAATACAAACCTGTCAACTTTAACCAAAACATCCTCGCAGATACCATACGACTTTACCATAGAATTATCCGCTAGGTGAATTGTCATGTTGCTATGTCTCAATTCTTTAAGTCCCAGCTTCTTGAATGTAGAAAGAGGCATCAAATTGATACTTGCCCCAGAGTCACACAATGCTTTGCCGAATTTCACCTTACCAATGTAACATGAAATATTGAAGCAGCCTGAATCTTGTCTTTTAGGTGGCAATGTGCCCATAATGAAGGTGCTCACTTGCTCCTTTAGAACCACCACTTCTGTATCAGGAATCTTCCTCTTCTTTGTTATTATATCTTTCAGAAACTTGCCATAAGAGGGTATCTGCTCTATTGCTTCTAATAGCGGAATGTTAACAGAATGTTTCCAAAAGCTGTCTAGGAACTTCTTGAACTGAGCGTCCACTTTCTTAGCCTTCAAACTGTTTGGATACGACACTGGGACTGTCTGTGCCCTTTGATGTGGCGGCACATATGGTGTCCTCTTTTGCGTCTCTTCCTCAGCAACGGGTTCTGGTGTGGCTTCCTCTACCACATTAGCTATCGGTTCTTTTCTTGTAACCTCCTATGTGGCCTCACCTGCGGTTTCTGGCTGGGGTGTGCTCGGTTCATCGACCCTGGGGTTTAAAATCTTCTTACCACTCCATAGAAGAATTGCCTTAGCTTGTTGGTGCCCCCTGGAATGTTTGTATTCCTGGGAAAACCTTGCTGCGCTGGCTTTTTTAGATTTTCTATCTCAGCTGCCATATGCACTAACGATGTCTCTATAGTTCTCATCTGAGCCCCATGACTTTGTAAGGTCTGCCCAAATTGATTCATAAATCCTCCTTATTGCTTAATCTATTGGCCAAACGTGTTCATGAGTTCTTGATTCTGCTTGATTACTTGATTGAGCAACTCATTTCTCTTGTCCTCTGTCGATGGTTGTGGTTTTGCATCAGGGTCCTGCAATAAATTGTTTGGGTCCTTCCATGAAAATTTCTTGTCTTTCCTCCAAGAATAGTCATTGTTTCTATACCCCTATTGCTGACACATAAATTTCACCTGTGCTTCATCATCAGATTTTGTGTCTTGTTTTGCTAGCAATTTCTTGGCTAGAAGGTCCATCTTCACATTTAGCTCCTTGATGGCCTTTGACTCACCTGCAGCTCGAACCTGTTCTGGCGCATCTCAATCACCCCAGGACTACTTTTTGGCCATGTTCTTCAAAATCTCCCAACACCTTGTGCCTGTGTTGTTTAAGAAGAACCCCGAACCTGCTGAATCCAAGTTGCTTCTATCATGCTCAGAAAGAGCAAAATAGAAAATCTTGACTTGTTTCTCCTTGTCAAGCCCATGATGTGGGAACCTCCTCAACATTATTTGAAAATGTTCCCAAGTCTCAAAATATGTCTCCCCGACTTTCTGGCTAAAATTGTGGATCTTCTGTACCAGGTCATTGGTTTTCTCCAGTGGGAAGAATCTCTCGAAGAAGACATGGATCATTTGATCCCAAGTCTCAACAGTCTCATCATCTAGGTTATGCGACCATTCACATGCATTACTTGGAAGAGAGCTGGGAAACAACTTCAAATATAGTGTCTCTTGTGGAAACCTGTCTATCTTGATCATATCACAATTGTCCACAAATGTGCTGATGTGTGCAACTGGGTCCTCATTCTTCATCCCGTGAAATGATTGAGACTTGACCAAGTTTATCAGTGCCGGGTCAATCTTATAAGTGGGAATGTTGACTGCCAGTTTTTTTATTGGTCCCTTCGATGCTGAGGAGGAAGAAGCTTTTATCTTCTCCCATATTGTCTGCTCTCCAGCCATAGCTTCTGGTTCAGAATCTGAATCTATATCCTCAGGCTGATCGTGAATATTGTTCTCTTCGTCGTCTGGTCCCAATGGTGGAACCTCTGGTGATGGTTGTGTGTAGTCTGTGCTACGCATCCTCACCATGCACTAGTACCTACAAAGTAATAAATTTGGTTCAATACAGTGCTAGACTATTTCTAGATATGACGGATAAACAATGAATTTCAAAAATGATAATAAAAAATTGTGGCCTAGAGTGGCCGCTTGCAGCACTCGTAGTGCCGACAATTTCCGTGTCCCCGGCAACGACGCCAAAAACTTGACACCATTTTACCATGCGAATAACACAAGTGCACACGTCAATGTAATATAGGCCTATGTGAGGCCCGAGTCGAACTCAGGGACACTGAACTATCGGTAGACTACTACTAACTGTTCACAATCAGCTAGACTAGATAAAAAGGTTTTGAGAGTTGATTAAAAAGAAAAAGAAAAATAAAAGAAAGCAAAGAAATCGATTAAATGTTGAGTTTAATCAATTTAGATGCGAATCTTTAGGATTGCGATTTGACCACAGGTTCTCATTGCATGAATTTCCACATAATTAATCAAATTCATCTCTCATTCCGGGTAGTGGCCTGTAGTCAAAATAGTTCACTGTCGTGATACAATTCACTACCTAAATCTAGGTCGGTTCCACCGTCGTAGTAACCTATACCCTAAACTAGGTGCATTAGAATCAACCTCTGGGTTTCCACCATTAACCGTACATCACCTTGTTCAAGGAATTTATGAGTTAATGTGAATTTCATCTCTTTTCAACCATTAATTCTTCTTTCAAAGCAATTAAAGGTATTAGATTATCATTAGGGTGATCATTTATAATGACATATTAGAGAAAACAAAATCATACCACAGATTTAAGAGATAAAATATGCATTACTATGATAAAAATGTCATACACCGATTGCCCGGGCTACTCCCGGTCCTAAAGAAAAAGGGGATTAGCCCTGCATGTTCATCTCACAGTAAGACATGATGGAAGAAAGGGAAAACATGGAGAAAAACGTGGATGAAGTGATGTAAACCCCTGAACCGAGAAGATCCAAGCGTTCCTCAACATAGAGTGCGTGATCTACAACCTTTTGGCGGTGGAAAGCGTCTTCTTCAGATCTCGGAACGGTCGGGCGTGCTTCCGAGCTCCGTTCTCCTCTCCCACTCTCCTTGGGATGTGTGCAGTGGATAATGATGTGATCGCTCGCTCCTGGCTGCTGTCATTAGGTATAAACACCAAATTAGATCGTCAAAATATCACCACCATTGGATTCAGGCCGATCTAGAACAAAAACTAATCTGACGACGTCGATACCATCAACGCGGGTCGATGGTAGCTACCCTTCGTGATATCAGTAGGTTTCCTTTATTCTCTATCGTTCAGCCTGATGCAGACTCGATACCATTGATGTGGGTCGATCGTGTCGACACCCTTAGGCATCAGTTTTATCACCTTTCCGACACTGAAGCTGTAGAACGTCGATAGTATAGACTTTTCTGTCGATAGTATCGACCAGCTGATCGCTGGTAACCTGAAGGTAACTCGCTACCATCAAATTCCCAGTCAATGGTATCGACACTGCTTGGCTCATTGCGGCTGTCTCTCTGTGACTGTGTCGATACTATCAATGGATGTCGATGGCATCGACAGCTGTATACATGCGTTTTTCCTGAAATTGCAAGACAAAGCCAAATCAACCATGCTAACATGCATCAATATGATCATTTATAATCGAAAAGATAAAATATGCGAGATTTGATATAAAATGAAATTATAGACTAAAGTGAATGAATCATGCAATATTAACCACCAAAGTGACTAATAAACACATAAAACACAAGTAAAACAAGTCTATAAAAGTGACTCAAAATCATCACATCACTTATGCTTATAGGGCCTCAGCCTCTGGATCAGCTCCACACGCTACCCTTATCTCTATCTCACCTCATCATAGGTACAAGTACATACATCTGAGCCATGAACACATCATACTCATCATCACATATCCTGAGCCATGGGTATGTTCACCATGCTCCATACATCCCGAGTCTGCAACCATAGTTGCACTCAACCCTCCTATTTTAGGCTAGGGGAAACCTCGCATATTCAACAATATGCGCTCTAGGTAATCCAACAGGATAAACCTGTTCCACCATCACCAAATACTGATGATAATGGATCTATGGCCAGGGTAAACTACGTGATATGTTTATCTATCATTGATTAGTATATTTTAAGCTAATTGTTGAGGCAAAATAAGGTATAAACATAGCCTTATAGAATTACATCACTATTGCCATCAACATAGTGTCCTGGAACCTCAATCCTCATGATATCAACCATTGCCTCTCAAGGCATCACAATCATGCATCAGCATCCTGGGAACATATCCCTTATCTCATCATCAGAGGATAACACCTCGATTAGGAACTCAGCCTTATATCAAGTCCTCAGATCTATCAACTGGTTACTTTATTAACAAGTATTATCATCACATTGTTCTATTCAAAACACATATATCTCATAGATCTTACTAGGCCATGAATCCACATGAAATACCTGCATGATTCGTATATACATAATTAAAACCATAATGGATTGAACAGAAAGATCATACTGTCAAGTATTACACAAACTTTATCATTCATAGTATTATAATCAATCATGGACATATGTTATGCCTTATACTTGTGACCATATGCATGTGTTATATTAACATGTGAAGCAACATCATAACCTTCCAAGCTTCCTAGTTCACAACCTACCATTATATCCCATTATCATTTTTGCAGGATGCAAGGTGATTACATCATGTCACTTGTGTTATCATTAAAAAAAAAGACAACCATCAACTATATACATTCTGGGTTATCAGAACCCTCACCAAAACTCCTGCAACCCTCACTACAGGTATGGAAAGCAGCGCCATGCCCTCACCAAAGGGTGTACCAGCTAGGGTTCCAAACCATAAAGCAACTCACCACCATATCAACCAAACACTACACATCCTTTAACATACATCAAGGTTCCACTAACTCTCATGGTGTCGGGCAACCATCCATGAGGTCATAACGTGCAACACTACCATGGCTATCGGCCAAGGGTCTAACGTGCACCAAGCTAGGGTTAGGGTTAGGTTCCACTGTCAGGCTAACCTTCCACATGAGCCATATCAGCCAAAGGGGTGTCTCCTAAGGCGCCCCTACCGTGCAACCTTCTAGGATCAACCGAGGGTTAACCCTATTGGACAGGATAACCGTGACGCCTAAGGAAGGTGTCGTGCATGGCCAACATCATAACGGTCAGCAACCTAGAGTTGGCATGTCGGGTATGAAACCATATCATCCAAGTTTATCAAGGATAACGGCCAAGGCCACCTAAAGACAAGGGAGTGCATCGAGCACCCTCTCTACATGGTCTGTCATCCAAGATTGAACCCTAAGGAGAATATCAGGCAACATCTCATCAAGGGTGTATCTCCCACCCAACAACTCCACCAAGGGTATCGTCCAAGGGACCATGACGGGCACCAACAAAGCTTCAACTAGGCATATCGGCCAGGGATACAAGGATCACCCAAGCAAGCTTATCTACCAAGGTTTACACCTCAAGGACATATCATGCATGAAGGGTAGATAACTCATGTCGCATAGAGCAACACTAACGCCCAAACTTGGGTTGAGGATTCATATCGAACAAGATGCCCATCCAAGGGTTTAGCAACCATGTCACCCAAAACCTAACTCTAGGGTGGATAAGGGATATCGGGCACCAAGGTAAAACTATCACAACAAGGTGTATCGGGCAGGGCACTCAACAACCCATAACACCTAAGCACACATGGGTATCGGCCAAAGGCACAACCCAAGACAAGAAGGGTATAGGGCAGCACTAACCCCAAAGTCATATCGTGCAAGACACAACCCAACAAGGTCGTCTTCAACCTCAAGCACAAGGGCACCAAACCCTAAATGATCAAGAAGGTCGGTTCACCTCTCAACAACCAAGAGAGGGGTGTTGCACAACCTCTTTCACAAATCGGGAAACCACAAGGATCCAACCTCAACCTAGGTAATCAAAAGCTCACCTCTCAAATCCATGGTGAGAGGAGGGTATTGCCCAAGAAACTAGAATATAAGCTCACCTCTCAACTTAAATGAGGGAGGGGTATTGCCCACATTACTAGAGCTCAAACTCACTTCCCTAGACCAAAGAGAGAAAGGAGTGTTGCTACCAAATAAAACCTCAACTATGGTTCAGCCAACTAGGTGTAAAGGCATATAACCCATCCATAACATGAGCAACATCATACTCCTAGAATCCATAAGATCAACAACATGTTATAGAACAAGAAACATACATGCATAGCCGATTGTCAACATATATGAAGCATGCAACATAGGAAAAGTAGTATAGCTAGGGTTAGAAGTTATGTAACCCGCCTTAAGAAAACTCCTCAAGCTCTAAAGCTCCAAGCTTCAAGCTCCTAGCTCTAAGCACACTACTTTGACCACCAAAGAACAAGACCCACCTAGGGTTCATCCACCAAGCTAAGGGAAGAAGAAGAAGAACTCCTTCAAGGGGATCGGCCACCAAGGTTGCAAGGGATAGGTGTATCGTGCACCAAGGATGAGAAGAGAAACAAAGAGCTAAAGGGTTACTAAGGAAGAGAAAGGCAAGTCATATATAGATGGGGGTCAAAGGGGTACCAAGGCAAGGTGTCACCTTACCAAGGGACACTTGTCCACACGTTCCACCACCTTGAAAAACACTTGCACATGCCATGCCACAACTCAACCAAGGATCAACCACATGTCCAAGCTAGGGTGACACAACCAAGGCAAGAAGGTCAAAAAAGGTCAAAGGCCGACACACTACTCCTCCATGGCCGATACACCCTCATGGGTGATACCCCATAACCGATACAAGGCACCCTTGCTCGATACAGGCCTCAACCAAGCAAAGCAAGGCCCAAACAAGGGAGAACAAGGCCCAAAAGAGCTCAACCAAGCCCAAGACAACACAAGGCACGAGCCCATACCTCCCTCTCAACCCTAGAAGAAGCAAAGAGAGAGAAAGACATCTCTCAAGGTGACAAACTTGCTCTTCAACCCTATCTTAGGTTATTTTGCAAGTAGTACCTCAACTCTCAACAGAGCACAAGAAAACCCTAATCACCACTAAAAGGTGATTAGCAAGCAACCAAGCACCAGGTTTAGGAAAAAAAAACAGGGTACGCCCAAAACAAAGGTCAGGGTCCTTACAAGCCATAAACCTCTACAAAGGGATTTTGTCCCCGAAATCCAAAGAGAAAATCGAGGGATGCTTCCTCGTCATCTCTTCCTCAAGCTCCCACGTGGCTTCCTCAACACCACAATGATGCCACAAAACCTTCACAAGAGCCAGGTCCTTCCTCTTCAGCTTTTTTACTCTTCTGTCAATGATCGCCACTAGACCCTCCTCATAGGTCACGTCTTCATCAAGCTCAATCTCAACTGGCTGTATCACTGTCCCTGTGTCGGGATGACTTTTCTTCAGCATATTGACATGGAATACTAGATGCAACCTATATAGCTCTGGCAACAGCTCTAACTTATAAGCTACCTTGCTAACACGTGCTATTATCAGGTAGGGCCCCATATACCTGGGTGCCAGTTTTCCTTTCTGGCCAAACCTTAGCATGCCTTTCCAAGGTGAGACTTTGAGATAAACTTTGTCTCCCACTTGGAATTCTTGAGGCTGTCGATGATTGTCTGCATAAGACTTCTGTCTGTCTTGTGCTATTTTCAACTTTTGTTGTATCACTCTGATCTTTTCTGTTGTCTGTTGTACTAATTCACGACCAAAAAGTTGATACTCACCAGACTCATACCAGCATAAAGGGGATCTGCACTTCCTTCCATATAGAGCCTCATAAGGAGCCATATCAATGCTCTGCTGATAACTATAGATATAAGCAAACTCTATCAGACTGAGATGCATGTCCTAACTGCCTAGGAACTATATAACACAAGCTCAGAGAAGATCCTCCAAAGTCTGAATAGTCCTTTCAGACTGTCCATCCATTTGGGGGTGGAAAGCAGTACTGAACCTCAACTACATTCCCAAAGCTCTGTGCAACTGTTCCTAGAAATGACTTGTGAACTGAGGACCTCTTTCAAAAAATATTGTTGCTGGTACACCATGCAAATGCTCTATCTCGTCGACATATACCCGAGAAAGCTTTTCTGCTGTATACGTTGTTTTTACCGGTATAAAATGTGTAGATTTTGTCAACCTGTCCACTATTACCCAAATGGAATCATTATTCCTAGCTGTCTTTGGTACACCAACTACGAAATCCATGGTTATGTGATCCAATTTCCATTTTGGTATCGGCATGGGTTGCAATGTATCTGCCGACTTCTGATGCTCAACTTTAACTTGCTGACATACTGCACACTTAGCCACAAACTCAGCTACATCCTTCTTCAAGCCAGACCACCAAAATAGGTCCTTTAGGTTATGATACATCTGGTGACTCCTAGATGCATATCATACATCGACATGTGTGCTTCCTCAAGCACTAGCTTTCTTAGATTATCACCATCGGGAACCACCATCCTACCATGATAGCAAACTAGTCCATCCTCAGACTCATGGAACCCATCACACTTTTCGCTGCCATGCTCTGACCTGATTAACTACACTACACCATCTGCCTGCTGTGCATCTTTGATCTTCTGTCTCAACATAGGTTTGACTTGCATCTATGCCAATAGTCCTGCCAACAAGGAAACTTCCAACTGCACATTCATCGACCGCAAGGAGACAAACATATCCTGCCTATGGCATACCAAGGAACTCAACTGTACTTTCTTCGTGGAGAGAGAAGAAGATTTTCTACTAAGCGCATCAGCTACAACATTTGCCTTACCAGGATGATACTCAATGGTGCAATCATAATCATTGATTCGCTCCATCCAACGATGTTGTCGCATATTGAACTCACTCTACGAAAAGATATACTTCAAGTTCTTATGATCTATAAAGATCTGACACACTTCCCCATAAAGATAGTGTCTCCAAATCTTTAACGCATGAACCACCACTGCCAACTCCAAATCATGTGTCGGATAGTTCTCCTCATGTTTCTTAAGTTGTCGCGAAGAAAAAGAAACCACATGATCTTCCTGCATCAGCACGCAACCTAAACCTTTCTAGGAAGCATCACAGAAAACAACATAGCCTTTCCTAGGCTCTGGCAGCACTAGCACTGGAGCACTAGTCAACTTCTCCTTCAAACTTTAGAAAGCTTGCTGACAACGATCATCCCAAACAAAATGTACATCCTTCCTAGTCATCTTTGTCATCGGTAGCACGATTGCACTGAAGTCCTTGATAAACCTCTGGTAGTATCCATAACGTGAGCTAAGAAAGCCTTACAACCTTGCCGCAACAACTTTTCTGCCACCATCACTGATACTAGACATGTTAGAGAATCTTCCTATCTCCTTGGAAGATCCACTTCTCTCCTTCTTCATCAAACACTGCCTGCTTGGAACCACAATCCAACACAACCTTATACTTCTCTAAGGTATCCATCCCAAGGATCGCATCGAATCCATGCATATCAAGTGGTATAAGATCCACTTGTATACGGTGTCCTGAAAAAGATAGAACACAAGATGGGCACTCTTCTCGAAGCATCGAGGAACCATCAAAAGGGGTTTCTAAAAACATGCTATCTTTCTTACAACTAACAGGTAAAAGACAACTATCAAGCAAACTATGTGTGATAAAAGAGTGCGTAGCACCTGGGTCAACCAAAACAGATATAAAGCAAGAAGAAGACAAATTAGAATGAAACAACTCCATCTGACCTGTCACTACTGGCGGGTTGACTATCGCCTCTGACTGATTCATAGCATAAAATCAATCCGTTGCTTGTTGTCCACGTCCTCTGCTTCCTTGAGAAGATGATCCCGCTTGCAACGCTTGACCACGTCCTTGCCCTCTGCTAGCACTAGGCTGCTGTTTGTCTGGTCCTTGTTGATTATGTCTCAGCTGTTGTGTTACCTCAATGTCTCTTCTTCGGCAATTTGACTTTAAATGCCCAGTCTGTCCATAGCGGTAACATGACCTGCCTTTTGTCTGTGGTCTAGATGGCTTTGTTACTACCACCGAAGCTGTACTATGCACCTTCGACGGTGAAGAAACATAACCTCTTACCTTACTTGGGGACCCTTGTGACAGTGCACTAGAACCTCTCATCATGGAAGGTGCTGAAATCCTTGACTTCTTGAAGCCACTAGATCTCTGTCCCTGGAACTGAGCAGGCCTTTTCCTGGTCATGGACTCCCTTTTCTCCCTAACAGATCATTCAATCCTGTGGATGGATTCCAGGAATGTGGAAAACCGCTCTCGATTCTCTAAAGCAGTAGCAGGTGTCGACAATTCAACACTCAAACCTTTCTCAAACCGCCTGATCTGCTCATCATCTGTCTCTGCCATGTGAGGACAAAGCCTCAACAAGTCCATGAACTTGGCTTCATACTCGGTGATGCCCATAGATCCTTGGCGTAGATGCTCGAACTGGTTGATCTTCTCGTCTAGATACATCTTCAGAAAGTATCTGCTGACAAACTCTTGCCGGAAGATCTCCCTACCAATCTCCTCACCGGGTCGCTTCTCCTCCTCGATGGCCCACCAGTGGCCAACACTGCCCTTCAGAAGGTAGACAACGTGCTTGACTTTGTCTACTTCAGGGATGTTGAGGATCCAAAAAGCCTTCTCAAGACCTGTCAGCCACAGATCTGCATCCGCTGCATCAGCCATCCCAGCATAATCCGAAGCTCCGACTCAGTGAAGCCGCTCCAAGGTCTTCCCAATACTTGTTGTTTCACCACAGGGAGCCTGTGCTCTTGGTTGAGGCACTAGCAACCTTTCCACCATGTGATTCATCGTAGCCATCATCTACCCCATAAGTTGTTGGTAGGTAGGGTTTTCGAGAATGGCTGGGTCAAGTTGGAGGACCTTAGGCACCTGATCTCCATGTGACTGCCTTTCTGCTCCATCAACTGATGCAGCATCACTGCTCTTGAGAACATGTTCTTCATGGTTTCCAGACATCTTTAAGCTTTCTCTTCTTCTACTAAGAGCAGAAGGTTATTGTAAGAAAATCTGGAAACTTACAAGAACAGACGCAAACCTAGTCCTAGATCCCTGCAGACTCAGCGAACCTAGGACTCTGATACCAAACCAACTGTGACACCCCACCATCACATAGACAACGAGATGACACACAAAAACATGCGGAATCATATATTACCGAAAACACGAGTTAATTAAAACTGATTGCAGAAAGCATACATACAAAACTTTTACAATCAGGCCCTGCAAGAAAATCAGGTCATATATATATATATATATATATATACATACATATATATAGATATATTAAAGATCACCTGCTAGATATGTTTACAACTTAAAGCCACCCACTGTCGCAACAACACATATTAGTTCATCACCTATTTATACATACATAACAGGCCATGTACGGCCAGCAGTAGGATATACAAAAATTACAGCAGCTAAACATCGTGAAACATCGTCAAAACACTTCCAAGGACCTGAGAGTACATGGATGACTCTAGGACTCTACTACAAAACCACCAAAATAGCAGCATGCCCATCTCTTGCCTTCTACTACTCTTCTTGATGCTCGGCCGCAACCTCATGACCACCACCACGTCTAGAGCGATCACCTAAAAATGGTGTAAACCAGCGGGGTGAGACACATAGTCCCAGCGAGAAACATAACTCCCCGCCGCAACTATAAAACATCAAAGGTTAAATCATGTAACAACAAGTAACTGTATAAGCGTATAACAAGAGCAGCATACTGAGCAAAGCTATTATTACCATCAAGCTTACCAAGATATCCGTGAGGCATATTACCAAGTATTTCTTTATGGAACATGATTGACAAGATAAGCTTTATATGAACTTATCACAAGATATACAGATCGTACATGTATCTGCAAGGTGTAACTAGATCAGCTATGCAAGCAAGGCCTCAATCAATGTTCTGTGTTTTGCCCTAAGCAAGATATACTATTCAGTTGGATTATGTTTTATTATGCCCTGAGGAAGTGAGCCTTCCCTACTCAAATCCAACCATTGGCTGCGAAGCCCAATTCGGTGCCATACAAGGTCTAAGGAGATCCGGACTCCATAACCTCACCTTCCCATGGTCAGTACAAGAATCATCAAGCAAGACCGCAATCTTATGCTTATAGGGCCTCAACCTCTGGGTCAGCTCTGCAAGCTACCCTTATCTCTAGCTCACCTCATCATAGGTACTAGTACATACATCTGAGCCATGAACACATCATGCTCATCATCACATATCCTGAGCCATGGGTATGTTCACCATGCTCCATACATCCCAAGTCTGCAACCACAGTTGCACTCAACCCTCTTATTTTAGGCTAGGGGAAACCTCACATATTCAACAATATGCGCTCCAGGTAATCCCACAGGATAAACTTGTTCCACCATCACCAAATACTGACGGTAATGGATTTATGGCCAGGGCAAACTACATGATATGTTTATCTATCATTGATTAGTATATTTTAAGCCAATTGGTGAGCCAAAACAAGGTATAAACATAGCCTTATAGAATTACATCACTATTTCCATCAACATACTGTCGTGGGACCTCAATCCCTCATGATATCAACCATTGCCTCTCAAGGCATCACAATCATTCATCAGCATCCTGGGAATGCATCCCTTATCTCATCATCAGAGGATAACACCTCCATTAGGCACTCAACCTTATATCAGGTCCTCAAACCTATCAACTGGTTACTTTATTAATAAGGATTATCATCACATTGTGCTAGTCAAAACACATATATCTCATAGCTCTTACCAGACCATGAATCCACATGAAATACCTGCATGGTTAGTATATACATAATTAAAACCATCATGGATTGAACAAAAAGATCATACTATCAAGTATTACACAAAATGTTTTTTTTGAGAGAGGGACGGGAAGCCCTATGATAGAGGCTTCCCGAATCTATCACTAATTAATCAAATCAAGGTTTACAACCGATTGCAAAATCAAAGGGAAATGACTCGACAAGGAAAACCTAACTGCAATGCCCCGACGAGCCAAGTTGGCCACCTCGTGAGCAACTCTATTACATCTACGATTAACATGACTCAAACTACAAAAAGAAAAAAGATGGAATAACTCTATGACATCATCCGCAATAGCTCCAACATAGTCCCGACGAGCTTTCTTGGTTGTACATGCTTGGACGGCCTCCATAGAATCCGTCTCCACTTCAATGACATCATATCCTTTCACGATTGCCCATTGCAGTGCTGCTCTTACTGCTAGCAATTCTGATATGGTGATGCCCATCCCTGTGCTGACCTTCTCCCCCCCAACCTCTACTAGACTACCCGCATCATCCCTAACAGCCCAACCAATCCCCACCCCTCCATCCTCCCCTACTGATCCGTCTATGTTGATTTTCAACCTGCCTCGCATAGGCTTTCTCCATCGACAACGTCCCCCAACAACATCCCCCATAATGCTCCCCCCGTCACTTCCCCGTTGTCTGATACCACCCACGCCATTACAATCCACACCCCAACGCCTCCATCCCACAATGCCCCGCCGTCCCCTTCCACACCCAATGCTGCGTCAGCTCCAACGTTCCCAACGCCCCTTCCCCCAGTGTCGCTGCCTTCCACTCGCGCCTCCTCACTACTGCAGGTGTTGTGTGTTGTTATGGCAACGCCCCCATCCGTCCATCTCTCCGTCGTGCCTACCCCTCCTCTCCTTCCACTCCTGGCGTCCTCCTGTCCTTCATGCTGGGTTGCGTCTGCCTCTCTCCCGCCCACCTGCCTGTCGTTTGATCCCCCACAATCGCCATGCAAATTTTTCCCTCGGTCAACCCCCCAACCCGACCCTGCATGCTAGCTCTCTCCTCGACGCACCGTCACCTTTGCATCACGTAACAAGAAGCTGCTGCTCACGTCGCTGCTTTGGAAAATCCAGTTGCATCGAACTCTCCACACTGTCCACATGCTCGCTACTATCTGCTCCGTCTCTCTCAAAGACCTTCCCTCAAGCGCTGCCCTCATGGACGATGTGATGTCCTCGTCCCTAACACCGTTCACCCATATTTGCACCTCTCTCATCATCTGTTCCCACACCTCCGTCGCGCTAGGACAACAGAAGAGCATATGTGGAATAGTTTCCTTCTCAGCCCCACACAGCGTGCATTTGCCGTCGTACACGCAATCTCTGTCAAAAAGGCGACCCCTCATCGCTAGGCTGCCCGTGCTTGCCCTCCACAAAAAATGAGCTGTCTTGGGTCTCCACCCGCCATGCCAAATATGTTTCCATAATGAGTCCCCTCGCTACTGTACAAAAGTCCTTGCTTCCTCTTTCCCAAGCAACCCCAACCAATAGGCTGATCTAACAGTGAATTCCCCGTCCCTTGAAGGCCACCACATCAGAGTATCTAAAGTATTCCTCATGCTCCTATGTATAGCACAAATCCTTCTCGCATAGGTCTCAGGAAAGCATTCATTGACTCTGTCTTCATCCCACTGGGTGCCATCAACTGTCATGAGGTCTCGGAATGTGATATAATCAGGCCCATCTTCCCTTCTGAAGCATGCTAGAGATTCCCCCTCACCTGGCAGCCACCTGTCTTCCCATATGTTCACCCTCATTCCATCACCCACTCTCCATTGCAATCCTTCTTTTAACAACACCTTTGCACCCCACATGCTTCTCCATGTGAAATTGGGATTGTGTCCCCTTCTCGCTTCCCATAAGGATGTTCTAGGAAAATACCGGGCTTTGAGAACTCGTGCCACAAGGGAATCTGGGTTGTTTGCTATCTGCCATAGTTGCCTCGCCAAGAGAGCTTGGTTGAAGGTATGGAAGTCCCTAAATCAAGGCCCCTATGTCGCTTTGGCCTGCACATGTTTTCCCAACTCATCCATGATATCTTCCTCTCTTTATCTTTTGCCCCCCACCAGAATCTAGCAACCATCCTTTGTATTTCCATTATGGTACCCGCCGGCAGCTGGAACAAGCTCATGACATATGTAGGAATTGCCTAGGCAACCGCTTTGATGAGGACTTCCTTTCCTGCTTTCGATAACAGCTTCTCCATCCATCCCTGCAACTTTCTCCAAATCCTATCCTTGATGTAGCTGAACACCTGCTTCTTCGATCTTCCCACTACTGTTGGAAGCCCTAGGTAACTAGCATGTCTGTCCACCTCTCTCACGCCAAGAAGTTGCTTCAACTCTTCCCTTTTGTCTGCCTCTATCCCTTTGCTGAAAACGACCTCCGTCTTTGAGAAATTTATCTTTTGTCCCGATGCCTGTTCATATTGGCTGATGATTTCAGCTATCTTCAGACATTCCGCGGTGGTAGCTCGAGCAAAGAGAATACTATCATCTGCGAAAAAAAAGTGTGAGATAGGGGGTGCCCCCCTACTTGGATTGATGCCATGTAGGAGGTTGTCGCTGGTCGCACTAGAAATCAAAGATGAAAAGGCTTCCGCACATAAAATGAAAACTTTATCAGTCATAGTATTATAAACAAACAAGGACATATGTTATGCCTTATACTTGTGACCATATGCATGTGTTATATTTACACGTGAAGCAACATCATAAGCTTCCAAGCTTCTTGGTTCACAAGCTACCATTATATCCCATCATCATTTTTGCAGGATGCAAGGTGATTACATCATGTCACTTGTGTTATCATTAAAAAAAAGAGAACCATCAACTATATACATTCTAGGTTATCAGAACCCTCATCAAAACTCCTGCAACCCTCACTACAGGTATGGCGAGCAGTGCCATGCCCTCACCAAAGGGTGTACCAGCTAGGGTTCCAAAGCCTAAAGCAACTCACCACCATATCAACCAAACACTGCACATCCTTTAACATGCATCAAGGTTCCACTAACTATCATGGTGTCGGGCAACCATCCACGAGGTCCTAACGTGCAACACTACCATGGCTATCGACTAAGGGTCTAATGTGCACCAAGTTAGGGTTAGGGTTAGTGTAACATCCCTGACCTGGGTTATGAATTAACCCTAGATTGTTTTGCTTAAAAAGGTTAAGAAGATTCTTAATCTTATCTTGTGAAAAGTAATTAGGGCTCATGAGAAACTTATGTTTCAATTTTGGTCCTGTTTGAACAATGTTGAAGCAATGTTTGCTTATTTTGGACCAAAGTGCAAATTACCCAAGTTGAGGGGTTAAATTGCAAATGTTGCATGGTAAGATGTTCCTCTGATGTTGAGACATCATAAGAATGAATATGATGTAGTGGTATGGCTTTCACAAGCTCAGGCACCAAGATTAAGCTTGTAAAGCAGTGTTGTGCATTAAAACCTAGTTTTGGTGAAAAGTGCAATTTACCCAAAACCTAGGGTTCAATATGCAAATTAACACTTCAATAAGGTCCCTAATGTTTCTTGGAAACATGTAGAGCAAATAAAATGAGATGGGTGCCTCATTTGAATTAAGTTGGAGGAGAGAGAATCTTGATATTAAAATAATCAAGATTAATGCCTAATTGAAACCCTAATTTGATTTAGGGCAAAAATGAATAAAAATAATTGAAGGGATTTCAACCAAAATGTTTTGGGTTGATTTTGAATAAGGATGAACGTTCCTTTGCCAAGATAAGGAACGAAAATATCCTAAGTAGGTGAAATTCCACTCACCTTATTATAAGAAAAAGAAAACCCACTCACATATGGATATTAATATAATAAGCATTAAGGTGCTTAATTGGATTTTCTTTAAATCAAGGATAATGAAGGAGAATTAAAGGCAAAGGAAGGTTCCTCGTCCTTAAGGGATTTGAGGGGGAAGAGGCGGCCATATTTTTGGAATTTAATGCATTTTAATAATGCATTTTCTCTCTCATCAATTTCCTTATAAAAGTGCCTTTTTCAAGCCAAATGAAAGGCTATTTCGGATTTTCTTCTTTCCCTTGCTTGCAAAACCGACCAAGGAGCTAGGGAGGAGCAGGGAGCACGTCCCCAACCTGTGGGTGAGCCCTTGACCTTCGTTCTCCTTGATTTCATGGTGGAAATCGAAAATAAATTATGGATTCCTTCTTATTTCGATCTCCTCTTCAACCCTAGCCAACTTTTGCAATCAAAAGCTTGAGGACGAGCCTAGGGGGAGTTGCAAGAGCTTCATCCACCATTAATGGCGTGAGCTTGGAGATTTGGAGCTCAATTGGAGGCGGGTTTTATAACTCAAACCCTTAAACATTGCTATTGCATCAATTCTCTATGCTTTGTTGATTGATTTCTTCAATTTGATGCACTCTTGTTTCTTGCTGCAATTTCCATCAAGAATGGTTGCTGTTCTTGGTTGTTCGAAGGAAGGGGATGATGACATCATCCTAGATGCTTATCCAAAGAAAATTACCAAGCAAAACCGTTTTGATAGCTACTCCAAATCATTTTAATTTGATTGGCTATGCGGTTTCAGCAAACCGTTTAAGGGCAAACGGTTTGAGACCATTTGAGATGGTTGAACAAGCGTTGGCCGTTTGGGAATTTTGTTCCTAATTATGTAGGCTGATAAACCTCCAAATTTGAGGGATTAACTCCAAAGGAATCGAGAGTTGAAGGCCAATCAATTAGGCAATCGAATTGAATTATGTGCTGATTTTCAACCTGATTAACTTGACCTGCTTGGGCAAACTGTCTCAATACCGTTTGAGTGCGTTGACCAAGCGTTGACCGTATGAGATTTTTGATCCTAATTATGTTTTCTAATGACTCACCAAGTTTTATGGGTTAACTCCCAAGGAATCTTGTGTTGAAGCCTAATCAATTTGGGAAACCAAATTGGATTAAGTGCTGATTGTCAACCTGATCAACTTGACCTGCTTGGGCAAACGGTCTCAAGACCGTTTGAGTGCGTTGACCAAGCGTTGACCGTATGAGATTTTTGTTCATAATGATGTTGGTTAATGACCCTCCAAATTTGAGGGGTAATTCCAAAGGGATCATGAGTTGAAGACTAATTAATTAGGCAAACCCTAATTGAAAATAGTGCTGAAATTCCAATGAGTTAAGTTGAGATTTTGGGTTGATTAGCCCAAACGGTCTCAAGACCGTTTGGGGATCACCCAAACGGTCTCAAGACCGTTTGGGGATCACCCCAAGACCGTTTGGAGGTCTGGGGTCAAGTATAGTTGACCAATTGGAGGTCCAAAGGTACCAAATCATACTGCAACTAAATGCTGATTTGTTGATCAACTCGATAGACCAATCCATGATGAATTTTCACTCGAGTCCAAAGGTTGGATGGACAAACGGTCTCAAGACCGTTTGGAGCTCATCCAAACGGTCTCAAGACCGTTTGGTGGTCACCCAAGACCGTTTGGAGGTCTAGGGTTGAGTATAGTTCAGTGGTTGAAGGTCTAAAGATATCAAGTTGATCTGCAATAGATTGCTGATTTGGTGAGCACTTCAATGAACCAAACCCTAATTAGATTGCTTGGATTGGAGTGATATGATGGGCAAACGGTCTCAAGACCATTTGGAGCTCATCCAAACGGTCTCAAGACCGTTTGGTGGTCACCCAAGACCGTTTGGAGGTCTAGGGTTGAGTATGGTTAGGTGTTTGAAGGTCTAAAGGTACCAAGCTGTTATACAATGCAATGCTGATTTGGTGATCAATCCAATGATCCAAACCTTAATTGGATGGCTTGGATTTGAGTGATATGATGGGCAAACGGTCTCAAGACCGTTTGGAGGTCATCCAAACGACCTCAAGACCGTTTGGGGTCAGGTCATACCCAACTTGGATGATGGTTCAATGGTTTCAAAGCAACTAGTCTTACATTGATTAGTGTTGTTGAATCATCGATTCCAAACCCTAATTCAATTGAATCATACTCTAATTGATGACCAATTGAGGGTTAATTAAGGGTCAAATAAGTTGAAGGTTGACCTATTTAAACTCAATTGAAGTATGGGTATAGGTCCAATTGATGATTGGTTCCATGAATCCAATGATTGAAGGAATCAACATTGGAAACCCTAATTCAATTGGATACCTTATGTCATTAAAGGTCCAATGGATCAAACCTTTTTGAAAACCTAATGTGATTAGGTGGGAGATACCTTTAATGGTACTATTCATTAATGCATAACAAATGCATGGATCCAATACATGATGTAAACCCTAATTGAGGCCGATTTCATGTATAACCCTATTAAGAGGTTGCCTACATGTGAAATCACTAATTAGGATGAATAGTAAACCCTAATTCCTTTGGATACCTTATGTAATGGAGGTCCAATGTGATGATGAATGTACTATTGATCCAATTATGGTTAGTAATGTTAACCAATGAAGGAACAAAGGTTAAAACCCTAATAGTACCTAAGTGATTAGTGTCAATTAAGGGATGAACCCTAATTGCTGATAAGATCAATGACTTGGTACACTATGTAAATCATAGTTGTATGTAATTGATTGAAGGGTTGATATGACCTAATCAAGTTAAGAAGCTGATAGCATGAATTCATACATGAATATGAATCATTTGGTGTATAAGGGTTATGATCCTTAATCAAAGAGATCATGAAACCCTAAACATGAACATAAACCCTAATTGACAGGGTTATTGAATTCAACCCTAGTTGAGGGTGATTTCATGTGAAACCCTAGTTGAGGGTGATTCCATGTGAAACCCTAGTTGAGGGTGATTCCATGTGAAACCCTAGTTGAGGGTGATTCAATGTGAAATCCTAGTTGAGGGTGATTCCATGTGAAACCCTAGTTGAGGGTGATTCCAAGTGAAACCCTAATTGAGGGTGCATCCATGTGGAACCCTAGTTGAGGGTGATTTCATGAGAAACCCTAATTGGGAATGCATCCCTAATTGCTTATAGGACCAATGACTTGGTACCCTATGCTAATTATAGTTGTATGCATATGATTGAAGGGTTGATGTGACCTAATCAAGTTGAAAGGATCAAATAATAGAATTCATATATAAATATGATTCATGTGATGATCCTATGTAGCACGACTGTGCAAGGCAGCACGGCTGTGGCAACTTTACTCAGCACGACCGTGGTAGCTTTACTTTGCACGACCGTGCAAGGTAGCACGGCCGTGGTGGGCTATGCTTGACTTAGAGCTGAATTGAAAGTGACCTAACATGGTCGTTTTGTTAATTCTCAACTTAAGGATGAGAGAGATACTCATACCTTGTGATGATAATCATTTAATGATAATTAATGAGAATAAATAAGTATGAGTGAATACTTATGCTATAAATGTTGGCTCCTAGATGTGGGGAGCAATGAACTAGGGTTTGATCATTGATAATATGATCTTGAAAACCTAAATGGTTAATAATGGAAAACCCTATTCTTAATGAAGGGTAATGATATGTGAGAGAAAGCCCTAATTGATGGTAAACCCTAACCCTGGTAAGGGAATAGTGGTGTTACCTTGTATTGCATGATGTGTTGCAAACCTGATAAGTCTATTATCATGTATGACAATCATGCAAGTTTCATGAGTTGATGATCATAGCCAGGTATGAGCTATGATGTTTATTTGATAAGAATTGATTGGCCATATGTGCCATTATGTTTTTGTTAGTGAGAAAGAAGTAACAAGATGAGTTGGGCTTGTAAGCCTTTGTTTTAAGTTGTTTCCTAGTGAGAGGTGACAAGATGTGAATGGCCTTGTGCGCCATGTGAATAAAGTTGTTGCCTAGTGAGAGGTGACAAGATGTGAATGGCCTTGTGCGCCATGTGAATAAAGTTGTTGCCTAGTGAGAGGTGACAAGATGTGAATGGTTTTGTGAGCCATGTGAATAAAGTTGTTGCCTAGTGAAAGGTGACAAGATGTACAGTGTTCTGATGAGCCATGTGTGATGGAAACCCAAATCCTGATAAAGGATTAAGGGTAATACCCTTGAATTATTAATACATTGTTTTTGCATGGTATTGATAGATAATTGATGTACAGCTATTATATGTGCTAACCATGCAGGTATTATGAGATGATGAGCATAGCCAGGTATGAGCTATGATGTATTATTAGTTTGAATTGTTAATTGGGCCTTGTGTGCCATAATATACCTTGTGCCTGGTAAGAGGTGGTAAGAGAATTAATGTGCATCAAGTGCCATGATGGATGCTTGTGTAGCAAGTATCATACTTACCTTGGTCAAATGACCTAAAGGTCTTAGTTACCTGAGAAAGAGGTAATAGTGCTCAAGTGATGAACAAAGGGTTTGAATACCCAGGATTTCATGGTTATGGTATTGAAATTGAGAATGGATGAGAAGCCCCAGTGTTGAAATGAGGGATTAAGATCCCAACACCTTGTGAAAAGAGTATGGCTACGGGCCATGACTCCACAATGATAATGCCAGGCTTTAGTCATATGATCTAAGCCTGAAGAGAGTTAATGCAGTGATAATGATTCTATAGTTTGAATAGATGTTATACATGGTCTTCATATTCATTAAAGGAATCGTAACATGTTTATTCTATTAAGTTACAGTTGCAATGCTTTTGATATAGAATAATGATTTAATCTGTTAGACATCAAAATATCTGCTGTCAAATAAATATGATTTCCCTATTCACATTTATCTTATTAAGTTGCAATAATAATGTTTCTGGCGGAGAGTTATAACTCTCGCTGGGGCAATTTTTATAATTGTCTCACCCCCGTGGGAACCACATTTTTAGGTGGACGCGGACGAGGAGACAGGAATCCTTCAGGAGGTGAAGGACATCAGCAGTAGCAGGGACAGCAGTAAAGTCTCAGGTGGAGACATTGACTGTCATGTCATGTTCAGATGTATATAGAAGTCCTATGTGTCGTCTCTGTACTCTCAGGTCCTTGGAGTAGTAGTTAATGATTTCGAGATTTTGGCTTAGTGCCTCGAGGGTGTTATACTACCTGTGTACAGTTAAGACATAGTAGTTAATGTTTGTATTTCTCGAGAAGCAAAAGTACATGAGATGTATATATATGAACCAGGATGTAAAGTTTTACTTTGGTTCTGAATGAAAGAGTTTTCCAATGAATGGATCCCATTGCAAAAATTTTTAAATTTTTAGTGATTTTTGCTAATCCGCTGCTTGATGAATGCTTTCGCATTAGTTAATCTTGTTTTCGCGAGACGGTCGTCACAATTTAGTGGTATCAGAGCTCTAGGTTCGCTGAGTCTACAGAGACATAGGACTAAGTTGTTGAGTCTGTGTTAGTGTCCTCCAGTATACCCTATAATGATTTCTACTTGTGTAGAAAAAGGGTAAAGTTTAAAATGACTGGAGAACACAAGAAACACATTGCTGAGGACAATGTTGTTGCACCAAGAAGAGGTGCAAGGGATCAGACGAGAATAGTATGAGTGCCTGAGAATCCCCATTAAGACCTGATCAGGATAGAGAATCCTATGATCATGCTCTTATTGGGCAGATTAGGGCAACAGTAATGCATATAGTGGACTGGATACTAGCCTTACAACCTAGATTATCAGTCCTTAATACAGAAAGTTTGAGCTTTAAAAGAGTTCCTAAATGACTTAGTCATGTTGGAACAAGGGAAAATCGTGTGTGTATAATGATATGAAAAGCAAGGAATATGATAGCATGTAAGTGCATACTACCTAATCTCAATACTTATATACCCTGGCCAGGTATATGATCATTGAAGATAAGGCAAGTATGAAACTCTTAGATTGTTATCTTTTTGATTTCTCTGATCAAGTAGTCATTCTGAGACAATCTAATGAGTATCATGAAATAAGAAATATTGAATCAATAAATGAAGATGCTTTGTGCAATTCCAATAAAGGAAGATGCTTTGTGCAATTCCAATAAAGGGAGATGCTTTGTGCAATTCCAATAAAGGAAGATGCTTTGTGCAATTCCAATAAAGGAAGATGCTTTGTGCAATTCCAATAAAGGAAGATGCTTTGTGTAATTCCAATAAAGGAAGATGCTTTGTGCAATTCCAATAAAGGAAGATGCTTTGTGCAATTCCAACCCTAAACAAAAAGGGAAGAGCTATGTGTCATTCCCAATCAAAAAGGGAAGAGCTATGTGTCATTCCCAATCAAAAAGGGAAGAGCTATGTGTCATTCCCAATCAAAAAGGGAAAGCTATGTGTCATCCCCAACAAAAAGGGAAGAGCTATGTGTCATTCCCAATCAAAAAGGGAAGAGCTATGTGTCATTCCCAATCAAAAAGGGAAAGCTATGTGTCATCCCCAACAAAAAGGGAAGAGCTATGTGTCATTCCCAATCAAAAAGGGAAAGCTATGTGTCATCCCCAACAAAAAGGGAAGAGCTATGTGTCATTCCCAATCAAAAAGGGAAGAGCTATGTGTCATTCCCAATCAAAAAGGGAAAGCTATGTGTCATCCCCAACAAAAAGGGAAGAGCTATGTGTCATTCCCAATCAAAAAGGGAAAAGCTATGTGGCATTTCCAACTAATAAGAAGAACTATGTGAACAATCCCAATTACATAGAGTTTGTTAAAGGATTACTGAGTAAATTATCTCTGTTAGATATATATGTTTCTCTTTTGGTATATATTCTTGAGTAATGATTGAAGTATGTTCTTTTATGTTTCTTCCTTTCAATAATATGGACATCATATGTTAGGGGGTTATGCTCTGCATAAACATTGATGAGGTTGAGCTAATGAAAGGAGCTTTGTGTGGAATCATAGAGTCCAGGATATCTCCATGATATTAAGATGATATGTGGAGACTTGAGGGCATTATTAATGAACAATATGTTCCTCCTTTTCCTGGGATTTCGAGGACGAAATCCTTGTTAGGGGTTTATAATTTGTAACATCCCTGACCTGGGTTATGAATTAACCCTAGATTGTTTTGCTTAAAAAGGTTAAGAAGATTCTTAATCTTATCTTGTGAAAAGTAATTAGGGCTCATGAGAAACTTATGTTTCAATTTTGGTCCTGTTTGAACAATGTTGAAGCAATGTTTGCTTATTTTGGACCAAAGTGCAAATTACCCAAGTTGAGGGGTTAAATTGCAAATGTTGCATGGTAAGATGTTCCTCTGATGTTGAGACATCATAAGAATGAATATGATGTAGTGGTATGGCTTTCACAAGCTCGGGCACCAAGATTAAGCTTGTAAAGCAGTGTTGTGCATTAAAACCTAGTTTTGGTGAAAAGTGCAATTTACCCAAAACCTAGGGTTCAATATGCAAATTAACACATCAATAAGGTCCCTAATGTTTCTTGGAAACATGTAGAGAAAATAAAATGAGATGGGTGCCTCATTTGAATTAAGTTGGAGGAGAGAGAATCTTGATATTAAAATAATCAAGATTAATGCCTAATTGAAACCTAATTTGATTTAGGGAAAAAATGAATAAAAAGAATTGAAGGGCTTTCAAACAAAATGTTTTGGGTTGATTTTGAATAAGGATGAACGTTCCTTTGCCAAGATAAGGAACGAAAATATCCTAAGTAGGTGAAATTCCACTCACCTTATTATAAGAAAAAGAAAACCCACTCACATATGGATATTAATATAATAAGCATTAAGGTGCTTAATTGGATTTTCTTTAAATCAAGGATAATGAAGGAGAATTAAAGTCAAAGGAAGGTGCCTCGTCCTTAAGGGATTTGAGGGGGAAGAGGCGGCCATATTTTTGGAATTTAATGCATTTTAATAATGCATTTTCTCTCTCATCAATTTCCTTATAAAAGTGCCTTTTTCAAGCCAAATGAAAGGCTATTTCGGATTTTCTTCTTTCCCTTGCTTGCAAAACCGACCAAGGAGCTAGGGAGGAGCAGGGAGCACGTCCCCAACCTGTGGGTGAGCCCTTGACCTTCGTTCTCCTTGATTTCATGGTGGAAATCGAAAATAAATTATGGATTCCTTCTTATTTCGATCTCCTCTTCAACCCTAGCCAACTTTTGCAATCAAAAGCTTGAGGACGAGCCTAGGGGGAGTTGCAAGAGCTTCATCCACCATTAATGGCGTGATCTTGGAGCTTTGGAGCTCAATTGGAGGCGGGTTTTATAACTCAAACCCTTAAACATTGCTATTGCATCAATTCTCTATGCTTTGATGATTGATTTCTTCAATTTGATGCACTCTTGTTTCTTGCTGCAATTTCCATCAAGAACGGTTGATGTTCTTGGTTGTTCGAAGGAAGGGGATGATGACATCATCATAGATGCTTATCCAAAGAAAATTACCAAGAAAAACCGTTTTGATAGCTACTCCAAATCGTTTTAATTTGATTGGCTATGCGGTTTCAGCAAACCGTTTAAGGGCAAACGGTTTGAGACCATTTGGGAGAAAACGGTCTCAATACCGTTTGAGATGGTTGACCAAGCGTTGACCGTTTGGGAATTTTGTTCCTAATTATGTAGGATGATAACCCTCCAAATTTTAGGGATTAACTCCAAAGGAATCGAGAGTTGAAGGCCAATCAATTAGGCAATCGAATTGAATTATGTGCTGATTTTCAACCTGATTAACTTGACCTGCTTGGGAAAACGGTCTCAAGACCGTTTGAGTGCGTTGACCAAGCGTTGACCGTATGAGATTTTTGATCCTAATTATGTTTGCTAATGACTCACCAAGTTTTATGGGTTAACTCCCAAGGAATCGTGAGTTGAAGCCTAATCAATTAGGGAAACCTAGTTGGATTAAGTGCTGATTTTCAACCTGATCAACTTGACCTGCTTGGGCAAACGGTCTCAAGACCGTTTGAGTGCGTTGACCAAGCGTTGACCGTATGAGATTTTTGTTCATAATGATGTTGGTTAATGAACCTCCAAATTTGAGGGGTTAATTCCAAAGGGATCATGAGTTGAAGACTAATCAATTAGGCAAACCCTAATTGAAAATAGTGCTGAAATTCCAATGAGTTAAGTTGAGATTTTGGGTTGATTAGCCCAAACGGTCTCAAGACCATTTGGGGATCACCCCAAGACCGTTTGGAGGTCTGGGGTAAAGTATAGTTGACCAATTGGAGGTCCAAAGGTACCAAATCATACTGCAACTAAATGCTGATTTGTTGATCAACTCGATAGACCAATCCATGATGAATTTTCACTAGAGTCCAAAGGTTGGATGGGCAAACGGTCTCAAGACCGTTTGGAGCTCATCCAAACGGTCTCAAGACCGTTTGGTGGTCACCCAAGACCGTTTGGAGGTCTAGGGTTGAGTATAGTTCAGTGGTTGAAGGTCTAAAGATATCAAGTTGATCTGCAATAGATTGCTGATTTGGTGAGCACTTCAATGAACCAAACCCTAATTAGATTGCTTGGATTGGAGTGATATGATGGGCAAACGGTCTCAAGACCGTTTGGAGCTCATCCAAACGGTCTCAAGACCGTTTGGTGGTCACCCAAGACCTTTTGGAGGTCTAGGGTTGAGAATGGTTAGGTGTTTGAAGGTCTAAAGGTACCAAGCTGTTATACAATGCAATGCTGATTTGGTGATCAATCCAATGATCCAAACCTTAATTGGATGGCTTGGATTTGAGTGATATGATGGGAAAACGGTCTCAAGACCGTTTGGAGGTCATCCAAACGACCTCAAGACCGTTTGGGGTCAGGTCATACCCAACTTGGATGATGGTTCAATGGTTTCAAAGCAACTAGTCTTACATTGATTAGTGTTGTTGAATCATCGATTCCAAACCCTAATTCAATTGAATCAAACCCTAATTGATGACCAATTGAGGGTTAATTAAGGGTCAAATAAGTTGAAGGTTGACCTATTTAAACTCAATTGAAGTATGGGTATAGGTCCAATTGATGATTGGTTCCATGAATCCAATGATTGAAGGAATCAACATTGGAAACCCTAATTCAATTGGATACCTTATGTCATTAAAGGTCCAATGGATCAAACCTTTTTGAAAACCTAATGTGATTAGGTGGGAGATACCTTTAATGGTACTAGTCATTAATGCATAACAAATGCATGGATCCAATACATGATGTAAACCCTAATTGAGGCCAATTTCATGTATAACCCTATTAAGAGGTTGCCTACATGTGAAATCACTAATTAGGATGAATAGTAAACCCTAATTCCTTTGGATACCTTATGTAATGGAGGTCCAATGTGATGATGAATGTACTATTGATCCAATGATGGTTAGTAATGTTAACCAATGAAGGAACAAAGGTTAAAACCCTAATAGTACCTAAGTGATTAGTGTCAATTAAGGGATGAACCCTAATTGCTGATAAGATCAATGACTTGGTACACTATGTAAATCATAGTTGTATGTACTTGATTGAAGGGTTGATATGACCTAATCAAGTTAAGAAGCTGATAGCATGAATTCATACATGAATATGAATCATGTGGTGTATAAGGGTTATGATCCTTAATCAAAGAGATCATGAAACCCTAAACATGAACATAAACCCTAATTGACAGGGTTATTGAATTCAACCCTAGTTGAGGGTGATTTCATGTGAAACCCTAGTTGAGGGTGATTCCATGTGAAACCCTAGTTGAGGGTGATTCCATGTGAAACCCTAGTTGAGGGTGATTCAATGTGAAACCCTAATTGAGGGTGATTCCATGTGAAACCCTAGTTGAGGGTGATTCCAAGTGAAACCCTAATTGAGGGTGCATCCATGTGGAACCCTAGTTGAGGGTGATTTCATGAGAAACCCTAATTGGGAATGCATCCCTAATTTCTTATAGGACCAATGACTTGGTACCCTATGCTAATTATAGTTGTATGCATATGATTGAAGGGTTGATGTGACCTAATCAAGTTGAAAGGATCAAATAATAGAATTCATATATAAATATGATTCATGTGATGATCCTATGTAGCACGACCGTGCAAGGCAGCACGGCCGTGGCGACTTTACTCAGCACGACCGTGGTAGCTTTACTTTGCACGACCGTGCAAGGTAGCACGGCCGTGGTGGGCTATGCTTGACTTAGAGCTGAATTGAAAGTGACCTAACATGGTCGTTTTGTTAATTCTCAACTTAAGGATGAGAGAGATACTCATACCTTGTGATGATAATCATTTAATGATAATTAATGAGAATAAATAAGTATGAGTGAATACTTATGCTATAAATGTTGGCTCCTAGATGTGGGGAGCAATGAACTAGGGTTTGATCATTGATAATATGATCTTGAAAACCTAAATGGTTAATAATGGAAAACCCTATTCTTAATGAAGGGTAATGATATGTGAGAGAAAGCCCTAATAGATGGTAAACCCTAACCCTGGTAAGGGAATAGTGGTGTTACCTTGTATTGCATGATGTGTTGCAAACCTGATAAGTCTATTATCATGTATGACAATCATGCAGGTTTCATGAGTTGATGATCATAGCCAGGTATGAGCTATGATGTTTATTTGATAAGAATTGATTGGCCATATGTGCCATTATGTTTTTGTTAGTGAGAAAGAAGTAACAAGATGAGTTGGGCTTTTAAGCCTTTGTTTGAAGTTGTTGCCTAGTGAGAGGTGACAAGATGTGAATGGCCTTGTGTGCCATGTGAATAAAGTTGTTGCCTAGTGAGAGGTGACAAGATGTGAATGGCCTTGTGCGCCATGTGAATAAAGTTGTTGCCTAGTGAGAGGTGACAAGATGTGAATGGTTTTATGAGCCATGTGAATAAAGTTGTTGCCTAGTGAAAGGTGACAAGATGTACAATGTTCTGATGAGCCATGTGTGATGGAAACCCAAATCCTGATAAAGGATTAAGGGTAATACCCTTGAATTATTAATACATTGTTTTTGCATGGTATTGATAGATAATTGATGTACTGCTATTATATGTGCTAACCATGCAGGTATTATGAGATGATGAGCATAGCCAGGTATGAGCTATGATGTATTATTAGTTTGAATTGTTAATTGGGCCTTGTGTGCCATAATATACCTTGTGCCTGGTAAGAGGTGGCAAGAGAATTAATGTGCATCAAGTGCCATGATGGATGCTTGTGTAGCAAGTATCATACTTACCTTGGTCAAATGACCTAAAGGTGTTAGTTACCTGAGAAAGAGGTAATAGTGCTCAAGTGATGAACAAAGGGTTTGAATACCCAGGATTTCATTGTTATGGTATTGAAATTGAGAATGGATGAGAAGCCCCAGTGTTGAAATGAGGGATTAAGATCCCAACACCTTGTGAAAAGAGTATGGCTACGGGCCATGACTCCACAATGATAATGCCAGGCTTTAGTCATATGATCTAAGCCTGAAGAGAGTTAATGCAGTGATAATGATTCTGTAGTTTGAATAGATGTTATACATGTTCTTCATATTCATTAAAGGAATCGTAACATGTTTATTCTATCAAGTTATAGTTGCAATGCTTTTGATATAGAATAATGATTTAATCTGTTAGACATCAAAATATCTGTTGTCAAATAAATATGATTTCCCTATTCACATTTATCTTATTAAGTTGTAATAATAATGTTTCTGGCAGAGAGTTAGAACTCTCGCTGGGGCAATTTTTATAATTGTCTCTGCCCCGTGGGAACCACATTTTTAGGTGGACGTGGACGAGGAGACAGGAATCCTTCAGGAGGTGAAGGACATCAGCAGTAGCAGGGACAGCAGTAAAGTCTCAGGTGGAGACATTGACTGTCATGTCATGTTCAGATGTATATAGAAGTCCTATGTGTCGTCTCTGTACTCTCAGGTCCTTGGAGTAGTAGTTAATGATTTCGAGATTTTGGCTTAGTGCCTCGAGGGTTTTATACTACCTGTGTACAGTTAAGACAGAGTAGTTAATGTTTGTATTCCTCGAGAAGCAAAAGTACATGAGATGTATATATATGAACCAGGATGTAAAGTTTTACTTTGGTTCTGAATGAAAGAGTTTTCCTATGAATGGATCCCTTTGCAAAAAGTTTTAAATTTTTAGTGATTTTTGCTAATCCGCTGCTTGATGAACGCTTCCGCATTAGTTAATCTTGTTTTCGCGAGACGGTCGTCACAGTTAGGTTCCACTATCGGGCTAACCTTCCACATGAGCCATATCGGCCAAAGGGGTGTCTCCCAAGGCGCCCCTATCATGCAACCTTCTAGCATCAACCGATGGTTAACCCTATCGGCCAATGTAACCGTGACACCCAAGGAAGGTGTCGTGCATGGCCAACATCATAAAGGTCAACAACCTAGAGTTGGCATGTCGGGCATGAAACCATATCATCCAAGTTTATCAAGGATAACGACCAAGGCCACCTAAAGACAAGGGAGTGCATCGAGCACCCTCTCTACATGGTGTGTTATCCAAGACTTAACCCTAAGGAGAATATCAGACAACATCTCATCAAGGGTGTATCGCCCACCCAACAACTCCACCAAGGGTATCGTCCAAGGGACAATGACGAGCACCAACTAAGCTTCAACTAGGCATATCGACTAAGGATACAAGGATCACCCAAGCAAGCTTATCTACTAAGGTTTACACCTCAAGGACATATCGTGCATGAAGGGTAGATAACTCATGTCGCCTAGAGCAACACTAACACCCAACCTTGTGTTGAAGCTTCATATCGACCAAGATGCCCATCCAGGGGTTTAGCAACCATGTCGCCCAAACCCTAACTGTAGGGTGGATAAGGGATATCGGGCACCAAGGTAAAACTATCTCAACAAGGTGTATCGGGCAGGGCACTCAACAACCCATAACGTCCAAGCACACATGGGTATCGACCAAAGGTACAACCCAATAAAAGAAGGGTATAGGGCAACACTAATCCCAAAGCCATATCGTGCAAGACACAACCCAACAAGGTCGTCATCAACCTCAAGCACAAGGGCACCAAACCCTTAATGATCAAGAAGGTTGGCTCACTTCTCAACAACTAAGAGAGAGGGGTGTTGCACAACCTCTTTCACAAATCGGGCAACCACAAGGGTCCAACCTCAACCTAGGTCATCAAAAGCTCACCTCTCAAATCCATGGTGAGAGGAGGGTATTGCCCAAGCAACTACAATATAATCTCACCTCTCAACTTAAATGAGGGAGGGGTATTGCCGACATTACTAGAGCTCAAACTCACTTCTCTAGACCAAAGAGAGAAAGGAGTGTTTCTACCAAAGAACACCTCAACTATGGTTCAGTCAACAAGGTGTAAAGGCATATAACCCATCCATAACATGAGAAACATCATACTCCTAGAATCCATAAGATCAACAACATGTTATAGAACAAGAAACATACATGCATGGCCGATTGTCAACATATATGAAGCATGAAACATAGGGAAAGTAGTATAGATAGGGTTAGCAATTATGTAACCTGCCTTAAGCAAACTCCTCAAGCTCCAAAGCTCCAAGCTTCAAGCTCCTAGCACCAAGCACACTACTTCGGCCACCAAAGAACAAGACCCACCTAGGGTTCGACCACCAAGCTAAGGGAAGAAGAAGAAGAACTCCTTCAAGGGGATCGACCACCAAGGTTGCAAGGGAGAAGTGTATCCTACACCAAGGAAGAGAAGAGCAACAAAGAGCTAAAGGGTTCCTAAGGAAGAGAAAGGAAAGGCATATATAGATGGGGGTCAAAGGGGTACCAAGGAAAGGTGTCACCTTACCAAGGGACACTTGTCTGCACGTTCCACAACCTTGCAAAACACATGCACATGCCATGCCACAACTCAACCAAGGATCGGCCACATGTCCAAGCTAGGGTGACACAACCAAAGAAAGAAGGTCAAAAAAGGTCAAAGGCCGACACACTACTCCTGCAAGGCCGATACACCCTCATGGGTGATACCCCATAGCCGATACATGGCACCCTTGCTCGATACATGGCTCAACAAAGCAAAGCAAGGCCCAAACAAGGGAGAACAAGGCCCAAAAGAGCTCAACCAAGCCCAAGACAACCCAAGGCACGAGCCCAAACCTCCCTCTCAACCCTAGAGGAAGCAAAGAGAGAGAAAGACATCTCTCAAGCTGACAAACTTTCTCTTCAACCCTATCTTAGGTTATTTTGCAAGTAGTACCTCAACTCTCAACAGAGCACAAGAAAACCTAATCACCACTAAAAGGTGATTAGCAAGAAACCAAGCACCAGGTATAGGCAAAACAAACAGGGTAAGCCCAAAACGAAGGTCAGGGTCCTTACAATGTATATGCTTCTAAGTGCTTAATCTCATTAAGATCACTTAGTTGAGTCAGACCCAAAAGCCAACACGATAGTAATGTATCCTGCTTGGCAGGCCCACATAACTACCATCACACTCCCACGATATTGACAACACATCCATGCTTGATGTGCCCATGTATAGTCAATATAGATTTTCATGTGCGTTTGTAATTGAAACCATCTTAGACTTAATATGTTTCATTGATGGATTTTATATATTTTCAATATATATGTATATATATATATATATATATATATATATATATCCATTCACCACATACTATAATATGTATTATGTACATGCTATATTCCACAAATGAAAACATTCAATTAAAACATAAGTGATGGTTATGGACATACTATTGTAATTCCTTGGAGCCACAAAGAATTACCACCACCTAAGGTCTACATCACACACAACAACCTATTGTTGTTGTACATTTGTGCTTGACCCATTCTGGACTGATCGTTTCAACCCTTGACTTGATCGGCTCACCTCCTTGTCAGTTAGTTGGTCAACAGATCGATCGTCTGGCCTCCGGTCTAAACAACGTATGGACACCTCCCACTCAATTTGTCCACTAGCCAATCGGTTTGGCCGACTTGTCATTTTTCCTCCTCGTTTCTCCACCCAATTGGCTCGTCTTCGGAAATGGGCAGTTTGTCTAATGTTGAATTTATGCTTCATTGTAACAAGAACTAAAGCTATCATATTTAACATATTACATGGATAGAGAATCCACATGTTACATTCAAGGGGAGCACATGAATGAGAGAATAATAGATTTACATGTGGAAGAGAATATAGAGGCTTGATATGCAAACTAAGATGTGAACAAGAATACACAAGCACAACTAACCAAGTACATGCAATTAGGGTTATTGGCCATAACCATGTTTCACATCCACCATGAAAACTAACTTTTAGGAAGTCATATGTAAATTGTATATATATATCATGTATATTAGTCAGGATCATATGTGGTATTTAATCAAATATACAAATTAATCATTTTAAGTATTTATGTCGTATGCAACAAATAATCGATTCAAATTAAAATCTGATCATCTACTATTCTACTCTTCTAAACATGAGAACTTGTCTCTGTCATTATCCCCATGTGTTATTCACCTGCTGATCATGTATCTCGCTACACACTCCCGACTCTCAAGACACTCCATGCCATGCCCTAGACGGGACTTCCCTGACTCTCGAGACTCTCCATGCCGTTCGGGAAACCTCGACCAGTATAACCAACAACGTAGAAGCGGAGGCAGATAGACGGCAAATAAAACGCCGCAATAGCCGTTGTTGATTTACGTCCAGCCGAACTGCAACATGCTTATATGCCCCAGAGAATCTCTGCTTTCGTTCACCTTTGCTCAGTCCATGTCCATATCATATTCGCAGTAGCCAAAGGGATAGGATTCTCCTTTGAATCCGATGAGTATGGGACTAGGGCGAGGAGATATTTGACGCAGGCGTCTATAAAGAAAGTCTGAAGAAGCTACGTGCAATTGATATGCTGCAGATCCAACCTCTGTTGTTAAATAGAGTGGACGCGTAGAAGATTGGCACTAAGTTGCCACCGGATTTGATAATTAGTCCCTGGTAGTAATACATAGAAGTAAATCTGACTGCTGCTCTAAGAAAATCCCTGGGATTCGTATACGCTGATAGCTCTATCGGTGTCGTACGTGCCATTAGGGGCTCGCAATAGGTGAACATGGTGACGGGATCTGCCTTCTATGACGGCGCGAATTATGCTACCAGCCAACATGAATCCATATCCATCGCCCCACCAATCTCGTCAGACGAATTTCTGTTCTGACCAAAGTTTGGTGGCGTTATCTGGACATGATGTCAAGGATGCTATCCAACCATGCCCGCCCTCTTCAGCTTCCGTAACAACGGTTCATCATGTGGTAAACTTATGGTTGACAATGCCTGACCTAGCGAGTTTTTCCATATCTCGCCACTAACTTTATATTCCTCCTGGAAACCTCACGCAGGTGGCATCAAAATCAGCATCACCCTTTGGCAAGTTTCAAACTGGTTCAGCAGTAGCAATTTATGGTCTCTAATGTTCGTCTTTTCATTCTATATGTTCTTTACAGAATGCTGAAGCTATTATCAATAAGAGAGCAAGGACGTATGAGGTACAACAGGAAGAAGCATTTGGTTAAGTGGTCCCAGCCGTGCACATAAACAACCTTTGGTGCCATGCCAACACCGCAAAAGGTAGAGGGAGTTGGACCTGCTTGCATTTTTTGATTTCCACGAGGTTTTCTTGTGCCGTGCCTCCAAGGTTTGTTACCATTGTTTACTTGTTATATTCGAACCAAAATCTGTTTTTTAACCACAAGATGAGAACCGATATATTGAGCCCGTTGCATCTTTTCTCCATTTACTGGGCCAATATTGAACTTGCTGTTTTTACACTTGCATTGTTGTTTTCCGTTTGTATATCTCTATCAAAGGTATCCCCTATTCATGTTTCCTTATTCTCAAAATGTTAGTTTCACTTGCTCCTATTACTTCAGCACTATATTAGTAGCCTAGTAGCTAATATTTTTTTTGTTCAAAAACGTGGAAAACAATATGCACCAAATTATGAGAACAATTATTAAATCACTGTCATCATCTCCTTTTAATTGAGCTATTTCACCAGTTGTCTTGCCATTCTAAGACGAGGCATGACCGTATTGTCCAACGAATATCATGTGCGGGATATTCCGTTAATCGATGTTATATGATATAACATGTACTATTCAACTCGGCGGCAGAAGACCGCACTTAAATATTATTGACAAGTACCAAAAGTACTACTAGAGAATCACTGATTAAATTGTTATATTGAGTTATATATTTATAAACAGACTTGGATATCTATATAGTCTTATACCATTAGACGGGAAGTAGGTACCTAAAGCTTTTGACATTTATCTTAACGTAATTGACTCTTAACTCGAAGCTGCATATTACAAATATTATCATATAAATAATATGCTTAGACAAAAATAATTTCTTGCTATTCACTAATAGAGAACTGGTCATATGTTCATTATGCACATTGATGACTTTTCTTGAATATTATATAATACAATAAAGTATACATTATGCTTAAGCAACGACATAATCATTCTAATAAATGTGTACCAAGATAGTATTTCGTGAAGCTTATTGTCTAAACACATGCACTGACATTTTTGACATATTTCTTCAGTTACGTCTATATCATCTACAAATGAACTTCGAATTGCTTAATAGATGTCGTGCTTAAGTTATAAATTGATATAGTGATATGGTCAATATTCAAGGGCCATAAGGTTTTATTGGTTGTATGATTGTGATATCATCATTAGGATTCTTTGATTTATCATTTGGGTTTTATACATCTTTTAAAGTTTTTTTATTATGTCACAATAATTACACTAAATTGATTCGGTAACATAGTCATAATTCAATTTAAGAAATTAAAAAGCACTCACTTGATTTATGCTACATAATGTAATTTCCAAACAACTTTGACAAAAATATCATCATCATAATATTTTCAATTCAACAATCGTTTAGAAACCCATAATAGATATCTTTATAATGGATTGTCAATATCTTAATATTCTCTACATGCAATCAAAGAATCATACATTTAAAATGTAATTATTTATATTTTGGTCTTTATAGTTTAGGAAGATGTGTCCCTTGAAGCAAGACAATATGAAAAGTACCATTAATTATTTGGTATTATATATATGTAGACAATCTAATACAAAACCACACAATCAAAATAGATTCAACTAAATTACAAAGGATTTAGAACGTCTCATAATTTGTAGATATACTTATATAATATTAATTGTAAGTTTGGAACTATATTAATAATTATATTCATGTCATTTATTGTCTTAGTTGAACATGATCAATTCAATAGGAGTCTATAATCTGGTTAAAAGGAGTCATGGTTCCAAGTACCATTGATGACATGAGATGTCACATCCTAGAGAATGATTGAAACCTGGGATGCTCCCTCTCAAAGGATCTTTTGAAGTAGGGGATTGTTCCTACTTTGTGTTAGCTTGCTTGGAGAACTTGTGGGGTTGCTTGACAGACTAATAATACTTTTATCAACCAAAAAATAATAACAATGATATTTAGGATCTACACATATCATAAATGGTCTGAGAGGTCATGTTGTCAATATTCTTCTATATTAAAAATAATGCACTCTATGCGGAAATATTCCACTACTATAACTACTACAACAATACAAAGTTGATAAATTTACATAAATAATGAATCTTGATTTTCTTAGTAAGAGATTTGAAATTATGTAAACCAAGATATAGATATCTCAAAATGAGAACATTTAATCTTCAAAAGTATTAAAAATTTACTTTTTATTGAAGAAATTGATTAAAAATATGGTATTTTTATATTTTTATTAAATTTTAGGAATATTTTATAGAAATGGTATTAATAATAATGTGAATATTGAATTATCTAAATCAAAACACATATTAAATTAATTATGAAATTAATTTTCATATGCTAACACCTACTGATATTATATAATTTAAGGTTGCTCATTTTCTAATTTTTTTGGATTATATAGTTCTAAATGATTTCTTGAACTGTCTATTGTGTTGTAATTAGTTGCTAACTACAATGTTATTTGTGTTGTGGAATGCTTAGTTTCATGTAAAAATGAATATGCATAAATTGTAAGATAAAAATGTGAATCATATACAAGAAAAGATATAGGCCACTACTTCATATTTTTTCACCATATCATCTATTTGTTTTGCTTGTGAAGAATGAAAGCATGTATTTGGACTCACAATGGGTGCGGGTTAGTTGTCTAACCATGGTATTAGTGAGTAGGTATCAGGTTCATCTCACTTGATGGTTGGATTAACATTAGAAATTAGTATCTTTATAAAGATCTTATCCTTGTTCTATTGTACTAACCCATGATTTTATCAATCCCCTTTACATAGATTTTTGTGAGGTTTGTGGTCCCTAAGGGTAATATTTCTCCCTAAATCAAAGATATGATGTAGTATGGCCATTATATGTCGCAACCAACTACATATGCATATTATGCTATCATATATGAGTGAAGATTGTCACATCTGATCTCATTATACTATTTCAAAAATATTTGAGTTAGTGTTGTTGTATTTGATAAAAATCAATAATTTTATGTATAATCCTAACATTGTAAGAAAATGTAAGTCAAGAAACAATAGAATTCTGTTACGTATCATTTGGTTGAAGAAGTTTATTTTTAAATAACATTATGATGATGATATTAGAGCCACATATTTCAATTTTATATTAATTTTGTCCATACAGTTTTGTACTATGGGTGGTATTATATATGGTTAAAGATGCATCATGAAAGTAAAAACATATGGATCCCTTTCTTCAAAATGGACACTATATGTCATATATCATGTTGATCAAATTCTAAAGAATGGATAATAAACATTCTCTATAATGTGTTTGAAAAATGGTATTTTATAATTGTGCAACTCATTTTCAAAATGTTAGGTTGATGATATTAAGAATTGTGTATTCATGTGTGAGAAACATTTATGAACAATAAACAAAAAAAAAACAAATATGATAAATTATATATGCTTGATAATAGAAATTTATACAATGTCATCATGCATGGAATCCAAGATCACATTAGAACTCAAAGTGTACATAGGAAATCAAATCTTAAGAATGTAAAGAAGTCAAGAATAGAGTGTGCTATCTGATAGAAAGGTAAGTATGCAACAAGAGAAAAAGTAAGTGATTTTGATGAGGTCTATCAAAATGAATAGATAAAGTATAAGAAATTGCACATAGATGGTAGGAGACATTTCAAGAAAATTATTAAATGATAATGTAGAGCCACGATTGATATTTTTCAACTGGAAAGCTTAAGAAAATATGAGATTTAATTAATACATTATTCATTTTGAAAAACTATAAGTTCATTTTCAATTTAGGCTATGTTTATTATATATTTATGGATTCCTTAGTATATTTGCCTCTACAAATTATTGTGATGTAGTCCTTAAAATGGAAAAGAATTATCACCTTCAAAAAATATTAGACGATGGAATGGATATAAAAGTTCTTCACATGTAGTGATAACTGAAAGAAAAATTAACATAATAATTGTCAATATACTCAATAATTTATATCAAGAAATTCCAATTCAAGTATATATTTATTGGCACCATAACAATTATGATTTTTTGTTCAAAGTAGCATTTGTGGTACAAATTTATTATTACACTAAATAGTCACTCTATTAGCACACTATTAATTAGATGCACTAAGCTAAATAAAAAATTCAACCATGTCTTTGACTACATTTGCACATCAAGATTATTTTATGTATTTTGCAAGTACTTCTCTAAATTTATATAATTATCTTAGTTCCTTGAAATCCAAAAAAATATATAAAATAAGTTATCAAAGATCTTGTTTTTCTATACTTTTGTGGGGATTTTCTCATTCTTCCAATCCTACGAACAAGAAAATTAAGAGTCATACAAATCACATGATCACGACCACATCATGTCGCACTGAATAGAAAAGTAACTACATCCCTAAATAAATAAATTAATGAGAACACTAAGACAACAAAAATCATGAAAAAGTATTTTTATTGATTGAAAAGCAGGAGCCATGTGCAAAGCACATGAAGTGACTAGTATTGATTAAATTCCAAAGTATAGAAAATTGACATGGCTCTGAATCCACTATAGGGAAATATGGTTACATAATAGGTAGTGGTAACAAAAATTTAACTACCACATTCTCCATGAAATAGTTGATTGCATCAATCACTATGTAATAGGAAGGATGGTTTGGGAGGTTATGCCTGCTCCCAGAGCAAGTCCATCAACAATCTCCTCACAGAACCGTGCACCTTCCTTCAAATTGTGCTTGGACAACGTCAGCAACAACATCTTGGTTGATCACCACGTATAGCAGTTAACTTCATCCTTCTAGCGAAAAATAATAGCCTCCTTACCTCTATAGTAGTCCACATGGACCACCGATATCTCCTCTCATTCTAAAAGAACAAACAAGAAGGAGTTGTCCCTTCTAGTCGGTGTAATAGCAACAACTTGTACTCCCACAATTATCTCTCCCTTGCTATCCCTCCCTTTGATGGGTATGACTTGCGTAGGTTCTTACAGTTACCACAACCATAGATGACAAAAATTTTTAGAGAGAAAGTTGTTTTGAGAAACCCCCAATATCCCTCTATTTATAAAAGGGTAGGGTCAGGGTTCCCATCCTGAGTGGGAGTCAGCAGGGAAGAAATTCCATGAATTTTCACATCATGTGAATGGAAAAATGGTCGGTTTCGATGTGAACCGATCAGTTGGCATGTGAGCTGATTGATTTAATGCTTAAACCGGTTGTTTCATTATGTTTCTTAATCACAATTATATTGATTGATTAATGCAAAACATGATGTCATCACTAATCCTTGATCCAATTGAATTGATCAACCAAATGGTCAATGTACAACCTGCACCAGTCAATTCATGGATATGAGATGATCAGTTCACTTCCTGAACTGGTCGTCTCATGGACCATATTGTCAATATCAGTTCAATTGACCTAACACTTTAATCAATTGGTTCAGTACTTGAACCGGTCAATTCATATTCTAGTTAGTCAACATTTAACCATTGTTGTTTAAATTGAATACCTAACTCCTTAGTAATGATGTTTAAACCACATTCATGAATAAACTCCTATTCTAAGTGTATCATATGTGTGTGGTGCTATAGGTTCCAAGTTAAGTTGGTAGTGAATGTCCATAACTAATTTATGACATTACAAGCAATGAGTGGCATCTAGAAACACATAATTGCTACCAAAGTAGTTAGGAATGTTGGATAACAAATTCAACCTACAATCTGTGATTGGTGTTCAAATTATTGTATAATTCCTTTGTCACTGATATCCAAATTGAACTTGAGGCATGAAGTCATCATCCTCTCAACATTCCATCCATGCTCCTTGAACTAGAGTAATTGTCTGAGATATATGTGAACTCAATATCATATATTGATTCACATGTACATGCACATGCTTTTCTCAGTCTTGCTTACCAAGTGGCCTTGATATCAAACTCCAATAGGAGGGAAAATCCCATCTACATCACTCACAATCATCCCCATGTGTCACAATGCCCTCAATCACTACCTTTATGGTAACCCTTATTCAAGGTCATGATGGATGATCTCTAAGCACATTGAATGACATGTAATCAATGCAGTGCCTTTGAATAAGAATCACGACCATCATTGTGAGAGATGATTATGACTACTAATTATAGTTTCCATGTGTCACTCTCATGGTGGGTATGCCTGATGCATTGTTCTATAACAAGTTTCTATGTCTTCAAATTAATATCACGTATCATGACTGATGAGATTCTGTCATCAACCAAAACACATTGTATTCATAAGTGTTATTCTTGTCTATCAACCTTCTACAAAAACATCTGATGAGGGACATAATAGGAATGTATATAATCCTTACATCCATATGATTACATTATTCAAGTCCTCAACCCAAAGACATACATCATAGAGTAATATCATTTTTTAGACATTCATTATGTTTCATAATTATCTCATAACTGAATAAAATATAATAAATCAAAAGATTGTTGTTATTATTTATCAAACCATTTCCAAGATATGCCTTTGCAATCATCATTTGATTGGCTCTTTGGGGATACATACCAAAACTAAATTATATCATCTAATAATAGATATCCTTCATACAAAATATTTAAATACTTTTACTGATAAGGCTTTTTAATACACCAATTTATAGTCTTGACTCTTGTTTGAATCCCTAGAATTATGCAATATATGATATCTAATAAATTCATGTGAAGTATAATGCCCCAATTGATTAATTGAAAGAAGAAATCCAATAAGTGTATGCTTAATATATAAGTAATAAAATATTCACAAAGTATAAAATAAATATGAAATTCAATTTCCACAGATTCTTTTTAGTCCATCTAGAGATGTTAAGGTCAATCAGATCTTAATTACTCTCCCAATTCAATTTATAAAGAAAGTGTGACAAATTGAGACTTAAATGTAACAATTTTCAATGTTAATTTGATGTTTCCCAAAAGTTTCTATTCATTCAATGCAACTCTTCAAGTACATTACCTTTCCACAATCATGAATCCAACACAAGCGTCATGTAGCTCATGTGAATGATTGATGTTGAAGGTCGGTCATTCATAGTTGTCTATGCTATATGTCCCTCTTCCCCCTTATAATATCCTCTCTCCTTCTAATCTTCATCTCCTCATATTATTTTCCTCCTCATCTCTTCTTCCTCCCCTTTTTCCTACTTCCATAACTTGTAGCTAAACGCTAGCATTCAGTCTACCTTCCCCCTGCCTTGTGCCATCACCATAACTACAAAAGAATTTTGCCACCTATTGCACGTTGGTTCCAGCTCTACAAATCACCAGTCACTATTACTAGGGCCTGCACCTCCTCTAGGACCATATCCTAACTAGAAAACCTTCTAGAAACCTACTACTGGGATTGAATGGAGAAGAGCCTCACATCGAGTGCAAACATCATAGAGTAGTGTTGGGCAATGCAGATTGTATCCTGATCATCATCAAAGATGACCACTCGTCATGATTAACCTTTTTAGCCTAAGTACACCGCTCCTTCCTATGATCCACTGTCCACAAATCCCCCAGATTCTTCAACATGGAGGCAACACAAACAATTATACATACCAATGCTTGTGACACATGCAATCTACAATGTTAAAGCTTCTCGCAATCTACATATACTACTACTACCAAGATCTACCTCACCCTTGACTCATATAATTTGACCTACCCCTCTATGTCTTGGGATGAGAAGTATTCATCCCTATTTCTTTAGTGAAACCACAACAGGTCGAAGGTGACATAGGAAGGGTCGTCAATGGAAATACTAATGTGGCAACACAACCCACTATCACACCGACAGTGAGGTGTTACGCAAAAATGTGCGGAAATCACCATAACCACAGATTATCGAAAACACGGGTTAATTAAAACCGATTGCGGAAAACTGATAAACTGAGAAACATATTACATTCCCATCCATATCGTGCAAGAAAATAGGTTACATAAATATACACAAGCCTGATACATGTTCACAACCTAGAGCAACAACTGTCTTGTTGTCACATGCGTTCATCACCTGTTCATACATATAGAGGCCCACATCCGGCCAACAGTAGGATATACAAGAACATCTATAGTTGTACATCATGAAACAACATCAAAACATCGCCAAGGACCCGAGAGTACAGGTATGACTCTAGACTCTAACACAAAACATCCAAAACATCAGCACATCCATCGCTTGCCTTCTACTGTTCTTCTTGCTGCTCGGCGAGAACTCTGCGACCACCACCACGTCTAGCTCGACCACCTAAAAAGGGTGTAAACCAGTAGAGTGAGACAATAGAACATTGTCCCAGCGGGAAACATAACTCCCTGCCCAACTACAAAACCTCAGAGGAACATATACATATAAGCGGTTAACTGATGAGAAGTATAGCAAGAGCAGTCTTATGAAGTAAAGCTATCTAAGCTTACCAGATGTAATCAGGTATTACAGGTGAAACATGATTAACAAGACAAGATATCCAAGTTCTACTACATATGAAGAACATATAAGTAATCTACAAGATATTAAAGAGAGTAACTACACAAACAAGGCCTCAACCAATGTTTCATGTTTGTCTTAAGCAACAAAGACTAAACGACTAGATTACGTTTTATTATGCCCTGAGGAAGTGAACCGTATCGTTCAAATCCAACCTTCGGCTGCGAAGCCCATAACCGGTGCCATATAAGGTCAATGGAAGAGCCGGAATCCACGACCTCACCCCTCGTGGTCAGTGAATGAGAAACAAAGCAGGACCGCAGTCTCATGCTCAAGTGGCCTACAACCACAGGGTCAGCTCCTCAGGCTACCCTTCCTCTAGCCCGCCTTGGTACAGGTCACAACGCTAGTAAAACTAAGCCACGGGCCTAATCACCGCGCTCTGAGCCATGAACACATTCATGCTCATCATATCACATATCCGGAGCCATGGGCCTGTTCACCATGCTCATCACATATCCGAGTCTGCAACCACAGCTGCACTCGTTTTCCTCTCTATTTGAGGATAGGAGAAACCTCACATATTCAAAAATATGCGCTCCGGGTTAACCCGCAGGAGAACCCGTTTCACCATCACCAAATCCTGAGCGATGATGGATCTATGGCCAAGGCAATCTACATGATAAATTTCACTGTGATTAATTAGTATCTTTTAGATGGATTGCAAGATTCAACTAAGTTGTATAACATGCAAGCTAAAAAAGGAAATAAACAACATAAATTCAACATTATGCTTTTACTGTCATTAACATCATATTGATCCATCACAAGGATCCCACATCACATGTTATCACTTGGCCTCTTGCCAATCATCCATATCCATCTCAAGGATCTTCACATACCATGGAATCTCAATCCCTCATCACATAGTGCCACTGCCTCTCAAGGCTTATATCATCATCACGAAACATCATTCACAATATACTTATCATCTCATTATTCACCTATAATTATTCCTCATAGCCTTTCATTTGGCTATGCATTACCTGCATGGTTAGCATTATTCCATAATCAACATGAATAACTTGGAGACTTATATTATCAACACAGGGTGACATTTAGGGTTAAGCGTATTGTCAACACAAAATAACATTAGTGGTTGTATCCTTTTCATAATCATGCCTCATCTCATGATCTCATGTATAAGTCATTGCATTTAGCAAACCCTAATGCATGCTCATTATTACTCTTGGCATTATAAGACAAATAAGGTGCTCACACTCGCGTGTATAACCATATTAAGATTTGATGAACAAGCTTTATCATGAAGAACATTATCATGCAACGAGTCATCATAGATTAACCAAAGTATAGCCGACACATTAGCTTTCTATGACAAGCAAAACCCTCACAAGAAGTGCTCAACACCCTCACTAAAAACCATATCGGGCAGGGCTCACCCTCACCATAGGTTGTATCGTGCAACACATGAAAGGTAACTCACCCACGCACTGTGCCGGGCAACACATACCAGGTGAGCAGCGCATGCATCAGGCGTGCCGGGTACTTGTGTCGTGCAGAGGAGTACCGGGCGGCACGGTTGGGCGATACAAGGCATATCATGCATGGGCGTGTCGTGTAAGGGTTTAACACGTTCTACCGGGTGAGCAGCTCTACCGGGCAAGATCAACTCAAGGGCGTGCAAGGATAGCGTGCACCTCATCCAGGCGTGCAGGGCTGATGCCGGGCACCCAAAGATTGGCTCGCGCGCCCGACACAACACAGAACTAGCAACTTAACCGAAATGTGTATATCAGGCAAGATGTTTCATAAGCGTGCCGTGCAGGGGGTCTAGGTCAAGAGGGCTAGCGGGCAGTACCTACCCATTCCCATATCGTCCAAGGTACATATCAAAGAAGGGTTATCTACTACCTCACACACATGGACACCCGAAACCCTAGAGAAGGGTCACCACCAAACCGATCTCACCCTTCTAGCCCATGGTGAGAAGAGAGTGTTGTTTAAGCAACTAGGACACAAGCTCACCTCAATCGACTAAGAAGGATGGGTGTTGCTCATGGCACTAGAAGATCAACTCACTCTTCTAGACCAAGGGGAGAAAGGAGTGTTGCTCACCTACAAACCCTAGACCACAAGGATCGGCCAACATGAAAGCTAAACAAGAACCAAGCTACTAACATGCATATAAGCAAGATCATAGCAAGAGATAATGTAATTAGGGTTAGAAGTTATGCAACCCACCTTAAGAAACTCCAAGCTCCAAGCACCACCAAGCAAGGAAGATGGAGACTCCAAGGCTATCGACCACCAATTGCTCCTCCAAGGTGTGTCGGCCACCACTAGCAAGGTAGAGGGGTTGTGTCATGCAACAAGGTGGAAAGGGATCAAAGGGTCCTTAAGGTAAGGAAGGGACCACCTATATAGAAGGAAAGGGAGGAGAAAACAAGGTTGGTTCAAGCAAGGTGTCACTTGCTTAGGGACACTTGTCCTAGAGCGCAAGCCACCACTCTAGCAAGCTTCATCCACATGTCCAAGATGTGCTCCAAGTGTCCACTAAACAAGGTCAAGGCTAGGTCAAGCATCATGGGCGACACAACATGTTGCTCCTTGGGCGACACACTTCTTGGCCGATACACATCCACACTTGGCCGATACAAGGCTCAACCCTAAGGAAAGCAAGGCACTTCAAGGCCCAACAAGCTCAACAAGGCCCAAAAGAACTTAAGCAATGAGCCCAAGCCTACCTCTCTACACAAGAGGAAGCAAAGAGAGGGAGGAACACCTCACAAGGTGGCAAACTTGCCTACAAAACCCTAGACTTGGGTTATTTGCAAGTAGCCCCTCCAACTCTCAACAAAGCACAACCAAACCCTAACCACCACTAAAGGTGATTAGCAAGCACCAAAGCACCAGGGTTAAGCAAAGAAAACAGGGTAAGCCCTAAACGAAGGTCAGGGTCCTTACAATCTAACCACCTTTAAGGGATTTCGTCCCCAAAATCCGAAGAGAAAAGCGAGGGATACTTCCTCCTCATCTCTTCCTCAAGCTCCCACGTGGCTTCCTCAATGCCACGACGACACCAAAGAACCTTCACAAGGACCATGTCCTTCCTCTTCAACTTCTTAACTCTTCTGTCAAGGATCGCCACAGGACCTTCCTCGTAGGTCACATCTTCATCAAGCTCAACCTCAACTGGCTATATCACTATTCCCAAATCTTGATGGCTTTTGTTCAGCATACTGACATGGAATACTAGATGTAACCTGTGCAACTCTGGAGGCAACTCTATCTCATAAGATACCTTTCCAACTCGTGCTGTGACTAGATAAGGCCCCATATACCTGGGTGCCAACTTACCCTTCCGTCCAAACCTTATCACACCCTTCCATGGCGAGACTTTAAGATATACTTTGTCTCCTGCTTGGAACTCGAAAGGTCGTCGGCGATTGTCTGCATAAGACTTCTGCCTGTCCTGTGTTGTGGGCTCTGATCTCCAAACCACGATATAAACACGATTTAAACTTAGCGGAAGCAAATCGATTAACAACGGAAGACAAAAATCCCGGGAAATTAAAACTTTTCGAGACAAGAGCTTGAATCCATAAAGCTTCATTCATAACAGGAGATAAACTATTTACATCTTATGATAATTACTTCTTGAGTAATTATATACAACAAGATACAAAATCTCAAGAACTCATAACCAAAAGACTCCAAGACCTGAGAGTACAAAGGTCACATAGGACTGACTCTAACTACACCACATGGCAGGCTAAATCTCCACCTGAGATTTACTGCTGCTCCTGGTGTTGTTGCTGCTGGGACTGGTCACCTGTAGACCTGTTCCTCCGTCTCCGATGTCCACCTAAAAAGTTGAAGTCTACAGGGTGAGACAATTGTACATAATTGCCCCAGCGAGAGTTATAACTCTCCGCCAGAAGCTTTATTATAAAATCAAAGAATAACTTAAGAAGTAAAAGCTTACAAAGTATTCAATAACAGATACAGTTGTATACAAGAGCTCAACATTTATCAAGCATGAAGAACATATGCACTATACAGTGTAACATCAATCAATTAGCTCATAGTTACCTTTAACAGGTATACTACACTGTAGATTATGTTTTTCAAACATTCTTATTATTATTATGCCCTGTGGAGATGAGGTTTACCACTCATACCCCAACCGATCACTGTTAAGTGCCTTAGTATCATACTAGGTCATCGAAAGAGTCGAATTCTCATGAACTTCACCTTCCTCAGTCAGTAAGAGGATCACTTGTAGGACATATTGTGTCTCTACTATTATAGCTCACCAGGGTAATCTGGTCCTTCGCTATTTTAGAGTTAGAGTGGCGTTCTGTACTCTCTTCGTCATTAGGAGATTTCATGTTTATCTTCACTGATACGGATATCTATGTTTTCCTCGTCATCAGGAGGTTTCATGTTTACCATCCACTGATACGGTATAAGTTTTGTAGTGAAGGATTGACGGATTATACATCTACATCAAATTCCTACACTAGGATGTAAGGTTCTACACATCCATATACCCCACATACTCAACAGTATGTGATCCAGGAGTTCCCTTGGGAAAACCTGTTTCACCATCATTGATCTCTGACAATGATGGATCTATGATCAGGGCTTCTACATTACACTTGATTAGTTAGGTACATTCAGTATTCTTTTAACATCATACATTGTTCTTCAAACAATAACAGTAGCACAACAGATATGAAAGTAGAATACTAAATGTAACAAACCTAACTCACATCAATCATCATTTCTCAGTATACTCATCACAAGTCATCTCTAAAGCATGACCTTGATGGTATTCATGGCTCTTTCAGCCCATTAAAACATAGGATGCCACTGACAAGGCATCAAGATATTTCACTATTCATAAAGCTAACAACATGCTTTCAATGAATATAATATCATCATCCATACCTGGATATGATCACCTTCATATCAGAACCTGCATGGTTAATTCAACTGATAAAGGTAATTCAAAACAAGAATATACTTTTCACTCTTGTCATAAGAGCTAAGTTCTCTGATTCTCATCAATTAGAGTTTGCTACTCATATTGCATGTCATCACCCTTGAATTAGGGTTTACTATTCACATTATGGTGAATTGAACTCATAACATCATTATGTATGAGGAACATCATCATTGATGCTCTCAGATTAGTTTAAGATTCATCATTTATCATAATTAGGGTTCCATGATCTCACATAGGTGGATCATTCCCTAATCATGCACATTCATGTGTATTGAAGGTACTTTACTTGAATTTCCATCATAAAAGGGTACTTTCTCTTTCTTAAGATACTTTCTCTCTCCTCATACTTGTAGATCGTGATAACACCAATCTAGATCTGGTTGGGTTAAGTCCTCTTTGATTAACATAGACCAAATCACCACTATTGAGTGATTAGGGTTTGATTAGAACAAGGTTTCACTCAATTGAACCTTTCAAGGGTATTATGGTAAATTACACATTGATCATCATCATGGTTTAATTTACTAACCATTTGACCCTTAATGTCTTTTGGTATCATTAGGGTTTAGGTTGAACAACTATTAAACCATTTAAGCCTTCAAGGCATTAGGCAGACTTAACTTCAAAAGTCTCCAATAGGTTTCACACCTTCAACCTTCATACGATCTTGAGGTCGTATGCCCTCATTCGATCTTGAGGTTGTATACCCTCATTCGATCTTGAGGTCATATACCCTCATTCGATCTTGAGGTCGTATACCCTCATTCAATCTTGAGGTCGTATACCCTCATTCGATCTTGAGGTCGTATACCCTCATTCGGTTTGAGGTCGAATGGTCTCATTCGGTCTTGAGGTCGAATGACCTTATACGGTCTTGAGGTCGAATGACCTTATACGGTCTTGAGATTGAATGACCTTATATGGTATTTAGGTCGAATGACCTTATACGGTCTTGAGGTCGAATGACCTTATACGGTCTTGAGGTCGAATGACCTCAAAAGCTCAAGATCGTATGGACCTCCAAGGTGGTTCAAAGGGTAAACTCGATTAGGGTTTCCTATGTTGAAGCCATCAATTGGTCTCAAGCTTGCTAACCACTTACCAATTGAGACAATTAGGGTTAGCCTTAACCAATTGGTCACTCAATTTACCCTCAATTGATATCCAATTAGGGTTGGAGTTGGTTCAATTAAGGTCTATAAACGTTCAACCATCAACACTCAACAATGTGAAATCAAATCAAAGTTGAACCCATCAATTGACCTCCAATTGGGCTCAAACTTGGCCCAAACGGTATTGGGATCGTTTGGATATACTCCAAACGGTCTTGAGACCGTTTGCCCAAGAATTCATCAAAATCTAGATTGATTTGATAGGGGTTGAACCTTAATTAAGTCACAAATCAGCAATTTGATTATTTCAATAACCCATTGTAATTGGGCCCTCAATTGATCAAATTACCTTAAACCTAGACCTCCAAACGGTCTTGGGTTGTCACCAAACGGTCTTGAGACCGTTTTGATGAGTTCCAAATGGTCTTGAGACCGTTTTCCCATCCATCTATTGGACTCTAGTGAAAATTCATCAAGGTTTGATTTATTGAGTTGATCATTACATCAATACTTAATTCCAATGTAATTTGGTATCTTTGTACCTTCAATTGGTCAACTATACTTGACCCCAGACCTCCATACGGTCTTGGGTGATCCCCAAACGGTCTTGAGACCGTTTGGATGATTCCCCAAACGGTCTTGAGACCGTTTGGGCTAATCAACCCAAAATCTCAAATTAGCTCATTGTGATTTCAGCACTGTTTCAATTAGGGTTTGCCCTAGTAATCAACCTTCAACTCTTAACTCATTTGGAATTAGTCCATAAAATTTGGTGAGTCATTAACTAACATCATTATGAACAGTAATATCATATGGTAAACGCTTAGTCCACCATCTTATACGGTGTTGAGACCGTTTGCCCAAAAAGGGCAAATTAAGCAGATTGAAAATCAGGACTAAATTCAATTGGATTTGCTAATTGATTTGCTTATATCTCACGATCCCTTTGGAGTTAACCTATCAAATTTTGTGGGTAATTAACCTACATAATTTTGAACAGGATTCCCATATGGTACACTCTTGGTCAACGCGGCCATACGGTCTTGAGACCGTATGCCTTCATACGACCTTGAAACCGTTTGCCCACCAAACAGTTTTGCAAACCGTATGGGCAATTGGTTGAGGTCGTATGGTAAAGTGGAAAACTGTGGATAAACATAGGAAAAAACGCCCTCATCTTCTTTCTCAAGAACAGCAGCAGTTCCTCACGGATTTTCTTGCAAGGAAGCAAGGGAAGATAGGGAAGAAGAAGAACTAGCAACTAAAAGCATAGAAAAGATGTATATAACAAAGCATAGGTTTAGAGTTATAAAACCCGCCTAAAGCTTGCTCCTTGAGCTCCAAGATTTCGAGCTCCAAGCCGTTAATGGCGTCCTAGAAGCTCCACAGGTCGGACAAGGTGAATCCTCCAAGAAAAGTTGAGAAGAGATGGCTAGAAAGATAGAGCTAAGTGAGCTAACCATGAATTTGACCTTGAATTCGAGTTTCATCCAAGAATTTAAGAAAAAGGAAGGATCCAAACCTACCTTGCACTCCCCTGGTCATCCTCCTGAGATCCAGAGCTCTCCTTAGTCGGTTTGAGCAAGGGGAACAGTGAAGGAAACGAAAGAAACATTCCTTTGTTAAGTGAGGAAAAGGGCTTATATACTTGGGGTGGAATTTCAACATAGGCACATAGGTTTTCCTCACTTTCAACTAAGTCCCTCCTTTCTTCTTTGCTCGTCCCTTCTTCTTATTTCTAAGGACAACCTCCTTCTAAGGTCAAGAAATGAAGGCAAAGAAGATCAACCTATTACTAAAGCACACACATAAAATGGCTATAGTACTTACACCTTGATTATTGAATCACAAAGGTATTTTTTCATTATATGATAATTCAATTGAAGTGACTTCTTCATCATTTCTTCTCTAAATGATGACAAGAGTCTTACAAGATGTTTTAGATGGTGTATTTTACAAGTTGCACCCCTCAAATTGGGTAAATTGCACTTTACTCCAATTTAGGGTTTCAAGCACAGGGATTGCTTCCACAGCTGCACCTTGGTGCTCAAGCTTGGGAAATCCCTCAAACTTTACCATAATCATTCTTATGATGTCTCAACATCAGAGGAACATCTCAACATGTGCAAATTGCAAGTTAACCCTTCTAACTGGGTAAATTGCACATAGGTCCCTGTATTACAAAACAATCAATTCAACATTGTTTAAAAGGGACAGAAAAGGAAAAGTATGTTCCTCAGGAACTTAATTACATGCAAAAAGATAATCACCAGTATCTTAATTACATAATTAGGAAAAACACCTAGGGTTAACTCATAACCCAGGTCAGGGATGTTACAAATTATCCACCCGTTACAAGGATTTCATCCCCGAAATCGATAAAACATATTAAGAGAAAAGGGCAGGATACTTCCTTCTCATCTCATCCTCTAGTTCCCAAGTGGCTTCTTCAACACCACGGTGGTTCCAGAGGACTTTCACAAGGCTTATATCTTTCTTCTTTAACTTTTTATTTCTGTTATCAAGGATTGACACCAGTCCTTCCTCATAAGATATATCATCATTCAATTCTACCTCCATAGGTTGTAGAATTGACTCAGTATCAGGGTGACATTTCTTTAGCATAGAAATGTGAAACACAGGATGTAACCTCTGTAACTCTGGTGGCAGCTCTAGTTTATAGGCTACTTTTCCAATCCGTTCAATGATTGGATAAGGCCCCATAAATCTAGGAGCTAACTTCCCTTTCCTTCCAAAACGAAGGACTCCTTTCCAAGGCGAGACCTTGAGATACACTCTGTCTCCAACCTGGAACTCTAAGGGTCTACGATGCTTGTCAGCATAAGATTTATGCCTATCCTGTGCAGTCTTAATCTGTTGTTGTATTACCTTAATCTTCTCTGTGGTCTGCTGCACAAGATCAAGACCTAACAACTGATGCTCACTAGTCTCAAACCAACACAAAGGTGATCTACAACGTCTACCATATAAGGCTTCATAAGGTGCCATATCAATACTATGTTGATAGCTATTGTTATAGGCAAACTCTATCAAGCTTAGGTGTAGATCCCAACTTCCGGTAAACTGGAGAACACATGCTCTCAACAGGTCTTCTAAGGTCTGTATGGTCCTTTCCGACTGTCCATCAGTCTGTGGATGAAAGGCCATACTAAACCTTAGCTTGGTGCCTAAGGCTCTGTGTAACTGTTCCCAAAAATGACTTGTAAACTGGGGACCTCTATCAGAAACTATTGTGACAGGAACTCCGTGCAAACGCACTATCTCTTGCACATACAACTGTGATAACCTTTCAGCAGAATATGTTGTTTTGACAGGTAAGAAATGCGCTGTCTTTGTCAACCTATCTACAACTACCCAAATGGAATCATGTCCTTTGTTTGTCCTGGGTAGGCCAACAACGAAGTCCATGGTCACATGGTCCCACTTCCACTGTGGTATGGGTAAAGGTTGCATTGTTCCTGCAGGCTTCTGCTGTTCAGCTTTAACTTGCTGACACACAGGACACCTCAGAACAAACTCTACAACATCCTTCTTCATTCCAGGCCACCAATACAGTTCCTTTAAATTACGATACATCTTGGTGCTCCCTGGATGCATAGCATACATCGAAGAATGAGCTTCTTCCAGGACTAACTTCCTTAAGTTATCCACATCTGGCACTATCATCCTCTCATGATAACAAGCTACATGATCATCTGAGTCATGGAAACCATCTTGCTTCTCATTTCCATACTCTGATCTGATCTGCTGAACTACAGTATCATCTTGATGTGCTTCCTTAATATGCTCTCTTAGGGTAGGTTTAATATGCATCTCAGCCAACAACCCGGCTAACAATGACACCTTCAACTGTACATTGTCTTGCCTTAAAGAGATAAACATATCTCTCTTAGAGCACACTAAAGAGTTTAGTTGTGCTCTATCCATGGTTGATGTTGCTGATTTCCTACTCAAGGCATCTGCAACAACATTGGCCTTGCCCGGATGGTAATCAATTGTACAATCATAGTCCTTGATTAACTCCATCCAGCGACGTTGCCTCATGTTAAGCTCATGCTGAAAGAAGATATACTTAAGGTTCTTGTGGTCTGTGAAAATCTAGAATGTCTCTCCGTAGAGATAATGCCTCCAGATCTTCAAGGCATGAACCACAACAGCTAACTCCAGATCGCGTGTCGGATAATTCTCCTCGTGTTTCTTAAGCTGTCGAGAAGCAAAAGAAATCACTTGTTTATCCTGCATCAACACACATCCAAGTCCATTCTTGGAGGCATCACAGATGACTACATATCCTTTTCCTTGTTCATGTAGCACAAGCACAGGTGCACTTGTCAACCTCTCCTTCAACAACTGGAAAGACTGTTGACACTTATCACTCCAAGAAAAAGGAATATCTTTCCGGGTTAACTTGGTCAAGGGTAAGGCTATAGAACTAAAGTTCTTAATGAACCTTCGATAATAGCCAGCTAACCCCAAGAAACTTCGAATCTCCGTCGGTGTCTTCGGTTGTTCCCACTGTAGAACAAATTCTACCTTTGTAGGGTCAACACGAATTCCCAAGGCAGATATCACATGTCCTAGAAAAGATACCTCCGGCAGCCAGAACTCACACTTGCTAAACTTAGCATACAGCTTGTGTTCTCTTAGCAAGGTCAAAGCTTGGAGAAGATGCTGCTCATACTACTGAGCATCCTTACTATAAATCAGAATGTCATCTATGAAGACGACAACACACTGATCAAGGAAAGGTCGGAAAACTCTATTCATGAGTTCCATAAATGTAGCTGGTGCATTGGTTAGTCCAAACGACATAACTGTGAACTCATAGTGACCATACCTTGTCCTAAAGGCAGACTTGGATATGTCACTATCCTTAATACGAAGTTGATGATATCCATACCTCAAGTCTATCTTTGAAAAGACTGTTGCACCACGCAACTGGTCAAAGAGATCATCAATCCTCGGCAGAGGGTACTTGTTCTTTATTGTTACTTTATTTAGTTGTTTATAGTCAATGCACAACTGCATTGACCCATCTTTCTTTTTAACAAACAAGATCGGAGCACCCCAAGGTGAAGTGCTAGGTCGGATAAAACCCTTCTCAAGTAACTCTTGAAGCTGTTTCTTGAGTTCTGCCATCTCGGCAGGCGCCATCCTATACGGAGTCTGGGCTATGGGTTTCGTATCTGGAATCAGATTGATTTCAAAATCAATCTCCCGAGGTGGTGGTATACCAGGAAGTTCTTCAGGAAACACATACTCGAATTCCCTAACTATGGGAACTTCGGCAGGATTGGAACTTTCCTTGGTAACATCTACCACATGGGCCAAGAATGCATAACATCCGTGCCTCAACAGCTTATCAGCAACCATAGCTGACACAAGACAGGTGGGAAGAATCTTTCTTTCACCTTGAAAGATCCATGTGTTGCTTTCATCAGCATACACAGCCAACTTGGACTCACAATCCAAGACAACTCTATACCTCTCTAAGGTATCCATCCCGAGGATTATATCAAATCCTTGCATATCAAGTGGTATAAGAACCACTTGAATGCGATGGTCAGAAAAGAAGAGGATGCAGGGAGAGCATACCTCCTGCAAAACGGCAGACCCACTCAACGGAGTCTCCAACAACAAACTATCTGCCCTATGACTAACAGTCACGTTGCAGTTATGAATCACTCTATGAGTGATGAAAGAGTGCGTAGCACCTGGGTCAATCAGAACAGATACAACACATGATGTAGACATATCAGGTTATAAAAGTTCCATCTAACCTTCCACTACCCATGGATTGACCACTGCATCTGGTGGGTTCATAGCATAGAATCTCGCTGTTGCCTGGTGTTGAGGTGGTGCTGATGATCCAGCTTGAGACGCTTGTCCCCGTCCTCGAGATGCTCCTTGAGATTGCATTCTCTGAGATCCTTGTTGATTCTGTCTTCGGAGGCTGTGTCACACTGACAGGCCTAGAACGGCAATCCTTCATCAAGTGTCCCACCTTACCACAGTTGTAGCATCTCCTCTCCTGTTGTTGTGGTCGGGGTGGTCTAGTAACTGACATCGATGCAGAACTGTGAGTCCCTTGAAGCGGTTGACTCCGTCCTCTACCTCTGCTTGGTGACCATTGAGTTTGAGAACTCGATCTGGGTGGTGGAGGGTTAGGTGCAGAGAATCTAGGTTTCTTGAAATCCCTAGATGAAGAACCCTGGAACTGTGGATATCTTTTCTGGGTTTGCCTCTTCTCAACCACAGATCTCTCTATCCTTCACACTGACTCAACGAAGGTAGAGAATCTCTCTCGGTTTTCTAAGGCAGACACATGGGTTGACATATCAGCATTCAAACCCTTCTCAAATCTCCTGATTCTTTCCTCATCTGTGGCAGCCATGTGCGGACAGAACTGCAACAATTCCATGAACTTAGCTTCATACTCGCTAATGTTCATCATGCCCTGCCTCAATCTCTCAAACTGAGAGATCTTCTCATCTAGGAAGGTCTTTGGAAAATATCTATTGATAAATTCCCGACGAAACTCTTCCCACGAGAACTCTATTCCAGGTCTCTTCTGCTCTTTCATGTTCCACTAGTGACCAGCACTGCCTTTGAGAAGATAGACAGCATGTCTAACCTTCTCAGCCTCCGGAATAATAAGAATCCTGAAAGCCTTCTCCAACTCTGTTAACCACAGATCAGCATCTGCGGGGTCAGCAGTCCCAAAGTACTCGGTAGCTCCGACACGACGAAGTCGCTCGAACGTCTTACCGATGCCTTGTCCTTCGGGCTGGGCAGGTGCCCTAGGTGCAGGCATGGGCATCCTGTCAGTGATGTGTGTCATGGCAGTCATAAACTGCCCAAACATCGTCTGAACTGCTGGGTTACCCATATCAGCTGGGTCAAACTGGGGTGGCTCAGGTGCAGGCTGTTCTATTTCTGGAACCCTTGCACCACCTCGAGGTGCACTAGCACTACTCTCTGCCACATACTCATCATGTGGCTCTGCCATCCTTATGTATCTTCTTCTCCTGAGGAGCAGAAGATTCTATTAGATAAGGAAGAGATACTAAGGATAGACTCGACATCCTAAGTCCTATGCCTCTGTAGACTCAACAGACCTAGAGCTCTGATACCACTAATTGTGGGCTCTGATCTCCAAACCACGATATAAACACGATTTAAACTTAGCGGAAGCGAATCGATTAACAGCGGAAGATAAAAATCAGAGGAAATTAAAACTTTTCGAGACAAGATCTTGAATCCATAAAGCTTCATACATAACAGGAGATAAATTGTTTACATCTCATGATAATTACTTCTTGAGTAATTATATACAACAAGATACAAAATCTCAAGAACTCATAACCAAAAGACTCCAAGACCTGAGAGTAAAGAGGTCACATAGGACTGACTCTAACTACACCACATGGCAGGCTAAATCTCCACCTGAGATTTACTGCTGCTCCTAGTGCTGTTGCTGCTGGGACTGGTCACCTGTAGACCTGTTCCTCCGTCTCCGATGTCCACCTAAAAAGTTGAAGTCTACGGGGTGAGACAATTGTACATAATTGCCCCAGCAAGAGTTATAACTCTCCGCCAGAAGCTTTATTATAAAATCAAAGAATAACTTAAGCAGTAAAAGCTTACAAAGTATTCATAAACAGATAAAGTTGTATACAAGAGCTCAACATTTATCAAGCATGAAGAACATATGCACTATACAGTGTAACATCAATCAATTAGCTCATAGTTACCTTTAACAGGTATACTACGCTGTATATTATGTTTTTCAAACATTCTTATTATTATTATGCCCTGTGGAGATGAGGTTTACCACTCATACCCCAACCAATCACTATTAAGTGCCTTAGTATCATACTAGGTCATCGAAAGAGCCGGATTCTCATGACCTTCACCTTCCTCAGTCAGTAAGAGGATCACTTGTAGGACATCTTGTGTCTCTACTATTATAGCTCACCAGGGTAATCTGGTCCTTCGCTATTTTAGAGTTATAGTGGCGTTCTGTACTCTCTTCGTCATCAGGAGATTTCATGTTTATCTTCACTGATACAGATATCTATGTTTTCCTCTTCATCAGGAGGTTTCATGTTTACCATCCACTGATACGGTATATGTTTTTAGTGAAGGATTGACAGATTATACATCTACATCAAATTCCTACACTAGGATGTAAGGTTCTACACATCCATATACCCCACATACTCAACAGTATGTGATCCAGGAGTTCCCTTGAAAAAACCTATTTCACCATCATTTGATCTCTAACAATGATGGATCTATGATCAGGGCTTCTACATTACACTTGATTAGTTAGGTACATTCAGTATTCTTTTAACATCATACATTGGTCTTCAAACAATCACAGTAGCACAACAGCTATGAAAGTAGAATACTAAATGTAACAAACCTAACTCACATCAATCATCATTTCTCAGTATACTCATCACAAGTCATCTCTAAAGCATGACCTTGATGGTATTCATGGCTCTTTCAGCCCATTAAAACATAGGATGCCACTGACAAGGCATCAAGATATTTCACTATTCATAAAGCTAACAACATGCTTTCAATGAATATAATATCATCATCCATACCTGGATATGATCACCTTCATATCAGAACCTGCATGGTTAATTCAACTGATAAAGGTAATTCAAAACAAGAATATACTTTTCACTCTTGTCATAAGAGCTAAGTTCTCTGATTCTCATCAATTAGAGTTTGCTACTCATATTGCATGTCATCACCCTTGAATTAGGGTTTACTATTCACATTATGGTGAATTGAACTCATAACATCATTATGTATGAGGAACATCATCATTGATGCTCTCAGATTAGTTTAAGATTCATCATTTATCATAATTAGGGTTCCATGATCTCACATAGGTGGATCATACCCTAATCATGCACATTCATGTGTATTGAAGGTACTTTACTTGAATTTCCATCATAAAAGGGTACTTTCTCTTTCTTAATATACTTTCTCTCTCCTCATACTTGTAGATGGTGATAACACCAATCTAGATCAGGTTGGTTTAAGTCCTCTTTGATTAACATAGACCAAATCACCACTATTGAGTGATTAGGGTTTGATTAGAACAAGGTTTCACTCAATTGAACCTTTCAAGGGTATTATGGTAAATTACACATTTATCATCATCATGGTTTAATTTACTAACCATTTGACCCTTAATGTCTTTTGGTATCATTAGGGTTTAGATTGAACAACTATTAAACCATTTAAGCCTTCAAGGCATTAGGCAGACTTATCTTCAAAAGTCTCCAATAGGTTTCACACCTTCAACCTTCATACGATCTTGAGGTTGTATGCCCTCATTCGATCTTGAGGTCGTATACCCTCATTTGATCTTGAGGTCGTATACCCTCATTCGATCTTGAGGTCGTATACCCTCATTCAATCTTGAGGTCGTATACCCTCATTCGATCTTGAGGTCGTATACCCTCATTCGGTTTGAGGTCGAATGGTCTCATTCGGTCTTGAGGTCGAATGACCTTATACGTTCTTGAGGTCGAATGGCCTTATATGGTCTTGATGTCGAATAACCTTATACGGTCTTGAGGTCAAATGACCTTATACGGTCTTGAGGTCGAATGACCTCAAAAGCTCAAGATCGTATGGACCTCCAAGGTGGTTCAAAGGGTAAACTCGATTAGGGTTTCCTATGTTGAAGCCATCAATTGGTCTCAAGCTTACTAACCACTTGCCAATTGAGACAATTAGGGTTAGCCTTAACCAATTGGTCACTCAATTGACCCTCAATTGATATCCAATTAGGGTTGGAGTTGGTTCAATTAAGGTCTATAAACGTTCAACCATCAACACTCAACAATGTGAAATCAAATCGAAGTTGAACCCATCAATTGACCTCCAATTGGGCTCAAACTTGGCCCAAACGGTCTTGGGATCGTTTGGATATACTCCAAACGGTCTTGAGACCGTTTGCCCAAGAATTCATCAAAATCTAGATTGATTTGATAGGGGTTGAACCTTAATTAAGTCACAAATCAGCAATTTGATTATTTCAATAACCCATTGTAATTGGGCCCTCAATTGATCAAATTACCTTAAACCTAGACCTCCAAACGGTCTTGGGTTGTCACCAAACGGTCTTGAGACCGTTTGGATGAGTTCCAAACGGTCTTGAGACCGTTTTCCCATCCATCGTTTGGACTCTAGTGAACATTCATCAAGGTTTGATTTATTGAGTTGATCATTACATCAATACTTAATTGCAATGTAATTTGGTATCTTTGTACCTTCAATTGGTCAACTATACTTGACCCCAGACCTCCATACGGTCTTGGGTGATCCCCAAACGGTCTTGAGACCGTTTGGATGATTCCCCAAACGGTCTTGAGACCGTTTGGGCTAATCAACCCAAAATCTCAAATTAGCTCATTGTGATTTCAGCAATGATTTCAATTAGGGTTTGCCCTAGTAATCAACCTTCACCTCTTAACTCGTTTGGAATTTGTCCATAAAATTTGGTGAGTCATTAATTAACATCATTATGAACAGTAATATCATACGGTCAACGCTTAGTCAACCATCTTATACGGTCTTGAGACCGTTTGCCCAAAAAGGGCAAATTAAGCAGATTGAAAATCAGGACTAAATTCAATTGGATTTGCTAATTGATTTGCTTATATCTCACGATCCCTTTGGAGTTAACCTCTCAAATTTTTTGGGTGATTAACCTACATAATTTTGAACAGGATTCCCATATGGTCCACTCTTGGTCAACGCGGCCATACGGTCTTGAGACCGTATGCCTTCATACGACCTTGAAACCGTTTGCCCACCAAACAGTTTTGCAAACCATATGGGCAATTGGTTGAGGTCGTATGGTAAAGTGGAAAACTGTGGATAAACATAGGAAATAACGCCCTCATATTCGTTCTCAAGAACAGCAGCAGTTCCACACGGATTTGCTTGCAAGGAAGCAAGGGAAGATAGGGAAGAAGAAGAACTAGCAACTAAAAGCATAGAAAAGATGTATATAACAAAGCATAGGTTTAGAGTTATAAAACCCGCCTAAAGCTTGCTCCTTGAGCTCCAAGATTTTTAGCTCCAAGCCGTTAATGGAGTCCTAGAAGCTCCACAGGTCGGACAAGGTGAATCCTCCAAGAAAAGTTGAGAAGAGATGGCTAGAAAGATAGAGCTAAGTGAGCTAGCCATGAATTTGACCTTGAATTCGAGTTTCATCCAAAAATTTAAGAAAAAGGAAGGATCCAAACCTACCTTGCACTCCCCTGGTCATCCTCCTGAGCTCCAGAGCTCTCCTTAGTCGGTTTGAGCAAGGGGAACAGTGAAGGAAACGAAAGAAACATTCCTTTGTTAAGTGAGGAAAAGGGCTTATATACTTGGGGTGGAATTTCAACATAGGCACATAGGTTTTCCTCACTTTCAACTAAGTCCCTCCTTTCTTCTTTTCTCGTCCCTTCTTCTTATTTCTAAGGACAACCTCCTTCTAAGGTCAAGAAATGAAGGCAAAGAAGATCAACCTATTACTAAAGCACACACATAAAAGGGCTATAGTACTTACACCTTGATTATTCAATCACAAAGGTGTTTTTTCATTATATGATAATTCAATTGAAGTGACTTCTTCATCATTTCTTCTCTAAATGATGAAAAGAGTCTTACAAGATGTTTTAGATGGTGTATTTTACAAGTTTCACCCCTCAAATTGGGTAAATTGCACTTTACTCCAATTTAGGGTTTCAAGCACATGGATTGCTTCCACAGCTGCACCTTGGTGCTCAAGCTTGGGAAATCCCTCAAACTTTACCATAATCATTCTTATGATGTATCAACATCAGAGGAACATCTCAACTTGTGCAAATTGCAAGTTAACCCTTCTAACTGGGTAAATTGCACATAGGTCCCTGTATTACAAAACAATCAATTCAACATTGTTTAAAAGGGACAGAAAAGGAAAAGTATGTTCCTCAGGAACTTAATTACATGCAAAAAGATAATCACCAGTATCTTAATTACATAATTAGGCAAAACACCTAGGGTTAACTCATAACCCAGGTCAGGGATGTTACATGTGCCACTTTCAACTGTTGTTGTATCACCTTGATCTTTTCTGTTGTCTGCTGTACTAACTCAGGACCCAAAAGCTGATACTCACCAGACTCGTACCAACACAAAGGAGATCTGCACTTCCTCCCATACAAAGCCTCATAGGGATCCATATCAATGCTCCGTTGATAACTGTTGTTCTAGGCAAACTCTATCAAACTAAGATGTACATCCCAGTTGCCTAGAAACTGCAAAGCACAAGCACGAAGAAGATCCTCCAAGATCTGAATAGTCCTCTCAGACTATCCATCTGTCTACAGGTGGAAAGCGGTACTGAATCTCAACTGTGTTCCCAATGCCTTGTGCAACTGTTCCCAGAAACGACTCGTAAACTAAGGACCTCTGTCAGAAACTATCGTCATTGGCACACCATGCAAACGTACTATCTCATCCACATAAACTCTAACAAGCTTCTCAGCTGTATACGTCGTCTTTACAGGTAGGAAATGGGCAGACTTCGTTAATCTGTCCACTATCACCCAAATGGAATCATGATTCCTAGTTGTCCTGGGTAGACCAACTATGAAATCCATGGTTATATGATCCCATTTCCACTATGGTATCGACAAAGGTTGCAACATACCTGGCGGCTTCTGATGCTCAGCCTTCACTTGTTGACAAACCGCACATCTAGCCACAAACTCAGCTACATCCTTCTTCAAGCCTGGCCACCAGTACAAGTCCTTCAGACTATGGTACATCTTGGTGACACCTGGATGCATAGCATACATCGACATGTGTGCTTCCTCGATCACTAACTTCCTCAACCCATCAACATCAGGAACCACCATCCTATTATGATAGCAGACTAGCCCATCCTCAGACTCATGAAACCCATCATGCTTTTCACTGCCGAACTCAGATATGATCAACTGTACCGCATCATCTGTCTGCTATGCATCTTTGATCTACTGTCTCAATGTAGGCTTGACTTGCATTTGCGCTAAGAGTCCAACTAATGAGGAAACCTCCATCTGCACGTTCATCTGCCACAAAGAGACAAACATATCCCACCTATGGCATACTAGGGAACTCAACTGTGCCTTCTTGGAAGAAAAAGAAGACTTTCGACTAAGCACATCAGCTACTACATTCGCCTTACCAGGATGATACTCGATAGTGCAGTCATAGTCGTTGATCAACTCCATCCATCGCCGCTGTCGCATGTTCAACTCTTGCTGCATAAAGATATACTTCAGGTTCTTATGGTCCGTAAAGATCTGACACACTTCCCCATAAAGATAGTGTCTCCAAATCTTTAACGCATGAACCACTGCCGCCAGCTCCAAGTCATGAGTCAGATAGTTCTCCTCGTGTTTCTTAAGCTATCACGAAGCAAAAGAAACCACATGATCCTCCTGCATCAGCTCACAACCTAAGCCTTTCTTGGAAGCATCACAGAAAACAACATAGCCCTTCCCAGGCTCTGGCAGGATTAACACTGGAGCACTAGTCAGCTTCTCCTTCAAACTCTGGAAAGCTTGCTGGCATCGATCATCCCAGACAAAAGGCACATCCTTTCTCGTCAACTTTGTCATCAGAAAAGCAATCACACTGAAGTCCTTGATAAACCTCCGATAGTATCCTGCTAAACCCAGAAAACTACGAACTTATGTCGGCGTCTTCGGCTGCTCCCATTCTGCAATGGATTCCACCTTCTTCGGATCTACTTTGACTCCTTCAGCAGATATCACATGACCTAAGAAAGTCACTTCTTCCAATCAGAACTCACACTTACTGAACTTGGCATACAACTGATGTTGATGAAGAAGAGTCAACGCTCGACGAAGATGTTGTTCATGCTCTAGCTTGTCCCGAATGTAGATCAAAATGTCATCTATAAAGACTACAACAAACTGATCTAAGAATGGGCGGAACACTCTGCTCATCAGGTCCATGAAAGCAGCAGGTGCATTGGTTAGCCCGAACGGCATAACCACGAACTCGAAATGACCATACCTTATCTGAAAAGCTGACTTTGGTATGTCATCCTCCTTGATCCTCAGTTGATGATATCCGGACCGTAGATCGATCTTCGAAAACACTGTAGCACCACGCAACTGATCAAATAGGTCATCTATCCTCGGCAATGGGTACTTGTTCTTGATCGTGACCTTGTTCAACTGCCGGTAATCTATACACAACCGCATCGAACCATCCTTCTTCCTGACGAACAACACAGGAGAACCCCAAGGCGACGTGCTCAGTCTGATGAAACCTTTGTCCAACAACTCCTGCAACTGCTTCCTCAACTCTGCCATCTCCACTGGAGCCATCCTATACAGTGTATGTGCAACTGGCTGCGTCCCTGGGACCAGGTTGATCTCGAAATCAATCTCTCGGGGCGGGGGAACACCAGGAAACTCTTCCGGAAACACATCGGCAAACTCTCGGACACTGGCACCTCTTCTAGGATAAGACCTTTCGCCTTGGCCTTCACCACGGTATCTACCACATGAGCTAAGAATGCTTCACATCCCTGTCGTAGCAACTTCTCTTCCACCATAGCCGATACCAGACATGTCGAAGGAACTTCTCTTCCGCATCATTAAACAATGCCTGCTTCAAACCGCAGTCCAAAACAACCTTATACTTCTCTAAGGTATCTATCCCAAGTATAACATCAAACCCATGCATATCAAGTGGTATAAGGTCCACTCGAATGCGGTGTCCTGAAAAAGACAAGACACAAGACGAACACTCTTCTCGAAGCAACGAGGAACCAGCAAGAGGGGTTTCTAACAACAAACTATCCTTCTTATGACTAATAGATAAACGATAGTTCTCAAGCATACTATAGGCGATAAAAGAGTGTGTAGCACCCGGGTCAACCAGAACAGATATAAGGCAAGAAGGAGGCATATCAGAATGAAATAACTCCATCTGACCTGTCACCACTCGCGGGCTGACTATCGCCTCCGGCTGACTCATGGCATAGAATTGAGCCATTGTTTGCTGTCCACGCCCTCTGCTTCCTTGAGCAAAAGATCCAGCTTGAGACGCCTGGCCGCGTCCTCGACCTCTACTGCCACTAGGTCACTATCTATCCGATCCTTGAAGATTCTGTCTCGACTGCTGTGTCACCTCATCATCTCTGTAGGGACAAATCGACTTGACATGCCCTATCTGACCGCAGGCATAGCATGTCCTAACATCAACCCGTGGTCTAGACGACCCTGTCACGGCCACAGAAGCTGAACTTTGTGCCTTAGATGGTGAAGAAACACAACCTCTTCCTCTACTCAGAGACTACTGAGACGATTCACCAGGACCTCTCAACGCTGATGGTGCTGAAAACTTTTGCTTCTTAAAGCCACCAAACTTTAGACCTTGAAACTGAGCAGGTCTCTTCTTAGCCATAGACTCTCTCTTCTCCTTTACAGATCATTCGATCCTCCAAACAGATTCCACAAACATCGCAAACCGCTCCCGGTTCTCCAACGCAGGAACCGATGTCGTCAGCTCAGCACTCAGACCCTTCTCAAAACGTATGATGCGCTCCTCATGTGTCGTCGCCATGTGAGGACAAAACCTCAACAGGTCCATGAACTTGGCCTCGTACTTGGTGATGTTCATCGTTCCTTGTCGTAGGCTCTCAAACTGACTGATCTTCTCATCCAGATATGTCTTGGGAAAGTATCCACTGACGAACTCATGACGAAAGACCTCCCAACAGATCACATCACCAGGCCGCTTCTCTTCCTCGATGGTCCACCAGTGACCATCACTACCTTTCATAAGGTAGATAGCGTGCTTTACTTTGTCTTCTTCGGGGATGTCAAGGATCCGGAAAGCCTTCTCAAGACTTGTCAGCCACAGATCCGCATCTGTTGGATCAGCCGTTCCAACATAATCCAAAGCTCTGACTCAGCAAATCCGCTCGAAGGTCTTCCTAATACCCGATGATTCACCATGGGGAGCCTGTGCTCACAGAGGAGGCACTAAAAATTGCTCAACCATGAGATTCATCGTAGCCATCATCTACCCCATAAGATTTTGGTAGGCAGGGTGTTCAAGAATGGTTGGGTCAGGTTGGGGGACCTCAGGCACCCGATCTTCATGTGCCTGCCCAAAAGCTCCATCAACTGATGCAACATCACTATGCTCAGGAGCATGCTCTTCATGGTTTCGAGACATCTTGGCTTTTCTTCCGCTGAGGGCAGAAGAAGTTGTAAGAAAACCTAGAAAACTCACAAGAACAGACTCAACCTAGTCCTAAATCCCTGTAGACTCAGCGAACCTAGATCTCTAATACTAAAACTTGTGGCAACACAACCCACTATCGCAGCGACAATGAGGTGTTACGTGAAAACGTGCGGAAATCACCATAACCACAGATTATCGAAAACACGGGTTAATTAAAACCGATTGCGAAAAACTGATAAACTGAGAAACATATTACATTCCCGTCCATATCCTGCAAGAAAACATGTTACATAAACATACACAAGCCTGATACATGTTCATAGCCTAGAGCAACAGCTATCTTGTCATCACATGCGTTCATCACCTGTTCATACATATAGAGGCCCACATCCGGCCAAAAACAGGATATACAAGAACATCTACAGTTGTACATCGTGAAACAACGTCAAAACATCGCCAAGGACCTGAGAGTACAGGGATGACTCTAGACTCTAACACAAAACATCCAAAACAGCAACACATCCATCACTTTGCTTCTACTGTTCTTCTTGCTGCTCGGCAAAAACTCCGTGACCACCACCACATCTAGCTCGACCACCTAAAAAGGATGTAAACAAGTGGAGTGAGACAATAGAACATTGTCCCAGTGAGAAACATAACTCCCCGCCCAACTACAAAACCTCAGAGGAACATATACATATAAGCGGTTAACTGATGAGAAGTATAGCAAGATCAGTCTATGAAGTAAGGCTATCTAAGCTTACCAGATGTAATTAGGTATTACAGGTGAAACATGATTAACAAGACAAGATATCCAATTTCTACTACATATGAAGAACATATAAGTAATCTATAAGATATTAAAGAGAGTAACTACACAAACAAGGCCTCAACCAATGTTTCGTGTTTGTCTTAAGAAACAAAGACTAAATGGCTGGATTACATTTTATGATGCCCTGAGGAAGTGAACCGTACCGTTCAAATCCAACCTTCGGCTGTGAAGCCCATAACCGGTACCATACAAGGTCAATGGAAGAGCCGAAAACCATGACCTCGTCCCTCGTGGTCAGTTCACGAGAAACAAAGCAGGACCGCAATCTCATGCTCAAGTGGCTTACAGCCACAGGGTCAGCTCCTCAGGCTACCCTTCCTCTATCCTGCCTTGGTACAGGTCACGACGCTAGTAAAACTGAGCCACGGGCCTAATCACCATGCTCTGCGCCATGAACGCATTCATGCTCATCATATCACATATCCGGAGACATGGGCCTGTTCACCATGCTCATCACATATCCGAGTCTGCAACCGCAGATGCACTCGTTTTCCTCTCTATTTGAGGCTAGGAGAAACCTCGCATATTCAAAAATATGTGCTCCAGGTTAACCCACAGGAGAACCCGTTTCACCATCACCAAATCTTGACCGATGATGGATCTATGGCCAGGGCAATCTACATGATAAATTTCATTGTGATTAATTAGTATATTTTAGATGGATTGCAAGATTCAACCAAGTTGTATAACATGCAAGCTAAAAAAGGAAATAAACAACATAAATTCAACATTATGCTTTTACTGCCATTCACATCATATTGATCCATCACAAGGATCCCACATCACATGTTATCACTTGGCCTCTTGCCAATCATCCAGATCCATCTCAAGGATCATCACATACCATGGAATCTCAATCCCTCATCACATAGTGCCACTGCCTCTCAAGGCTTATATCATCATCACGGAACATCATTCATAATATACCTGTCATCTCATTGTTCACATATAATAATTCCTCATAGCCTTTCATTTGGCTTTGCATTACCTGCATGGTTAGCATTATTCCATAATCAACATGAATAACTTGGAGACTTATATTATCAACACAGGGTGACATTTAGGGTTAAGCATATTGTCAACACAGAATAACATTAGTGGTTGTATCCTTTTCATAATCATGCCTCATCTCATGATCTCATGTATAAGTCATAGCATTTAGCAAACCGTAATGCATGATCATTATTACTCTTGGCATTATAAGAAAAATAAGGTGCTCACACTTGCATGTATAACCATATTAAGATTTGATGAACAAGCTTTATCATGAAGAACATTATCATGCAACGAGTCATCATAGATTAACCAAAGTATAGCCGACACATTAGCTTTCTATGACAAGAGGAACTCTCACAAGAAGTGCTCAACACCCTCACTAAAAACCATATCGGGCAGGGCTCACCCTCACCATAGGTTGTACCGTGCAACACATGAAAGGTAACTCACCCGCACACTATGCTGGACAACACATACTGGGCGAGCAGTGTAGGCATCAGGCGTGTCAGGTACTTGTTTCGTGCAGAGGAGTACTGGGAAGCACGGTTGGGCGATACAAGACATATCGTGCATGGGCGTGTCGTGCAAGGGTCTACCACGCTCTACCAGGCGAGCAACTCTGCCGGGCGGGAAGCTCTACCGGGCGAGCAGCTCTACCGGGCAAGATCAACTCAAGGGCGTGCAAGGATAGCGTGCACCTCATCCAGGTGTGCAGGGATGATGCCGGGCACCCAAAGATTGGCTCGCGCACCCGACACAACACAAAACTAGCAACTTAACCGAAATGTGTATATCAGGCAAGATGTTTCATAAGCGTGCCATGCAGGGGGTCTAGGTTAAGAGGGCTAGTGGGCAGCACCTCCCCATGCCCATATCGTCCAAGGTACATATCAAACAAGGGTTAACTACTACCTCACACACATGGACACCTAAAACCCTAGAGAAGGGTCACCACCAAACCTAGCTCACCCTTCTAGCCCATGGTGAGAAGAGAGTGTTTTTTAATCAACTAGGACACAACCTCACCTCAATCGACTAAGAAGGAGGGGTGTTGCTCATGGCACTAGAAGCTCAACTCACTCTTTTAGACTAAGGGGAGAAAGGGGTGTTGCTCACCTACAAACCCTAGACCACAAGGATCGGCCAACATGAAATCTAAACAAGAACCAAGCTACTAACATACATATAAGCAAGATCATAGCAAGAGATAAAGTAATTAGGGTTAGAAGTTATGAAACCCGCCTTAAGCAACTCCAAGCTCCAAGCACCACCAAGCAAGGAAGATGGAGACTCCAAAACTATCGGACACCACTTGCTCCTCCAAGGTGTGTCGGACACCACTAGCAAGGTAGAGGGGTTGTGTCGTGCAACAAGGTGGAGAGGGATCAAAGGGTCCTTAAGCTAAGGAAGGGACTGCCTATATAGAAGGAAAGGGAGGAGAAAACAAGGTTGGTTCAAGCAAGGTGTCACTTGCCTAGGGACACTTGTCCTAGAGCACAAGCCACCACTCTAGAAAGCTTCATCCACATGTCCAAGATGTGCTTCAAGTGTCCACTAAACAAGGTCAAGGCTAGGTCAAGCATCATGGGTGACACAACATGTTGCTCCTTGGGCAACACACTCCATTGCCATGGGCGACACACTTCTTGGCTAATACACATCCACACTTGGCCGATACAAGGCTCAACCCTAAGCAAAGCAAGGCACTTCAAGGCCCAACAAGCTCAACAAGGCCCAAAAGAACTCAAGCAATGAGCCCAAGCCTACCTCTCTACACAAGAGAAAGCAAAGAGAGGGAGGAACACCTCACAAGGTGGCAAACTTGCCTAAAAACTCTAGACTTGGGTTATTTGCAAGTAGCACCTCCAACTCTCAACAAAGCACAACCAAACCCTAATCACCACTAAAGGTGATTAGCAAGCACCAAAGCACTAGGGTTAAGCAAAGCAAACAGGGTATGCCCTAAACGAAGGTCAGGGTCCTTACAACTAAGGTCATGCGACCTATCGTTATCTCCTTGAACCACTATTCATGATAAGGAACAAGAACATGATTAAGGATAACCAAAAGGCAAAATAGTTACTTGATGCTATAATTATCCTATACGACCCTCAAGTCCCTTCTTCCTTGTAGTTTAAATTCATTAACATCTATCATCAAATTTAGGGTTCAAGATGATTAGATAACCAATTAAATATATAAATAAAGTATATAATACCAATGTGATTTGGAGTTTTAGACTTGTCAACTAAATGATATACCGATGAGTTAATTACCATTTGAACATAGTAGGTGTGTAGCCTTTGAGTTTTGTAAAGTTTGAATCTAACATAGTTGGTAGTATTCTATTTGACTACATCTTAGTTATTTAACTTATCAGCATATATAGTAGTGCAGGGGTGTATAAAGAATTGTATGTGACATACATATAATGCTCAATTATATAAAATATGTAGATAAGTATACTTTAGATGATAATAAATGATTATTAGTAGATGTTGTGTATACAATGTGATAAACATCAAATATTGTATCCATTATCCTAGTCTTGATTAACACAATAATATACTCATAATAATATATAGATGATTATGAAAACTCTTTGAATTATATTGAGAAAATCATAAATACCAACATTAATCATTTCATGAAATACACACCTGTATTTGATTGAGGGTAAGAAAAAAAAATGGACCCAACAAATATATTTATCTTGGTTGGTCTAAATTGAATAAAGATACATGAGATCAAAAATATATATAAGGAATATTGAGTTCATAAGTGTATGTACGAGTGACTTTATAGAGTTACTCATATATGAATATATGTGGAATTGAAACCCTAGGTTCATTTGATTAGTGTACTTTTGATAAATTCCATTTCATGTAACACATTTTTAACTAAACTTGAACTGTGTGATATTTATAGAGAGAGAAAGGTTTGAAGTTCTAAACAAGAGGAATGCATATTATTACCCACACATGTATGTAAACCTAGACCTTCTTAGACATATGTGACAATAGATAAATATTTGTACTAATATATATATATATATATATATATATATATATATATATATATATATATATATACATATTTGGATCGTGCATTTTCTTAATAAAGATTTACAATTGGGAATATGATAGGAACAATATGAAAATCTATGGTAAGAATGTATATACTTGTTCACTTTTGTTCAACTAATGATATAATGTGTTCCTAGGATGAATAACTAACTTTGGCTAACAAGTATATTCATTGAGTTGTCCTTTGGTTGTGAAGATTAGGTATGCAAATTCCTTATTTCAAATTTAGGCATTGAATTAACTTTGATATACAAATTCCCATGATGAGGCACCTCTTTGTGTCCTTACTCTCTAATTGAAATCTCATGCCCTTTTATTGGCAATTATCCCTATTTTTACATATTCAATTATTAATATAATATTGGGTTTAGAATCCCTCCTACCATTTTATTTATTCATGATTATGTAATTGAAGTACATAACTCTTTCTCTTTATTATTTCATGTGATATTAGACAATATAACTAATGTAAATGTGTTGGCATAACCATTAGGGTGTGTCTTTCCTCTTGAGATATGTATTTCCACCTCTTATATATAGGGGGATGTCTTTCAGCCCAGGGTGCGTATTTCCACCCATTTTACTTAGGCCAATGACTTAGCGGGGTCATGGCCCAATATTAGTTAGTTCTATTCTAATTTATCTACATGCAAGTATTTATTTTGTGATATCATGGATTGCGGAATGACAAGAATATTTATATATTGATCAAATGTTCAATTCCTCACTCTTTTGAATTTTCATTCTCTTTGTTATATCTTCTTGAACTCACCCACTTGTTATGATCCCTCTCTTGAATAGAAACCCCCTTATGTTGAACTCCTTTATTGAAAGTACCTATATATGCTTATCATGAACATATTTAACATTTCATGACCCATACATTTGTTTGTCTTTTCTGGGTGTTGTTCCCAATCCACCCAGGTGTTGGTAGCTTGGAGGACCTAGCCGAAGAAGATCATATACATATTATTTAAAAAATTGATGGGTTATCCTTTGCAACTGGTCATGCTTGTAATTAGTTGCATTTCTAGATTGTAATACCACCATTTACGTCGAGGAGCAATTGTAGATGAAATAAGATGTAAATTTGTATCATACCATTTGATTGGATCTCCTCTCGGGTCCCATTCTTTACATATGTTATAGTTTAGCTGGGGATAAAGATAAAAGTGTGTTTACACTTATAATGGCAAATAGTACAACTACAAGGATTTCTAGGATTATTATGTGAAGCATTTCTGACAACATGAAATGATAGAGATTTGCACACCATAACCCAATGGTTTAGCCGAAAGGATGTAATGGACAACCATGGTGAAAGTAAGATGCATATTGAAAAGCACACAGTTTCCCAAATTCATTTGAGGGTAAGGGAATGAATACTTCCTTATATCTTATCAGTTGATATATTTTAATTGGTTTAGGCATATATATACCTAAGATAGTCAGACAAGAAAGGAAAAGTCCATTTCTTTCTTGTATGTATTTGGGTGCAAATCATATGCACACATTCACAATGGAAGGTGAAAACAATGGATAATAATACAATGACATATATTTCTTGCCTATGTAAATCATGCATTCATCTACATGATACTAGACCCAGACAAGAAGACCTTGATTAGACACAAAATGTATTACATATAGTAATAATAATTGAGCCTAAAAATCATGGAGGCTATGCACATGTTGATTTATCCTAATAACAAGAAGGCATCATGCAATAAAGGATAATTTAACTTTGTATAAAGATATGCACATGCCAATGATTTAGAGACTCAACTAATAATTTTAGGAAGTTGGGGCACTATAGTCATCACATAGAATATTCAAAATAGTAGTTGAGGAGATCTTCCGAAGATATTTAACCTTGAGTTTACTTCCTTACATATCAATATACTTTCCAAGTTGTTTAGTGGGGGCAAAAGAACCAGATTGGGCATAAAAGCATTTTGGTAGAGACATTATCACCGAGAAATGGAATCGGAAATAAATTCTTTGAAAAGGAACTATATCTATGGGATTGTGGTGATTTTAAGTAACAAAACAAAGTGGGCCTTGATAATGAAGCAATGTGATAATGGAAGAGAAATGAGAAAGAAAGTCAGGATAAGTTTTTAAGGGTTCCACTCAGGGACTAGGGTTGTACTGCTAAGAAACAATTTCTCCTATTATGACAGTGACTTCCATTATATCCATTCTACGTTAACTTTCTGTCAATGATCTAATTAGTGAAGGTGAATTTGAAGAATAATTTTCTTCACAAAGACCTAGAATACAAGATATACATGGATGATAAATGTGTTTTCATCACTTTTATTTGCATCTTTTAGATATCTTTTTATGATTTTTTTGTTGTTTATTTTCTTAGTTTTATAATTAATTACATTATATTATATTTTTCTCTTCAAGAAGAATTTTAATCATATTTTCTTGGATTTTGTAGGAAATGGGATAAATATTTTTGGAGTATAATTGCACAATTTGCAGCAGTCCTATAATTATTATATATATGTCACGAAAAGAGTCATAACACTTGCACCCAAAGTCCAAATTGAGTGTAAAAGTATTCATTGGAAAGGGAATTTAATTTCCTAAAAGAATATATTATTATTTGGACCGCTTTTGTGCATTTTATGGGAGTGAAATGCGTTTGAAATCGCTTCTGTGGGAATCTGCATTGAAGAGAGTTACATGGTCAAGACAATTAAAGTCTATCAAATTCCTATTGAACAAATCTTGAAAATTCAAAAGGATATCTCCCTCTCTTTCCCCCCCCCCTATTTTTTTGGATAGCATACCCCTCCTTCTCCTATAAAAGAAAGGGCACTTCCTCCTCCCAAGGATCATCTTTTTGTAGCATTTCTCTTCCATTATCACATTCCTATTACTCAAGAATATAACTTAGGTTTTCAATCATACAACAAAGTATACAACTTGAAAAATAACTTATAGGCTGTGACACCACAATTTTGATTGCTTCTTGTAAAGTCTCAAGTTCCAATAGCTAGGTGTAAATTCATGGGTATACATCATTAAGTTCCTCAATGAAAATTCATTATTCTTATTATGTATGTTAATGGCATGTTAATAGTGGGACTTGCTGCAAACTTTAAAAACTAAAGACATATCACTTTAAAGCCTTTGATATGAAGAATTTGATGCTAATATGGTAGATTAGCAGGATTAATTTTTTCATGATGAAAAACAATATATGTTGAGGTTTTTAAAATGGAGCTATGCTGAGAGGTATTAGAGGGAATAAAAATGAGCAATGACAAATACATGAGCATTGTGCTTTCTGGATGATTCAAGATATGCATGAAGGCATTCCCATCTAGTGATGAGAACAATGTAGAAATGGTTAAGATCCCATATTCTTTTATCGTGAGGAGTTTGATGTGTAGTCAACCTAATATTTCTCACACAACTGGTGTTGTTTGTAGGTGTATGTGTGATCATTGGAAATATATTTTGAAGGAATACAAGTAGGTTTTTAGATATTTCAAAGACAACAAAAAAAGGTTTTTGATTTGTAAAGTAACCTGAGGATGGACGGGGGACGAGGTGGATGAGGGGGGTGTGGCGGCGGCGGCCGTGGGCACGTTGATCGGGGGAACAATGATCTGAGAGGGGGACACAGACTTCAAGGGGATGGCAGGGAACACTGTCCTTTCAAGGAGAGTGAGCCATGGAAGGATCTGGAGAAACAAGGAGACCCAGTAGGCTATATAAACAAGGGAGTTAGGGTTGGTATCCCGACAGTCGGGATTGAGTTTCACTATGCAGGCATGAAAGGCGATGGCCCCAGTTCTAGCAGTATGACTTCTACGGAGGAGGCTATGAAGAATCAAGCTTCGACAGAACACTTCCCTCCGCTACACAAAAACCCTAAACATCCTCCGGTTAGGGGTTGGGGACCCCAGAAGGAAACAACGGCGGAAGCAGATCCGGCGTCATCATATATCGCCAATCTAAATCACGATGATGCATAACCTTTTTAGAGTAAGCAGAAGGATGTTTTTCTTGAAACCCTATATGAAAAGACTCTGTCGGTTTTGGACGTCAAGCTAAACATGGGAGATGTAAGACCATCCTTGACAATAAACTCGGATACAGAAGAGACGTTGGCAAGACCGTGGATGTATACGGTTGTTACTCGGCTCATAGGCAAAGATGTGGGCTAAGTGACCATGCGTGATAGATTGAAAATGCTCTGGAAGCTAGTCGGGAGGTTCAACATATTTGAAGTGGACTTAGGGCATTATGTAGTTCAGTTCTCTTGCGGACGGGACTTTGACACAACTCTTACTGGAGGTCCATGGAAGTTGTCTGGGTGTTGGTTAGTCGTGTTGCAATGGCACCCATCCTTTAGACCAACTGAAGATCTGCCTAACTTTCTGGTCAGTTGGGTCAGAATCCTTGACCTTCCGCTACATCTTTATGTCCCAACTATGTTCGACTACATAGGGCTTGCTCTAGGCAGCCTTGCGAAGGTGGATGCGCACACCATGGAAAGAACTCGTAGCAAGTTTGCTAGACTTGCAGTGGAAGTGATATCATGAAACCTCTGATTCATACGATTGCAATTAACGATGTCATCTACCAAGTGGAGTATGAAGCCTTCCCTGAAACCTGTAGTGGCTGCAGAAAACTGGGTCACTCACATGAGAAAGGTACTCAAATTGGGCAGAACAAAGAGAGTTATAAGAACAAAGAAGAAACTCAGCCTGCTATTAATAAGGCCAACGAGACTTCCATAAATAGATGGCATACTCAACGAAGGAAAATGGCTGCTAATAAGCATCGTAGTAACGAAAAAGTTAGGCACACCGGAAAAGAGCCTGACAGAACAACACAAACAAATAGGTTCAATTTCCTGGTGGACATTGAAGAAGCTGAACAGGACACGACTACATAGAAAGAAGAAGTTCCACAAATTCAAGAAGACGGAAGGACGAACACCGATAAAGAATATACCAAAGCAGGAAGGAAGGAAGACAAGGTGTAGAAGAAGAAAAGTATTGAAAGAAGCGACGAAAAAAGAAAGGCCGTGAAGGAGATCACAGTTACTGAAGTGCAAGGCAAAAATAACCAGATTGATCACACTGCTGTAAATCCATACGTTGATGAGGTTATAAAGGAAATCATTCTGGTGGAGGAGAATGAAGAGATGACAGAGGTTATACAAGATATTGTTGATGTGAATGAGGACCAGAAGAATCTTTCAAATGACAACCCACCTGTCGAAGGCGAAAACACCATTGTGTTAAACGAGTCTCAGGCGGATGTCCTTGGCAATGGGACAGAGCCTCACCTAGAAGATAACATGCCTACTGAAACTCCACCCCCCCTTATGGGAAGGAAAATCAAAGGGAGTATACCCAAACTAAGGCACACTAAATTCAAGCCCCCAAACGAGAAAAGAAGGAAAAGCCAAAGACTGAAACTTGGCCTAGTTTCTGCGTTGGAAGGAATTGAAGAGGAGGAGACAGAGAAAGAGAACATGGGTCCACAGGAGAACAATCAGTAGGTGTTGATCGATATCGTTCTATCTTTACCAGTTGTTTATGATCAATACAATCTGCTAGAATTCTAGAGGAATCGACAATAAAGATACATGTCGTGTCCTAAAAGACATGATTATGCAGAAAAGAGCTAAACTCGTCGCCATTTTGGAACCTAAGATTAGCAGGGATGATGCCCTCAGAACGATCAGAAATCTGGGTTTTGATAAATCTCACAAAGTGGAAGCGAGAGGGTTTGCAGGTGGCATTTGGGTCGGATGGAATGAAGCGGATTGTAATGTTAAAGTTATAAATAGTCATAGACAATTCGTTACTTGTCTGGTGAATAATAGCACATACATCACTTTTGTCTACGCCAATCCTCATGTACAAATCAAAACTCTACTCTGGAAGCATCTGGTAGATATGGGCAAGAAATTTCATAAACCGTGGATCATTTTAGGAGATTTTAATGCAACTCTTAATCTGTGTGAAAGAATTGGCTACAAAGGTTTCGAGTACAAAGAAGAAGATTTGTTCTCCAACACTCTCCTTGAAGCAAACTTAACTGACTTGGGATTCTCGGGCATGCAGTTTACCTATAAACATGGAGCAAAGCATACCAGGATCGACCGCACAGTAGCTAATACTGACTTTATCATCAAATACCCACATTATGTGGTGAAACACCTCCCTGGTGTCTGGTCTGATCATAGTCCTCTTGCTATAGTTGACACCACTAGAAGCAGAATTCCCCAGCAGTTTTTTATCAAAAGATCATGTTCAATGAACGACCATTTTCAGAATAGGCTAAAAAATATTTGGGACAGCAATACAGATTTTCACAGTGCTCTGAACAAAGCAAACTCTGAGATTAAGAAGTGGGCCGAGGATCACTCATATGTTACTTCCAAGAAGAAGGCAAGGCTCTTAAGAAATATTGCTAACTTGCAAGCACAGATGGAGGGAAATTATAATGTCATTATGAATAATCTCTGCAGTGAGTTCTTTTCTCAATATCAAGCCATCCTCTAGGAGGAAGAAGAGGATTGGAAGCAGGAGAGTCATCTGCAATGGACTTGCGAAGGTGACTTAAATACCAAGTTCTACAACGCTTATGTCAAGCAAAGAAGACGTTCCAATAATGTGACATATCTGAGAAAGTCGAATGGAGAGTGGACTATGAATGAGGATGAAATTCAACAGCTCATAGTCGATCATTTCAAAACCAGTTTCACCAAACCTCATAACATTGAGTAGGAGAGAATTACTGCCTTTTCAGGCAGGTTCATTCAGCTGACAGACAAACAACAGGCTGATCTCAGCAGGTTTCCTACCCTCGATGAGGTCTATAAAACGCTGCAATCGACAAACCCAAACAAAGCCTGCGGTCCTGATGGGGTTGATGGTTCTTTTATGATGGCGAACTGGCACACTGTGAACTTCTCCATCTTGTAGACCATTCAGAATGCTCTAAATGGAGGAAACCTCGATGATCAGATGTGTAATGCAAGCATAGTGTTGATTCTAAAAGTGAGGAAGTCGTATAGCTGTGCACAATTCCTTCCTATTTCTCTTAACAACTTGGTCCTCAAACTAGCTTCTAAAGTGGTGGTTGAACGTATTAAGACCCATCTACAGACATGGATTTCTCCTGCTCAGAGTGCCTTTATTCCTGGTAGAAGAATTTCGGATAACATTGTAGTTGTCCAGGAGATTTTGCATATTATGCGACGAAAGGGAGGTCCTAGAACCATGGCCGTCAAGGTGGATCTCTCGAAGGCCTATGACAAAATGACTTGGCCTTTCATAGAAGATATGTTGAAGAAAACTGGCATTTCAGGGACCATCGTTTCATATATTATGAATTCCATCTTGGGTGGAGAAGCAGCAATCCTTTGGAAGGATAAGGAGGTGGGACGGTTTAAAGCTACGCGTGGACTTCGACAAGGGGATCCACTGTCCCCATATATCTTCGTTCTGTGCTTGGAGCGGCTGAGTCAGTTGATTGAGGCCAAGGTCTGTGACAGAAAATGGACTCCTAGTAAACTCACTGCTACTGGACCTTCTATTTCCCACCTGTGTTTTGCCGATGATATGATCTTGTTTGCCAAAGAAACGGAAGATCAGATGAGGACTATTCTCCAATGCTTTAAGGAGTTTGGGGAGGTGTCGGGACAATCCATTTCTATTAACAAGTCATGTGTTTACTTCTCCAAGAGCGTTCCATCCAAAACCAGGAAACGCCTTTGCCATATCAGTGGTTTCTCGGAAGTGACAGATATGGGGAAATACTTTGGTGTCCCCCTAATCCATGGTAGAGTAAGACATGAAATGTATGGGGGTTTGCTGGACAGAATTAATAACAACATCAATGCATGGTCTGCAAGATGTTTATCGCTAGCAGGTAGGGTAGCTTTTGCTAAATCTAGCTTAAGCGCCATCCCAGGTTATGTTTTGCAAACCTCCATCCTGCCTCTCAAGATTTGTGATAGAATAGACAGTAGTATTCAGTCCTTTATCTGGGGAGGTGCACACAAAAGCCATCCAATGTCTTTGGTGGCTTGGAACAAGCTGTCGACCAACAAAAAGAAGGGAGGTTTGGGTATTAAAGCTACAAGGGAATGGAACCTTGCTCTCATCAGCAAGCACCACTGGGAGGCTGCTACAGGAAGGAATTCTACATGGTACATAAGTATGTATACTGGGCTGCACAGGCAGAAGAACTAGTTGATTCCAAATATTTCCAGGCTTGGCCGCGTAGTCTTTAAGTGCAGAGAGTTTATTGAGGAAAATTCTTATTAGATCCCTATCAATGGAGAATCCATAAATGTGTGGAAGGATAAGTGGTGGGACTCGTCACAAAGTTTAGAAGGAAGGACAAAACAACCCATCCTGGACGACCTCAACGATCTCAGAGTTTCTAGCCTTGTAAACTTGGACAATAATTGGGATGAGGAGTTCTTAAACATATGGGTTTCACAAGAGGACATCATCAAGATCAAGCAGATACAAATTCCTAGAAACACTGAAGATCATGACTTGAAGGCTTGGATTCATAATGAGGAAGGCAACTTTACATCCCAAAGTGCCTACAATTGTTTGCGAGAACTCAAAAATATCAACATTGATGGCAAGTGGGAACTTATCTGGAAGTCCAGCGTTCCAGCCAAAGTAAAGATGTTCCTGTGGTTGGTGGGACATAATGCTTTTCTTACTAATAGCCGAAGAAAAAAACTCATCATTTGACAGAAGATAGTACCTGTCCTAGATGCGGAAGTGAGGAAGAAACTATCCTTCATGCTTTGCATGATTGCAGCATAGTAAAACCTATTTGGAGGGAGCTGCTGGACCAGAATCTTTGGGACAAATTCTTTAATGAGATGGACGTATGGAATTGGCTGACCTTTCAGCTTGGTAGGTCTGGCATACATGGAGACACCATGACTTTAGGCTGCCATTCGATATGGAAATGTAGGAATTCTAAAATCTTCGAGAAGACGAAGGAAAGCACCATGCAGCAGACCCGAAGAATTTAGGCTGAAGTTAGAAGATTTGTGGAGGTAAGGAAAAAAATCGGAGGACAAATGAAAGTCAGGAAGGATATTGTTTGAGAACCTCCGCAACCAGACATGTTCAAGATCAATGTTGATGCCACCTTCAAGAAAGGCAAGACTTGTATTGCAGTGATATGTAGGGATTGGGAGGGGAAATGGAGGGGTGGATGGAGCAGAAGATCAAAGGCTGATAGTAGCCTCATGGCTGAACTCCAAGCTATCGAACATGCTGTCAACATTGCTATTGACTTAGAGCTAGAGAAAGTTGTCATTGAATTTGATTCTCTTCTTGCCTGTGAAGCTTTCAGGAAAAACCCTAGTGAAAGTCCCAAAATAGCCAGCCTTTGTAGAAGAATCATGGAGAAGATGAGGGTTCAATGGAGAATATCCCACACTAAGAGAGACGATAATATGGCAGCAGATGCCTTGGCCAAGTGCCACCAAAAAATCGGGTTACATTTCATTTATCATAGAAATGTCCCTTCTGAGTTAGGAAATTTAATTAGCTCTGAATCTTATAATGGTAGTAGTACTACCAGGTTTCCTTCAGCCAATAATAATGTATTTCGTAGTATTGACAATGATTTTGCTTGCATGAGGGGGGCGAGATGAATAGAAAACCTCATGGCTTTACCTAAAAAAAAAGGTTTTTGATATTTTAAGATTTGAAAAAAATACTAACATAGTTAGAGAGATTAGTTAGAGGATTTCTACCACCAGGTATACATTCACTATTACATAAAGAATTTGTTTCTTGGTGATTGATACTTTGAAGTAATGTTTTGCTTTCTATGACAAAGGCCAATTAATTACAATTTTATAAGTAGTAAAGACATTCTATTTATTATGAGATTCCATGGGATCTAGTCATGAATAAATTTAATAAGACCATTTTATAGATAGTCATAATATAATTAATATAAGAAACACAACAATGTATTATGAATGGACACAAACATTAGTGTGACATATCACTGTCTTAATGATAAGATAGACACACAAAAAATTATTCACACATAAATATATGCATACTACAAAGAATTCTCTATACATGATAACCAAGGTGGTGGCAATTACAAGACATGATCTACAAAGAGGTCAACATGATAAATTTGCATTGATGATCCCTCCAATGCCATTTTGGGGCTTCACTATTAGTTTCATGGAATAGTTCTTACCCCAATCTGAATCCCACTACCTAAAAACTGTGGAAAGGATTGAAGCACCCATCTCTGAGAAACTCATAATCTCACACACAACATACATAAAAATTAAATAAAATTTCTTTAAACATAAAATAATTATTAACCATCTTGATTAATATCACCTTTCATAATTCAATAAACTTTTCGATTCCTTTTATTAGAGTAATATAGTAAAAAATGGAAGCATGATATTGGAAACCAATTGAGTCTAATTGATGTCGACCCCATCGAACCATCACTCAATTGGGTCATGACCTGACCCCAAATGGTTTTGGAATCATTTGGACACCCTCCAAATGGTCTTCAGACTGTTTGCCCATAATTTCATCAAAAATTGGGTCACTCAACCCAAACTACAACATGATTGGTCCATTGAAATCAGAAATGAACCCGATTAGGGTTTAGATGACTTAAGTGCCTTCAACTTGTGATTTTCTTGGAATTAGTTAATGATCCTTCTTTGGTGATTAGTCCATAATGTGTATAACATAACCCCAAATGGTCAATGCTTGGTCAACTCAACCAAATGGTCTTGGAGACCATTTTCTCCAACCGACCTTGTGAAATTGTTTGCTCCAAACGGTTTTGAAACTGTTTGCTCCAAACAGTTTCGCCAACTGTTTGTCCAAGGGGTGGGGGACCATTTGCAAAAGTGAACATTGAAATTAACGCCCCTTTCTTATACCTCAAGATAATGGTCTATTCTTTATGGTTTTAGTTGCAAGAACTTGTAGAAGTGGTTAAGGAAGGAAACAAGCAATGTTTGTATAGAAAGAAGATGCATAATCAAAGCTTTAAGGTTTAGAGTTATAAAGCTTGCTTTAGGATTAGCTCTAGAGCTCCAAGATTCGTAGCTTTAAAGGTGGCTTGAGCTCCACAGGTCGTCCAAGGTTCCTTTCTCAAGAATTGGATGGAGAAGATGACTAGAAAGAAGAACTATGTAAGAAAGACTAACAAACCAACCTTGTAGCAAGATTTCCCCCATGATTTCGAGCTAGATGGTGATCAAGGCTTGCCCAATTCATCTTGGCCGTTCTCCTCTGCTCCTGAGCTCCTTCTTGGTCGTCCATAATCCCCCATATACTCAAAAGTATATGTCCCAGGAGTTCCCTTAGGAAAACCTATTTCACCATCATTTGGTCTCTGACAATGATGGATCTATGATCAGGGCCCTACATGATATCATTATACTAGTTTATTTAAGTACATTATAGCATTCTTTTAGCATCATGCATGTTTTCAAACATAAACCATTAAAACAACTGCTATAAAGAAAGAATACTAAATATATCAAGTTCATTTCATATCTAGTTATCATTGGGATGTCAATCCCTAACCATCTAATCATTATGATTCAGGAACATGGGTGTTCAACCCTTAGATCATTATAATACTTGTTATCAAGTAATATCTTCTCATCAAGTCATTTAACAACATGACCTTGATTATAATAATGCATACATTGCTCATGGCTCTTACAACCTATCAATCTCATATGTTACCACTGGAACTAGGCAACATAGTATATCATCATTCATAAAGCTTATAACATGCTTTCAATGAATATGACATCATAACCCTTACTTGGTTATGATCATTTCTTTGTAAAAACCTGCATGGTTATCACATTTGATAATGGGCAATTGATCTCTATATCAGCATATTATAAAATAGAGATAACTTTTTAATTCAAGGGTTGTACCATTATGCCCTTAATAGGGTTAGGTTTTACTTAATCACTTCAATTAGGGTTATTCGACCCCGTTTTACCTTTAAGAAGGTATAGTGATTCTTTACTACATGACTCATTCATAGGGTTCCATGCTTAAAAGCATAACCCAAACTTAGGGTTAGTGTACCCCACCTTTCATTAAATAGGGTTTCCTGTTCACATTATTCGTTCAACCCTAATATACTACTTCACCACTCTTGGGAACATACAAAGATATTATAAGTGTTTGATTTTGATTACTTTACTCATTAGATATCATTAATGATCATCAATTCTAAGTATTAGCCCATTTCTCATTCATATCATGATATAATTACATCATTCTCATTGATTTGGCTTACTCCACCCTCAAGATGTATTAATCTACACTTATAGAGTACATTGAGTCCATTATGTCTCTATCATAGACAACTACTTATCATATACTCTTTGTGTCTCTAAGTATAATGGTTTAGAGGTTCATCAAGGTATGTTGCCTTGGACTGTCGAATGTGATATCTATCATATCTTGATGTATCACTTTCTTCTTATTACCATCTTACTTGAGATAATTGACTAACTCAGTATTAAGATATTTGTCTTTTAATACTTTATCGACTAACTTGTTACTTTCCTCATATGGTGCATGTATCATGTATCAGAATTATCCAATTATCTTTAATGATATAGGTTTAAACATTGTTGATGTAGGATAAACCATCATCAACTATTCTAGGTATCTCCATATTTAGGGTGTTATCTACATCATTCTTTAGTATACATCATTTCTAAGAGTTTCATGCCCATTATTATTGTAAGGTGTAAAAGCTATTACTCATTCATAGAGATGTTTGGATCTAGGCATCTTACCTCTTAAATCCTTATTTATTAAAATTACCACATTTATCATTCACAGGGTTCACTAACCTATTCTATATGTTTATAACATAATCATCTTATTTAATTGATTTAGCTACACCTCACTTTAATGTACTATCTAGTAAACCATCTCTAGGGTTTCATAGTTAATAAGTCATAAAATTAAGCTTACTATTCATCCTAATAGGGGTTCCCCATGACATCCACTCCAATTAGGATTTCTATTCATATCACATCTCCCCTAGATTAGGTTTATGATTAATATCCCCACCATTAGGGACTACTATTTCTCATCACAACATTCCCCTTGAATTAGGGTTTAATTATTTCCCATTACATGATTTACCCTAGAATTAGGGTTTACTATTCACATTATAGTGAATTGAGGTCATACCTTCATTATGTATGAAGATTACTTCCTTTAATACATTCAAATTAAGTTAAGACTCTTTAATCTCCATAATTAGGGTTTCCATGATCTCCTTATGAAGGATCATACCCTAATTGTGTATATTCATACATATTGAAGGTATGTTATTGGATTTTCATTGATATTAGGAGTCTTCTCTCTCCTCTTACAAATAGATGATGTTTACATCACTCTTGATTAGGTTAGGTCAACTCAACTTTGATTAACATAAGTCAAGTCATCACCATCATGGTCATTAGGGTTTGCTTGATCAAGGGGTATTACTCACACTGTCCCTTTAAGGGTACCTTGATAATCTTCTCTATTGACCATAACATGTGTTAATCTACTAATTAATTAACCCCTTAAAGACTTTAGGTATCATTAGGGTTTATATTAAACAACCATTGAACCATCCAAGCCTTTAAAGTAGTAAGCATTTTTGACCTTAAAAGACCCCAAACATTTTTGCACTTTCAACCTCCAAACGGTTTTGAAACCGCATGGAATGGTTGACTGTTTGGTACCTTTGACTTTCAAGACCGCATGAACAAATACACCATCAAGACTGTTTGCCCAAAAGTGCGGTGAAGACCGTTTGGTCACGTTGACCGCTTGGCCAAGTTGACTTTGAAACCGTTTGGGCAAATTGATCTTGAAACTGCATGGTCACCAATCGGTTTTGAAACTGCGTGAATCCAAATGGTTTTGAAACTGTTTGGTCCCAAACGGTCTTGAGACTGTTTGCCCTCAAACGGTCTTGAGACTATTTGGACTCAAACGGTCGTGAGACCGTTTGGTCCAAACACCTCAAAACCACATGGACCAAAAAGTGTATCAACACTTCCAATTGAATTAGGGTTTTCAATGTTGAACCCCTCAAACGTTCTTGTACTTGTTAGCCACATATCAAATAGGTCAATTAGGTTAATCCTTTACTGATTTGACACTCAATTGACCCTAAATTGATGACCAATTAGGGTTGGGACCAATTGGATTTGGGTTTAGAATCGATCAACTTTCAACATCCATCAACATGAGTCTAATTGATGTCGAACCCATTGAACCATCACTCAATTGGGTCATGACCTGAACCAAAACGGTTTTGGAATCGTTTGGAAACCCTCCAAATGGTCTTGAGACCGTTTTCCCATAATTTCATCAAAAACTAAGTCAATCACTTATGGGTTGAACCCTAATTAGGTCACAAAATCAGCACTTTAATTATTCAACAACTTGATGTGATTGGACCTTCAATTGATCAACCCCACTTGACCCTTGACCTCCAAACGGTCTTGGGTGATCACCAAACGGTCTTGAGACCGTTTGGGTGATCCCCAAATGGTTTTGAAACCGTTTGGGTCACTCAACCCAAACTTCAACATGATTGGTCCATTGAAATCAGCAATTAACACGATTAGGGTTTAGATGACTTAAGTGCCTTCAACTTGTGATTTTCTTGGAATTAGTTAATGATTCATGGTGGGTGATTAGTCCATAATGTGTATAACAGAACCCCAAACGGTCAATGCTTGGTCAACTCAACCAAACGGTCTTGGAGACCATTTGCTCCAACCGACCTTGTGAAACTGTTTGCCCTTCAAACGGTTTTGAAACAGTTTGCTCCAAACGGTTTTGCAAACCGTTTGGCCAAGGGGTGGGGGACCATTTGCAAAAGTGAACATTGAAATTAACGCCCCTTTATTCTACCTCAAGATCATGGTCTGTTCTTCATGGTTTTAGTGTCAAGAACTTGTAGAAGTGGTTTAGGAAGGGAAACAAGCAACGTTTGTATAGAAAGAAGATGCATAATCAAAGCTTTAAGGTTTAGAGTTATAAAACCCGCCTTAGGATCAACTCTAGAGCTCCAAGCTTCGTAGATTTAATGGTGGCTTGATCTCCACAGGTCGTCCAAGGTTCCTTTCTCAAGAATTGGATGGAGAAGATGACTAGAAAGAAGAACTATGTATGAAAGACTAACAAACCAACCTTGTAGCAAGATTTCCCCCATGATTTCGAGCTAGATGGTGATCAAAGCTTACCCAATTCATCTTGGCCGTTCTCCTCTGCTCCTGAGCTCCTTCTTGGTCGTCCATAATCCCCCATATACTCAAAAGTATATGTTCCAGGAGGTTCCTTAGGAAAACCTATTTCACCATCATTTGGTCTCTAACAATGATGGATCTATGGTCAGGGCCCTACATGATATCATTATACTTGATTATTTAAGTACATTATAACATTCTTTTAGCATCATGCATGTTTTCAAACATAAACCATTCAAACAACTACTATAAAGAAAGAATACTAAATATATGAAGTTCATTTCATATCTAGGTATCATTAGGTTGTCAATCCCTAACCATCTAATCATTATGATTCAGGAACATGGGTGTTCAACCCTTAGATCATTAAAATACTTGTTATCAAGTAATATCTTATCATCAAGTCATTTAACAACATGACCTTGATTATAATAATGCATACATTGCTCATGGCTCTTACAGCCTATCAATCTCATATGTTACCACTGGAACTAGGCAACATAGTATATCATCATTCATAAAGCTTATAACATGCTTTCAATGAATATGACATCATAAATCTTACTTGGTTATGATCATTTCTTTGTAAAAACCTGCATGGTTAATACATTTGATAATGGGCAATTTATCTCTATATCAGCATATTATAAAACAGAGATAACTTTTTAATTCAAGGGTTGTACCATTATGCCCTTAATAGGGTTAGGTTTTACTTAATCACTTCAATTAGGGTTATTCAACCCCTTTTTACCTTTAAGAAGGTATAGTGATTCTTTACTACATGACTCATGCATAGGGTTCCATGCTAAAAACATAACCCAAACTTAGGGTTAGTGTACCCAACCTTTCATTAAATAGGGTTTCCTGTTCACATTATTCGTTCAACCCTAATATACTACTTCACCACTCTTGGGAAGATACAAAGATATTATAAGTGTTTGATTTCGATTACTTTACTCATTAGATATCATTAATGATCATCAATTCTAAGTATTAGCCCATTTCGCATTCATATCATGATATGATTACATCATTCTCATTGATTTGGCTTACTTCACCCTCAAGATGTATTAATCTACAGTTATAGAGTACATTGAGTCCATTATGTCTCTATCATAGACAACTACTTATCATGTACTTTTTGTGTCTCTAAGTATAATGGTTTAGAGGTTCATCAAGGTATGTTACCTTGGACTGTCGAATGTGATATCTATCCTATCTTGATGCATCACTTTCTTCTTATTACCATCTTACTTGAGATAATTGACTAACTCAGTATTAAGATATTTTTCTTTTAATACTTTATCCACTAACTTGTTACTTTCCTCATATGGTGCATGTATCATATATCAGAATTATCCAATTATCTTTAATGATATAGGTTTAAATATTGTTGATGTAGGATAAACCATCATCAACTATTCTAGGTATCTCCATATTAAGGGTGTTATCTACATCATGCTTTAGTATACATCATTTCTAAGAGTTTCATGCCCATTATTATTGTAAGGTGTAAAAGATATTACTCATTCATAGAGATGTTTGGATCTAGGCATCTTACCTCTTAAATCCTTATTTATTAAAATTACCACATTTATCATTCACAGGGTTCACTAACCTATTCTATATGTTTATAACATAATCATCTTATTTAATTGATTTAGCTACACCTCACTTTAATGTACTATCTAGTAAACCATCTCTAGGGTTTCATAGTTAATAGGTCATAAAATTAAGCTTACTATTCATCCTAATAGGGGTTCCCCATGACATCCACTCCAATTAGGATTTCTATTCATATCACATCTCCCCTAGATTAGGTTTATGATTAATATCCCACCATTAGGGACTACTATTTGTCAGCACAACATTCCCCTTGAATTAGGGTTTAATTATTTCCCATTACATGATTTACCCTAGAATTAGGGTTTACTATTCACATTATAGTGAATTGAGGTCATACCGTAATTATGTATGAAGATTACTTCCATTAATACCTTCGAATTAAGTTAAGACTCCTTAATCTCCAAAATTAGGGTTTCCATGATCTCCTTATGAAGGATCATACCCTAATTGTGTATATTCATACATATTGAAGGTATCTTATTTGGTTTTCATTGATATTAGGAGTCTTCTCTCTCCTCTTACTAATAGATGATGTTTACATCAGTCTTGATTAGGTTAGGTCAACTCAACTTTGATTAACATAAGTCAAGTCATCACCATCATGGTCATTAGGGTTTGCTTGATCAAGGGGTATTAGTCACACTGTCCCTTTAAGGGTACCTTGGTAATCATCTCTATTGACCATAACATGTGTTAATCTACTAATTACTTAACCCGTTAAAGACTTTAGGTATCATTAGGGTTTAGAATAATCAACCATTGAACCATCTAAGCCTTTAAATTAGTAAGCATTTTTGACCTTAAAAGACCCCAAACGGTTTTCCACTTTCAACCTCCAAACGGTTTTGAAACCGCATGGAATGGTTGACTGTTTGGTACCTTTGACTTTCAAGACCGCATGAACAAATACACCATCAATACCGTTTTCCCAAAAGTGAGGTGAAGACCGTTTGGTCATGTTGACCGTTTGGCCAAGTTGACTTTGAAACCGTTTGGGCAAATCGATCTTGAAACCGCATGGTCACCAATCAGTTTTGAAACCGCATGAATCCAAACGGTTTTGAAACTATTTGGTCCCAAACGGTCTTGAGACTATTTTCCCTCAAACAGTCTTGAGACCGTTTGGTCCCAAACGGTCTTGAGACCGTATGGACTCAAACGGTCTTGAGACCGTTTGGTCCAAACACCTCAAAACCGCATGGACCAAAAAGTGTATCAACACTTCCAATTGAATTAGGGTTTTCAATGTTGAACCCCTCAAACATTCTTGTACTTGTTAGACACTTATCAAATAGGTCAATAAGGTTAATCCTTTACTGATTTGACACTCAATTGACCCTCACTTGATGACCAATTAGGGTTGGGACCAATTGGATTTGGGTTTAGAATCAATCAACCTTCAACATACATCAACACGAGTCTAATTGATGTCGAACCCATTGAACCATCACTCAATTGGGTCATGACCTGACCCCAAACGGTTTTGGAATCATTTGGACACCCTACAAATGGTCTTGAGACCGTTTTCCCATAATTTCATCAAAAACTAAGTTAATCACTTGAGGGTTGAACCCTAATTAGGTCACAAAATCAGCACTTTAATTATTCAACAACTTAACGTGATTGGACCTTCAATTGATCAACCACAGTTGACCCTAGACTTCCAAATGGTCTTGGGTGATCACCAAATGGTCTTGAGACCGTTTGGGTGATCCCCAAATGATTTTGAAACCGTTTGGGTCACTCAACCCAAACTTCAACATGATTGGTCCATTGAAATCAGCAATGAACCCGATTAGGGTTTAGATGACTTAAGTGCCTTCAACTTGTGATTTTCTTGGAATTAGTTAATGATTCTTGGTGGGTGATTATTCCATAATGTGTATAATAGATCCCCAAACGGTCAATGCTTGGTCAACTCAACCGAACGGTCTTGGAGACCGTTTGCTCCAACCGACCTTGTGAAACCGTTTTCCCTTCAAACGATTTTGCAAACCGTTTGGCCAAGGGGTGGGGGACCGTTTGCAAAAGTGAACATTGAAATTAACGCCCCTTTCTTCTACCTCAAGATCATGGTCTGTTCTTCATGGTTTTAGTTTCAAGAACTTGTAGAAGTGGTTAAGGAAGGGAAACACACAACATTTGTATAGAAAGAAGATGCATAATCAAAGATTTAAGGTTTAGAGTTATAAAAACCGCCTTAGGATCAGCTCTAGAGCTCCAAGCTTCATAGCTTTAATGGTGGCTTGAGCTCAACAGGTCGTACAAGGTTCCTTTCTCAAGAATTGGATGGAGAAGATGACTAGAAAGAAGAACTATGTAAGAAACACTAACAAACCAACCTTGTAGCAAGATTTCCCCCATGATTTCGAGCTAGATGGTGATCAAAGCTTACCTAATTCATCTTGGCCGTTCTCCTCTACTCCTGAGCTCCTTCTTGGTTGTCCAAAGCAAAGGGATAAGTGAAAGGGAATGAAGGAAATGATCCTTGCTTAGTAGAAGAAAGGTGCCTATATACTTTGGGCATACTTTCAAGATAAGGACAATCTTTTTCCTTATTTCTCAACTAGATCCTCCTCCCTTCCTAAGCCACGTTCCTCCCTTCTTTCCTTAAGAAAAACCCCTCCTTTATCCAAGGTTTAGAGGAAAAGAAGCCAAACATCTAACTAAGTTGCACACATAAAAGGGTCATTTTGCTTATAACTTGGTTATTTAATTATAAGGCTTATCCTTCTTATTTGATTATTCAAATGAAGCGCCCTCTTCATCATTTTTACTCTAGTTGATGCCAAGAGTCATAAAAGATACTCTAGTGGGTGTATTTTACATGTTGCACCTTATGTTTTGGGTAAATTGCACTTTACACAAAAACTAGGGTTTAAAGGACAAGGATTGCTCTATAAGCTGCATCTTGGTGCCCAAGCTTGGAGAATCCATAACACTACATCATATTCACTTCTTATGATGCCTAAACATCAGAGGAACATCTTAACATGTGCAATTTGCTAGTTAACCCCTCTACTTGGGTAATTTGCACATAGGTCCACTTTTAACAAAACAATATTACAACATTGTTTTTAAATAGGACAAAAAAGGAGATACATGTTCCTCAGAAGCTTTAATTACATATCAAAAGATAACCATAAGAATCTAATCACATATTTGGGCAAAGCACCTACGGTTAGTTCATAACCCAGGTCAGGGATGTTACAAGGACCATACCATTAGGGTTTTTAGATCCTTAATTTGGATCTGGTGGGAATAGTCAGCCTTGATCCATATAATAAGTGTTAAGGTTTCAATATCCATTTCTGACATTATTCATCATCATTTGAAAAGGTGGTCTCAACTTTAAGTCATTTAGGATAAAAAATCTAAGTCATCAACAAGAGGATCAATAGAGTTTCATAGATTTGTCAATCTAGTTTTCAAGATAAAGAGGGGAAACCATAATACCTTTAGATTATCAACATCAGAATAGTGAGATTAAAACCCATCACTAAGATCCATCACAACTTTTATTTGCAAAATCATAATATTGAGATTAAGGGTGGATTAGTCACTAGAGTAGAGTTTACTCTCAAACATTATATAAGGTCAAGAGGCCAAGTATAATATTTTCAATAATAGAAATCAGATTCAAATTTAAGATTCATGTCAAATAGATTATGTAATGGCCTAGTTCCAACTAAGACACCTAATTAGGGTTTACTTGGATGATTACATGCTTTACTTGATTTATCATCATTTTATCTTGATTAAAGAAGATATGTTTTGATGTTTTGAGCTAAATTATACACTTTAAGACATTCTTTGATTTTTAAAATTAGATTTTATAAGTAAAAACTTTAATCAATTGAAATTTAGGATTTTGAAAGTATATGAAATTAGAATTTGATAAATACAATGGTGGAGTAAATTATTTGAAGTATTTTATAAGTAAATTGGATTTATTTGAAATATGGATATGATTTTTACAACTAAAATATATGCAATACTACAATTTTTCGAATATGTGGGTGTTCTTTGAATGTGTTGTCGATCAAATTGCAATTTGACTGACCATGCCGCTAACTGTAGTATAATAGTGTAGTGTTTAATTTTTAGTTATTTATTGGTAACTCTTAATGAGAAGAAATTTTTACTCGATCTATAAAACTTCATTTCAGGCAACAAACTATTGTTTAATAATGTTTTAGGGAAGTTTTATTGATTATAATTTAGCTTTATTAGTTAATGTTAATGACAAAAAAATCTTCAGAAAGGAAATAAAAAAGAAATGTTTGGCTAATTTGTAAATTTTCCAAGAACCTTAATTGTGCTATATATGTAACCTATCATTCAAGTACCTCAAATATTTCTCGATCCATTGTAGAGAAACAAAATTCTAAAGAGAGATCGAGAATTAGGGTTTGAATGAGGAAGGAGATAGAGATTTTGATCTAGGTTTTCTCTTCTGAGGAGTGATGAAAGCAAGTAAATTTACCTTCATTGGATAGGTATTCATGGTGAATCTAGTCTCTTAGGTCCAATTTGTATCTTTCCTATTGATAAAAAGGATGTTAAATAAACTACATTTTTCTTTATTTTTCTTCGATTCCCCTTATTCTAAGGTTCCTGAGTTTAGAAGGGGCAAGAAATGGATTCAATACTCAAAAGTTGGTTGAATTTCAAGAAATTTAGAGTATGGGAAATGTTTTCAAGGTTCTTGGCACTTGAGATTAACATCTTTCTCTCTCTTAAGCTCTATAATCATGGGAAAGACTAAATCTATCTGGCTAAAATAATCAACATCCTTACTAGCATTTGTATGTGACTGGGTGATCAACTGGAAAGATTTTTCAAAAATGATTTCTAGTGATTTAGATTATTTTTGATTGATTCATATCTATCTAGTTGCTTATATATTGATTGCAGATATGTGACAAATCTTATGAGTATAGAACTATGTTTTTTATACATATATTTCCTAAAAGCAGCCAAATGAATGTTATGCTTCAAAATTGTTCACTAGTATAGAATCATGTATAAACTTAATATAAATGGTTCTTAGTCGTATTTTCATAAATTTTATGGAATTACGCAAGGAATGAACATAAAAATCATTATGAGGGTTTTAAATAGAGTTATTCCATGTCTAGGGTTAGATTTTTTGAATTGACTCAAATGAGCTAATGAATCGATGCATACTTATTATTGATGGATGAGTTGTGTTAAATGGCGTAATGTCCCTAACCTTGATTTATACATAATCATAATTATTTTTCTTCATTGGATGCTTATTTGTGTAATTAAACTTTTTATTAATATTTGATAACATTTGACAAAGCTATGTTTGGACTTTTGTTTGATTTCGACTTTGTTTTCTTAAGTTATGCAATTTATGTAATTTATGGACTTGTGTGTAATTTGCCCAACTCTGGGGGTCCACAAATAATTTTACACATGCATAATTTGTTATATGTTGTTTGTATAAATCTTGCAAAATTTTATATCCTTTGAATATATTTGAATTTGTTGCATGGGGTTACCAAAGCCATATTAATATGAATGTAGTTGGTATTTATACCTTGCGTTCTTACTTAAGTAACAATGTGTACTTCTATTTGGGGCTTCCCGATGGAAGTAGCCCGACCAATGTTCTCTTATCAACCTGGTTTTATTCCTTTACTAAGAATGATAAGCTAGTTTACTACTCACCTTCTAACCGATGAAGAGTACTTGTATCTACTAACAACCGATGGATGACTGGGAAATCACCAACTTCTCCTTCCTATTCCCACACCCCTGTTAGTCTTTCTTCTTAGGTCTTACTGATCATATGGAATAGAAGTCCAATGGTCTTGTCCAATGGAACCCCAAGAATAAAAGGCATCAAAATGAGCTTTATACTTTATAAGGACATGAACATTTCCGGAACCATCAAGTTAAGGTCGAGGGCGGGTAGTTGAGAAAGTGTGAGATCCTTTTGAACATGCTAAGCTATTGGTAATTCATCAGATACACCGTCATCCGATGAGCGTGTTGGACATTTACCAAGATCTTAATGGACCTACCTGATGGGCAATGGGGCTTTTGAAATAGAGGGATGAAGAAATTCTACACTTATATTAAATGATAAGAGCTTGATGCCTTCCTTTGAACACTGATGAAAGTCCCCTTCCAATCTGACAAAAACATTCCAACAAATGGCCAGACAAACTCATACGGAATCACTAGACATGATGCCCGATGAGTTCTAGCCCCCTTTGACTGATAAAGACATGACTTTTGACCTCCTGATGACTACTCTACCTATAAAATACACCTCCTTTTTCTCTTTTACAATCTTTTGAGAATATCTTGTTGTGATCTAAAGGTGGATGAGAGTCATCGGGGGATGATAAATCTGTTGATTGTAGGAGAATGCCCTAGATGTAGCTTTCCTTTGACGATTCAAAGATTTTTGATCTTGATCCTTTCTCTCTACATGCAAGATGTTTTCTTCTAAACCTTTTTCTTATTTTTTCTTCCTCACCCTCTCTTCCATTGACATGATCCGTGGTGATAGAAGTTGTAAATTTGTGCATACAATTTAAGAATAATCTTTACTCTAAATTCAACATCTTCATGGAAAAAGGGGCTTTCTTAGAGTTTCAGTGGACAAAGTTAAGATTATTGTTGGTGATTTTTGTGGTTCTCATATGGAATTCGTCATCTTCACTACCAAAGCGAGTGATATAACTTGTTTAATGCATTTCTTGTCTACTTTTTATTTACATGACTTTAGTCTTGCTATAGAAACTTGTAATATGCCAAGGAATGGTGTTTATGCATTGTTTTACACAACAAATGTGATACTACGAGTTATAAAGTTTTCCTTAAACTCTTATTTGTTTACTAATCTAAAGTGAGATTCTTTTGAACATGCAAAGTACAAAATTAGGACTACAAACGTACTCCTAAAAATATTAATCTTATGTGTTTTGGTATCTAATAAAGAAAATCTGACTCATATATTATTCCTTACGAAATGATTGTTATGTTATGTAACTGCTGAGGCTTTTATTTATTGATTTGGTGTTGTAAGAATAGTTGGACGAAATTTTAGTGCTAAAAGTAGTTGATCCATGCTAGGTTTTGAGTATATGATGGCCAAATTCATAGAAATAGCATAAGGTTCACATACTTTGGTGTTTTAGGTCGAAATTTTGAATGCTACCTTGTTTATGATTTAGTAAACTCTTCTAAAATTTTTGGATGTCAATGATATTCCTATTTAGAGTTATTATTATTTTGGTCCAAAGGTAAAATTTGACTTTTATACACCCTATTTTAAGGCATGGTCTGCTTTACGACCAAGGATGAGACATATACCATGATGAAGTAACATGGAACTATTCCATATGTTTTACATCTTCTAAAGTTCAAATTCCCAATTTATTTCATAAGAATTAGTTAGATGTTGTATGTAACTTGATGGATCTAGTGAAAATAGTTAATTGACTTAACTAAACAAGTGTAGCCTTCACCATTTTCCACCTCACCCATTCCATTCCACCACAAGCATTCTGGCCTCTACCCACCTCGACTGTGCTGCCTAGCGCACTCATGCTACATACAACCCTAGTAGTAGTTTTGCACTATATTTCAACCCCCACTTTACCTAGTTTCTAGTGTTTTGGTCACTTTCCACCATGTATCCATGCCATTTACCTATCTTGGTGGAAGGATTTCAAGCTGATGCTTGTAAAAGTGGATAAGTAGGAGTCTTCCTTAAGATCGTCATGTCTTTCCACTCCTCTACTCATTCTTGTTCCTTTCTTTTTATATTTTCTTGTTCTATGAGTAGCTAAGCCCCTTAGGTGAGCTTTTTGGGGCCAAAAATGTTACTTTGATACCATGTTGGGGGGGGGGGAATGACATGAAAACATTATAATTTAGTTTGGTAATGATTATGTTCAATTTTTGTCTCATTCCTCATGAATTTCATTGTGGTTTATGCTTGAAATCACCTAGGATTCTACGAAAATTGCTTATACATGATTCTTTTTGAGAATTTCTTCTAAGTCTAATTAATGGATCCCTAGTTAGATATTCACCTTCATAGATCTTAATCAATTTTTCTATACCTAGGTGAGAGATCTAAGTAGCTACTATAGGATCATTTAGTGTAATTATCTTGTAGCTTTCATAAAGCTAGGATGTGCATGATGTGAGGTCTAAAACCTCACTTCCACCTTACATTACTACCCTAGATGCCTAATTACCCTAAAAATTCCTATCATATAAACCTACACTTGAATAGACCGTAATTGAATTACACCTAAAACCTAACCAAATTGAGCCTCGTAAGGGTAGGTAGGAGGTGTTAGGGACTAGTTTCCATATACACACCCTATCTTATACATGGCCAGTTTGTAGTTTAGGGCAATTTATTAGCCTCAATCTTCTTGTTTGGTATGGTAATCTTAATGAAAGAATGATTTTTACATGTTATCACACCAATCTAATTGATAAGTGCATCCCCCAAACAACCCACATTTCCCTTTGTTGTATTAAAACCCTAATTACCTTCTTTCTTAGCTAGTGTTATCTTAGTTAGATCTTTACTCACATAGTTAGTTCATTGCCTTGTTCTTTATAGTTTAGGTCTTTAATTGCCCGTATGCTTAGTTTTATAACTTAGTTTACTGTAGACCTCTTCTTTCTTTCCTTAGTGTAGTTTGTTATTTTCTTGCCTTTTTTTTCGTAGCTCATCTTTTCTTGATCATTACAGTTAATTGTCTAGGATTAACTTAGGTTTGGATCTTGTTTGTGATCCTTTAATTGCTTACTTGTTCACCTCTTGTGTAATCAATAAAACCAACCCTCAAACCGTTCAATACTAGACTTTTTAGTAGGAACCCAATCAAAACTAACCTAGCTATAGTGCCCCCTTTTTCTCTTGGGTTCGACCCCGAACTTGTCGCTCTCCTATACTATGACACGACCATGTGTTGTTGCAGATAAGTGTGTTAGTTTGTGTGAGCGAGCCTATTAGGATTTATAAAATATTAAAGAATCATGTGTGTATTATTTGTGTGCATCCAATCAAATTTCAATTGATTTGGGTCTATGTTGAGAGAAACACACAAGATTTTTGGCACCCTTGCTAGGGATAAAAGTGCCATAGCTACCTAGTAGTTGTGGTGTTGACTCTCCCCTTTGTCACTATCTCTTGCCAGTTTATTTGTCTGTGTTTAGGAAACACACCAAGCATTCTAATACCATTTCTAGGGAAAGAAAGGTCCATATCTACCCAGTAGTTGTGGTGTTGACTCTCCCATTTGGAACCATCTCTTGCCAATTTTGTTTTGATGCATTTGAGAATCACACCAATCTTTCTGGTGCCATTTCCAGGGATAGAAATCCAATAGCTACCTAGTAGTTGTGATGTTGACTCTCCCCTTTGGCATTGTCTCTTTCCAATTTACTTGCCTATGTTTGAGAAATTTCATAGATGTATTCCTCATCTGAATGATAGAGTGTCACAAAGTTGATGTTAGTGTCATGTCTTGATTCTAGATGTTTATATTTGACTTGTTACCTATAGAAATGTTGGAAGTTGACTAAATGAATGCATTTGTGATTAATGAGATCATTGTCATAAACTATAATTCCTATATGCTTGATTTATCTGTTAGACTTAGAATTATTCACAAGTTTATTATAAGTTCAATATACTTTATCTGATGTTGAGTGGGAGGTATCAATTGACTAGGACTCTATATGAGTCACATGAGTTTGTTTGAAATATTTTTAGGTACAATACTATCCATCAGAGAGGTCATAACAAAGAATATGTCAATAGAATAATGTAAATTTGAATGTCGCTATACTTTCTCTTTCTCGAGATGTTGTAGTCTACAAAGTTGGTTCTTTCATGTTCATGTAACCGAAAAGAATATGAACTACATATGAGCAATAAGATTTGATTCTAATTTTAATAGTTGTATAAATTTTGTAATAATGTGACATTGGTTTGTGAGGTTAAATCATAAAGGAAAAAAAATATCTATGCTTTTTGTATATTGCATTAATCATGTTTGACGAGAATGATGTATTTTGTTTCTTAGTTTTCCTTAGGTGTAGCGTTTCTCTCTACTATTGGCATGCTATGATAATTATAAGAGAGGTCCCACCAATGTGTTGTTAGATATTAGGTTAGATGAGTCTACATATACAATAGGATCTAGAGAAAAATGACAATATGGATATTCAAATTCACCAGAATGATAGACATATTGACTGAACTCACTATTCAGATACTCTTGTGAAGTATGCGTGTATTGGGACAAATTAGTATGGAGTTGTTGATTGTAATTCTTCTTGTTGACCTACCAAGAATCTAGATGAATATAGTTTAATAGTATAATAACATGATATATAGAAATATAAAGCATAAACTTGAAGATAGATAAAGAATTTTATATTTAAATATGGAATCTAAGACAACATGAAAATTCCATATGAGAAAGGTGAATGGATATAATAGATTATGAAGTCATTTATAATGAATTAGATTATGAGTATGCATCTAAATTGTATCAAAAAGCTATGAATTGAGAATGATGTTTACTAATTCAATATCCTTTATGAAGAACATTGAAGAATGTGGATAATAATACATAATGAATTATAATGTTGAGCAATGAGATACAAATCAAACTTTAAAAGAATATCAAAGGTGATGTGACTTACATAATGATAGTGACATTTTAACAAGATTTTTAAAATAAGTTTGTGATATTAGTGAAGGGATATGATGATGATAAGAGACAAATTATCCATATAATACTTGTAGATTCAAAATTTTAGTGTAAGGAATCTAAGAAGAAAGAAAATGGTACAATACGGAAGAAATATAATCTTGAATGATACTAAGAAGACATTGAGAGAGAGGCAAAATCAAATGTTACATCTCTTATCACACATTTTCTTGGATTTCAGGACAAAATCCTATAAGGAGGGAGGAATTTATAATGACCAGGTTCCAACTAAGCCAAAAAATAAATGTTTGCTTGGATAATAACAAACTTCACTTGATTGATCATACTTTTATCTTGATTGATGATAGTTTGTTATGATATTTTGAACATCTGTGTGTACTTCTTCTAAATAATTAGAGTTTGCAAAAGAAACCCATAATCGACTGAAATTTAGGATTTTTAAAGTACAAGAACTCATAATTTGATAAATTTAACTGTGGGGTAATTTTTTTGAAGTATTTTATAGGTAACTTGAATTTATTTGAAACTTGGATATGATTTGGATAAGTCAAATATATGTGTTTGTACAAAATTTTAGAGCATTTGGATGTTATGTAAATATGTTTCTCAGTTGAATTGTAATTTGACCAACCATTGTGCAGATTGTAGTATAAGAATATAGTGTTGTATTTTTAGTAATTTATTGGAAACTGTTAATGAGATGAAATTTTAATTAGATCTCTAAGACTAAATTTTAGACAACATATTGTTGTTTCATCATTTTTGAAGAAGGTTTGATTGACGAAATATAGTTTTATCAATTAATTTTTATGACAAAAAGTTCTAGTGAAATAAAAGATAAATTAAATGTGGGGATAATTTGCGATTGTCCCAAGTACCTTAATATCTCTATACAAGTAATGTAACACCCTAGTGTATATCATATTTTGTGATCCATTTCATAGAAATGAAATCCTAGAGAAAGTTGGAGAATTAGGGTTTGAGTGAAGAAGGAGGTGGAGATGTTGATCTAGGATTTTCTCTTTTGAAGAGCGATGAAAGTAAGTAAATTTACCTTATTTAGATAGGTTTTCATGGGGAATATTCGATTTTATGTCCATATTTTGTCATTTTATTTGGATCAAAAGGATATCTAATCAACCTCTGTTCTCTTTCTTTATCTCCTGTTGTCGTTTTCTAGGGTTCTTGAGTTGAAAAGGGTAAGAAATGTATTCCATGCTCCCAAGTGGGTTGGATTTCTAAAAATGCATACTATGGGAAACATTTTTACGGTGTTTGGAAGCTGAGGTGAGTGTCTAAATCCATCCAGCTAGAATAAACAACATCTTTTCTTGTATTTTTATGCGATTTGGTGATCAACTGAGAATTTTTTATAAATTATTTATAATGATTTGGATTCTTTCTCATTGATTTACATTTGTCTAGTTCCTTATATATTGATTCAAGATATGTAAAAAATCTGATGGATAGACAACTATATCATCTTATACGAAAATTGCCTAAAATCAACCTAATGAATGTTATGCTTGGAATTTGAGTTGACAAGTATATAATGACGTATGAACTTAATATGAATGGATTTTCAATTGTATTTCCATACCTTTTCTAGAGTTGGATATGGAAAAAATAGAATGATAAATATGATGGTTATAAATGGAGCTATTCCATACCTAGGCTTAGTTTTTCTAAATTGACTCAAATTAGACAATGAATTGGTGCATACTTATAATTGATGGATGAGTTGTGCTGAATGGAAACTAGAGTTTCCCTGTGTGTTGATAGCCTTAACAAAACCCTACACACGATGGTGAGATTAGTAAATACTAAGGTTCTTGTGATGTATTGAAATAAACTAACTTCTTGAGAACCCTAGAAATCTAGTATTAAGACATGTATAGAGATAAATCCTAAACTTGTTTATTATTTTGAAATAAGTAACAATGATTAATAGTAGATATTGCTACATCAACTAAAGGTGAGAACTCTGATTGTTTTCATCCAGATAATGACCTTATGCATCAATTTTTTATAGTAAGACAACATCTATTTCACTATCTTATGTGTCCGTTTTATGTGACAAACTAATGACTCAGGCCCTACTGATGCTAATTTCTTTTCATCTGAATGATGGTCTTATGCGTTTGAGTTTTTAGAGTAAACTGACATCTATGTCACTAGCTTAAGTGCCATTTTACTATGACCAACTAATGACTCAATCCCTACTCAGTCTGATTTGTATTTGCCCGTATAATGGCCTTAGACATCACTTTTTGGAGAAAACCGATGTCTATATCACTACCTTAGGTGTCAGTTTTATCTTGTCAACTAAAGAATGTGTGCTTAGATATTAGTTTTTGCAAACTACCAAAGACTATAGATAACTTAATAGCACCCGTGTAAAACAGACCTTCCCCCAATCTCTATTTCATTGCGATTTTGTCCCCCGACAATGGCGATTCCTCCGCCCTACCACTGTCACCACTCCAGGTATTCAACCCTACTATCTTCGTTGCTGCTACTGTGGTCAGTGTTTATTTGTTTACTATCATTGGCTCTTTCCTCCTGAATGTCTCTGCCGGATCACCACTAGAGTTTTTGTTCTAGCCACAATCATTATGCTTCCACTGTCACCGCCATTGCCATTGACAAGAGCTTGCCAGAGTTGCTAGTCGACCCCCTAGCTTTCCAGAGTTGCACTCCTACCCCTAGGTCTCTAGAGCTTGTTCTCATACGGCAAGAACTCAATTGGTCAAGAGGTACATAGAGACCTAATCATGCCATATCTTATTCTATTCTTTTTTGTTTATTTGTTTTGGATCTGTATACAAGTAATAAAGTCAAATATAAAATCAGATTCAATACATTAAAATTCTAGTAGTACTAGATATGTTATTATTTCAGCAACATTTTTGTGTAATTTGATTAAATGTAACTACAGTTTTAGATAAAACTTTTTTTGTAAGTTGATGAAATGTAACTATATTTTTAAAACCTAAATTGATATCAATTGGAGAAAATATACTTGTATAATTTCTTTTATAATTGAAATTCATGTATTAAGTGTTTGTATACCTGGTTATATGAATGACTTAAATTGATATATGAATGGCCTAAATTAACTTAATTTAGACTAAAATTGTAATGTATTTACTAAAACTTCTATTGGCCTAGAAACTTGTCCGTGATTTACTCATTAGGAGTAAATCTTGGATAGTCCTTAGTTTAGGACTGTTCTTAAACACTTAATCTCACTTAGGCTATAAGTGTATAATGTGTATTCAATTTTCAAGATGTTTTGTCGGAAATTCCCATCTAAGTACATATGTAGGGGGATATTTGCCCATCTACATCAGTGTACTTGGAGAACTGCATGAAAATGCTACTAAAATATTATTGAAAACCAATCACACATGATACACTTACTAGTGAGATTAAATGTTCAAGAATGGGATATTGTAAAGACAATCATCATTGAACTCTAAACCCTAATTTGTAAACAATAAACCCTAAATCCTAATCTATAAACCCCCTAAACCCTAAATGATAAACCCTCATATTTAAACCCTTATCCCTAAACCTTAAACATGTAAACCCTAAACCCTAATCATGTAAACCCTAAACCCTACTACTTGTTTTCTCTTTAATCATAGAATGGACAGATCATGGATTTCCATTCCAAATCGTTGCACCCCAAAGTTTATTACCGGTCTTGATCAGTTTATAAGATTTGTGGAGGAATATAGGAAATGACCTGGGGATAGGTTCTATTCACCATGTAGAAATTGCAGTAATAACTTCAAAGTTGACATTGTTTGATGAAATAAAAAGGCATCACATGTGCAATGATATTTTACATGGCTATCCAAAATAGTACTAGAATGAAGATATTCCTACTATGAGATTGGTAGATGTTGATAGTAGTTTTTGTGATGAAGAAGAAATTGTTTCCAATGATGTAGATGTGAATGACCCGATTCCTATAGACATTATTATGTGATGCTAGATAGTTGTAGGGTAGAGCACGGAGATCCATCTTTCTTATTAGAAACATTGCACATGATTTTGAGAGATCGTTCGACTTAGGTTGTACTAAGTTTACAATGCTAAGCATTGTGTTGAGATTGTATTCTCTAAAGGCAACAACAGATGCAGCGACAAAAGTTGCACGTCATTTTTGTCTTTGTTGAAAGAAATTCTTCCTGAAGGAACCAAGCTTCCAATCTTAACATATGAATTAAATAAAATGTTGTACCCAATGGGAATGAAGTCTAAGTAGATACATCCATGCCCGAATGACTTTGCATTATTTTAAAAGTACGATGCCAATTTGAAAGATTGTGTAAAATGTGGGGCGTCAAGGTATAAAATGATGACTTTGGGGAAGTTAAAAATTGGTTTTCCTACCAGCATGATATGGTATCTACCGATAATACCATAATTTCAACACTTGTCTTCCAATACCATGGATGTGTAGAATTTAAGGTGGCATGTAGAGGTAAATAAAAATAATGATGGGATCCTACAACATGCGTTTCATACCCCACAATGGAAGAAAATTGATTTATTTTACGCTAAATTTGGTAAAGAAGTCAGGAATATAAGACTTGGGATTTGTACCAATGGGATGAATCCATACAACACATTGAGCATCCAACAAAGCACTTGCATATTATGATTATTATATACAATCTTTCTCCCTGGTTGTGTATGAAAAATAAGTATGTCATGTTGTCGTTGTTGATATCAGACCCTAAACTACCTGTAAATTATATCAATGTTTATATTGAACCTTTGATTCTTGACTTAAAGAAACTCTACTGGAGAAGCTATGTTAAACTATGATGCTTCATGTAGAGAGACATTTCATTTTCTTTCTATGTTGTTTTGCACTATTAATGACTTTCCGACATATGGGAATTTGTATGCATATAGTGTAAAATGATCAAAGCTTGCCACATATGTGAAGAGAACACTGATTAAATATCACTAAAACAAGGAAGAAAGATTGTATATCGTGGTCATCCAAGGTTTCTTCCAAAAGTTCATTGTTACCTAAGGTTTTGCAAAGCATTCAATGGATTGAATGACAAACGGAGTGCCCCTAAACCTATATCAGGGTAGGTTCTTTATGAAAGAGCAAAAGACTTTGTCAATGTATTCGGTAAGAGATCACAACATACCATTCCCACATAGAGTGACAAATCTTTGTACAAGAAGAGGTCAATATTCTTGGATCTTCCTTATAGGAGTTCTTTGGAATTTAGGCATTGTGTAAACGCCATTCATGTTGAGAAAAAGATCTATGAATGCTTCGTTGGTACTTTATTGAATATACCAGGTAAGAAGAAAGATGGATTAATAAAATCTAGAATGGACCTATATCAAATGTACATAAGGAAAGTACTTACAAAATAAATTAGTAGTGATCCAAAACATATTTACCTCCTACTTATTACATATTCTCTATAAATATGAAGAAAACTTTTTGTGAGTGCTTGCTCAATGTTAAGGTACAACAAGGATACTCTTCCAATATCTGTAGATTGGTATCAATGAAGGATCTAAACCTGATATGTATTAAATCTCATGATTGTCACACACTAATACAACAAATATTTCCTGTGGCAGTTCGATCTATATTGCTAAAACATGTAAGTTTTGCAATCACCAGGCTTTGTTTTCTTCAACACTCTATGCAGAAAAGTTATTGATCATGAGAATTTAGACAAGCTATGAAGAGAAGTGGTTGTTACCCTGTGCCAACTTGAGATGTATTTTACTCCATTTTTTGATATCATGGTACATCTTGTTATCCATTTGACTAGGGAAGTGAAAATGTTGGGACTAATTTTCTTGCATTGGATGTATCCACTTAAATGGTTCATGAGTGTTTTTAAAGGTGATGTTTGAAACTATTATTGTCCTGAAGGCAATATTATTGAGGGTTGTGTCTAGGGAGGTGATGGACTCTTACAATGATTTTATGAGCTGTAATGAAACTCCTATAAATGACAAGAATATTGAGGACTATTCCTGTAAAGGGACTTTTGAAGAACGAGTGAAAGTAATTAGGTGTGAGTTGTGGGAACAAACACACTTGTATATTTTACATAACATCAACAAAGTGAGTATTTATATCACCGAACCCCAATTTCATCAAGATAGAATATCCTCCAGCTAATTCAATGTGGATTTCTAGAGAGCATAGCAAGACATCTACTAGGTGGTTTGAAGATGAAGTCATACGTCAACTATCTCAAACACCAAATAATATTACTCAAAATATCAAATGCCTTGCCTTTAAACAAAAAATGAATGTTATGTCTTATGAAGGGTTTGACATAAATGGATTTGCATATTACATAAAGCTTCAAGATGATAAGAGTGTCATCCAAAATAGTGGGGTCACCTTTCAAGAGTTTTCATTGTATTTTTGTAGTGCTAAAGATTAGAGTCCACGTGAAGCTAAAATGTCATATTACAATGTCATTGAAGACATATGGGAGTTTGGCTACATTAGAGTTTTGATCTTCAGGTATAACTAGGTTGATAAGATGAAAGGAGTTGTAGTGGATGAATTTTGTTTCACATTAGTGAATTTTGAAAACATTGGAAACAAGGGTAAACCATTCATAGTGGCATCACAGGTGAAGCAAGTATTTTATAGTGATGATCCAGATAATGAAAAATTGTCGGTTGTTCTTCATTGTAAAAGGGAATTCATTGTAGATCGTATAGATGAAGAAGAGTACTATGACAAGTATTATGAGTCTGGTCCTGTCACAAAACCATTTGTTACCCAAATCCTTACTCCAAATGACTATAAAGTGAATGCCGACAGAACCTAGGAGTCGTCCCTATAATGGTATTATCAAGGTGAGAATGTGGAAGCATAAAGCTTAGAATACATTAACAGACGACAAGATAAATGCATCTATCATAATCTTAACATTCAACAAGAGATATTAAACATTATTTATTACAAGTTTTCAATTATACATTTATGAGTACAATTTTTACAAGTCTGCTCATGTATCCTAAGGATCTTACAACAAGTATACCTGACATAGATCACCAAGCCCATCAACTTGTAACCATCTCTGAACCTATAAAATATGTGCAACAATGTGGGTCAACACACGAGGTGCTGAGTATAGGGCTAAAAGATACATATACATAAGCTTTGCACAATTGAGAAAGATCTGTAGAAGTAACAAACAAGAATAAAGAAGCTTTGATTAACTTCCAATCAGAAGAGTTCGTACGGGTGTTCAAGATTAGCTAACCCTTTTACCGACATGGTCCACCCTATCTTGAAAACTTAAGTAGGATGCCCAACCTCGTGTCCTTACCCTTGGAGGTTTGTATAATGGAGTTTCTATGTTATGATTTCAAGTTATAAAACAACAACATGAGATGAACATGGAGTACAATACTAGAGTACTACCTGGAAATATTTGAGCAAGTAAATAAACATACATATGTAACATATTTCAAACAAGAATGCCATAGTAATATAATTATTAAATACCATGCCTAATTTGATAGATTTAATAATCTATCCTTGATCATCTTGATCACTATCCAAACCTGGTTAAGCACAAGATTACTAAATGTATGAGTTTCTCATCATTAACCCTAATTAGATCCATTTTGAGCATTTTAGCCAAGTTAGGTTTCAAGTTGGTGAAATACGTGTTTAATGATCTTATAGTGGTTTGGAGGTCATCAAGGAGGTATGGTTCAAGTTTCATGTCATTTTGTGGTTACATCTATTTTATGTGAAGATTACAAGATTCATGTTACTCATGTACAATCTAGGTCAAAAGGACTCCCAACAAAGCAACCAATGTCAACATTCATCAAGACATTGAATCATGAATTAATGATGGCTTATGTCAACAAATTTATGTCATAAGAAACACATTACAATGTAGGTTGATCTCCCCTAGGGTCTGGGCATCATATTCCCAATCTTGAGTATCAACATTGCATATATGCAAGCATAAACATAGTTCATATGCCATTAGAGGTCAAGATAAGACATAGGTGGACATCCACAACAAGGTGATCAAGAATACAAGTATCAAATGTTATTTAATAGGGGAGAGCATAATAATACAATTCACATTGAGATTAGGACACACGCATAGAAAACTATTTGAATATGGGAAGGCTAGGTAATAACTAGTGGATTCAAGCACATGCCTCAACACACCATATGACAAAGTGAACCCATGCATTAGAATCTCTAAGATTTCGCAGAGTTACTAATTTCTATAGTAGGATGGGGGGTTTGATGCACAAAGTAGGTCAAACATAACATTTGAATCAAGTCCATTTAAGTATCAACATTAAGAGTCACTTTCAAGCATTAAGTGTCAAAAGGGGTGATTACGGTATTCTTGAAGTTTCAAGATGTACATGAGTTATTGAATTAGTGAGAAAGAGTGCCAACGTGCATTAAAGGTTCAAGATTTATCATAATGATACATTCATAATCATCATTATACATATATCTAAGAAATTAAGAGAACAAAGATTGAAATTAGGGTCTAAGAATTTCCCATGGTAGATGTCATTGAGCTAATCACTTCTCATATATTATATGTTAGATTTGGCCAAAGAAGTATAAAGTTATCATTTTTTTAACATCTTGATTAAAAAATTAGGAGAAGGGACCAAGTGTTACCTTAATTTCATTAGACCATTGATTTGGCCCAATGATATCCAATCTAATAGCTAGTCATGCTACCTTACTCCTGCTCTACGTGTTGTGGGTCCATTTGGAAAGCGGCGGCCACCAATCTACCCACATCTCTCTGAGTCATGTTTACTGGTCTTTTAGGTGCCAATCCAACTACAAATGGAAGTTCGTCATCTTGTGTACCTACTATACTAGTAGGGCTCGACTCTCCTTTACCCGATTCCCCTATTTTGTGTGCTAAAATAGGGGAATAATAGGGGAGTCCTCCCTCCTACTTTAGTGGTTCCACCTTACCCATAGCAGCTGCTTGGGGTGGTCAAAGGTGTAGGGAGCATTGAGCATGACTTTGCTATACAGAAGACCATCCTTCTTTGTATGTTCGCCCTTGGCAGGAGAAGGCATTTGTCCATCTAGTCAATGTACTACCTAGGTGACATCAGGCCTGCTGGCCTTACCCTTTAGATTTGACCACTATACCAAGGTCTCAAGGAGGTTGCCAATACTGGCAACTTGGTTGCTTCTTCATGATCACACAACAGGGCTTGAGGAATACACGCGTGGTGTAGACATGTAATAGAAGGGGAGTAGTTGGAGGCAAGAAGAAGGGGGGATCATAAATAATGAAAGAGAAGGAGTGATAGAATATGAAAGTTGGTGGCTGGAATGGGTGTCCAAACTAGAAATGAAACACCAAAGGCTTTATGTAGTGCAAGGGTTTATGTTTTGGGGTCGATTCTTCCATCCTAGTACCCCATAACATGTTTCCTGATCTGGCTGGAGGAGGTTGATGACTATCCATCCAAGAATTTCTTTCCAAAGAAGAAGGGGAGAGAATGAACCAACTAGGTAGATGGGTCACATGTCTAAGATTGGACCCAACAAGGCAGAAATGCCATATAAATGGTTTAAATCAAGAATAGTTCAACCAACCTTTATGAACATGTACCTCAGGTTCTGAAGGTTCAAAAGAAGCAATTTTTGCTCCATTGGATTCATTATTGAAAGTTCAATATTGTGTTATACTGTGGAGAGAAAAAGATCATAGTGATGAGGTTCAATTTCACTAGGAATATGGATGCATGCCAAGGAATGATACACATTTCAATTTCTCAAATTAGATCCTCTTATCATGAAATTTGTCATCAAGATCATCACATTGAGGTATCTAACTCCCAAACTATGAATAGAAATACAAATGACCAAGAAGGTCACTATATGAGAGAGAATGAGTACAATAGGAGAGAGGAAAAAGTCAGATTGTCACATCCTTCCCTCCTTAAAAGAAAATTGCGTCCTCAAAATTTGTCCAAGATTATAGTTAAGAGCCAAAGTCAAAATCTAATGAGTCTAGGTATTCAACTATGGTTGTCAAGGCATTTCCCACAATGGGATTTACACTTAGGTTATCATCATCAAGGGTGTACTCATATAGATTATCTACACATTTGGCATTAGGGTTTTCCCATCCCTTAGTATCCCTGCATTAGGGTTTGTATTCATATCTTTATAGGCGACCAAGGTGTATTATCAAAATCTATGTTATGAATTTTCAAAGGAATATTTTCATGGTCATGAGTTTTAAATGAGACTACCATTAACTGTGTATTTCATTTTTATACCTGATTTCATGCATGTTTAATTTTCCCACATTATGTCACTCATCAATAATTATGTTCTTTATCACTCGTTTGGTTTGAAATTACACAATTTGTTCATCACATTATTCTATTTAAGACCCCAAGGGTATCATCATATCGAGTTAATGATTTTTCAATTGGGTTTGAGATTAGGCATGTTACCCCTAGTTATTCAAGCTAAGATATCTATCATCATTGTATCAAGTTCATGGTTTTCAAAGCTACATATTTTGTGTATGGTATGATTTCATATTAGATCTGGCTTATGGGAGTGACTTATCATACATATATCAAGTTTTAACATAAGCAAGATATTTCATGTATCATGTATCATTTCAGTAACAACATTATCGTCGATGTTGAGGTTTGAAAATTATCTCACTTGTATCTCAAAGGAGATCCACAAGCTCAAGCCACTCATTCTAAGACCTATCTATGTCCAACAAGACATGCTAACCACAACCTTCTACCCATAAACAAAATTCTACCCTACTTTTTAAACAAGGGGAATCAATAGATTTCTTCATGTAGAACCCATAACTTGAGTATGAGGCTCATCGTGAAGGTCACACATCATGTACATCATCTTAGGGTCTTGGGACATCTCCCTCACCTATATATCTAGCATCATATCTTCAATTGCCTCTTTCTATAGGGTTATGTCTTTTCATAACAAATCTAGGGTTCAACATTTTCAAAGGAACCACATACTAGGTGACTCAACTCAAATATATAGAAGTACTCTAGCTAGGGACTCATCATCATGCATTTTATCATTCATATTTTTCAACATTTCATACATGTTGGAGGTAAGGTACTATGACCTTCTCCCATTTTGGGATGACCCATATTTAAAGTTACCATTTTCTTATGTCCCATGCTAGAGGTCCTCCTTGCAAAGAGATTGAGGCCTATGTTGGTCTAAAATCATATTTCACGTATCGTATCTCAACATATACATGACTAGGCACAACAAGCATGTCAACCCACTAGATATTTTTAGCACATCAACAACTCACATATATCACACATAATGCTAGGTATAGCTAGGGTTGCATGGTCAAAATTCATCTCATGTCATCAAGCATACTTGAAAATTTCAACATCAAATGTAGGTCATCAAAAAGCAAGCTAATTATACCATCATCATCATCATCATCATCATCATCTTCATCATCATCATCATCATCATCATCATCATCATCAACATCATCATCATCATCATCATCATCATTATCATCATCATCATCATCATATTAGGTCATCTAGACTACTACTAGCATAACCTTTATCCTGGCTCTGAAAACTCTTAAGACTAACAAGAATCAAAACACTCACAGCAAGACTAATGTTACATCTCTTTCTCTTAGGTTACAAGGACACTCATTGCCTTTCTATGTGGTAACATTTTTCATTTGTACATATACTAATACTTGAAATAGATTTTCTCTCACATTCAAACCGATGATGGAATCCACCAATCTCTATTAAAATAAAAGCAAAACATAAACAAGTTACCACACTCATTAATAAGTCTAGTACCATGCCATCTAAATAAATAGAAAGAACATGGTGGAAATATGTGTAGATACCCTAAGAACATGCCCAAAACATATGTCTAGGGTGGTAATAACAACTTCCTTTTCTCACTATACTGAACCTACAACCCATACTACATGATAGAAGGAGGAGAAAAGAAAGGCTCTAGGGATTACATAAGCTTACACCTAGTTCTATACATCTAGTTTCTAACCTAGAGACTAAGTCATCTTATTCTAAAAAGGACAACTCATTAAGTCTCTAGGATTGATATGTAAGGTGAGTTTAGTTTGTGTTTCATGTGAGCCATGTTTGGTGTAGTTATTGTTCATTCTCTGATACCATCTTTCACGGAACTATTTGTTACCCAAATCCTAACTCAAAATGACTATAAATTCAATGGTGATAGGACCTAGGCATCCGTCCCTAGCATGGTATTATGAAAGTGTGATTGCGAGAGAATAAATATTAGCATACATAACTACATAAATGCAATAATCATAATCTCAACATTCAACAAGATATATTAAACAACATTATTTATTACAAGCTTTCAATTATATATGCAAGAGTACAATTTTTACAAACCTGCTCATGTATATTAAGGATCTTACAACAAGTACAGTTGATGTAGCTCACCAAGACCATCAACTTCTATCCATATGTGAACCTATAAAATACATGAAATAATGAGGGTCAATAGACAAGGTGCTGAGTACATGGTGAAAAGATACATATACATAAGATTTGCTTAATTTGAAAATATTTGCACAAATAACAAAAAAGAATAAACAAGCTAAGTATTTAACAAAATGAGAGCCCACATTTTATATAATTTGACTCCAATTATACCAACAACATCATATATCATAAGGCCTATGGCTAACTTCCCCATTGGAAGAGTCTGTAAGGGTGCTCGAGATTAGCTAACCCTTTTATCTACATGGTCTGCTCTATCTTGATAAATCAAGTCAGATGCCTAACCTTGTGTCCTTACCTCGAGAATATAGGCAGGTGCACAAGGTCTGTATAATGGATTTTGTATATTATGTTTGCAAGTTATAATACAACAACACGAGACAAACATCGAGTACAATACTAGAGTACTACATGGCAATATTTGAGCAAGTAAACAAGCATAAATATATATCACATTTAAAGCAAGAAAGACATGGTCATATAATTATTAAAGCTCATACCTGATTTTAGAGATTTCATAACCTACCCTTTATCATCTAGATCACTAGGCAAACCTGGTTAAGCATAAGATTACATACATTTATTAGTTTGTCATCAATAACCCTAATACGATCCTTTTTAGGCTGGTGTCCAAGTTAGGTTTGAAGTTGGTGAAATACTTGTTTAATGATATTATAGTGATTCAGAGTTCATCAAGGAGGTATGGTTTAAGTTTCATGTTATTCTAAGGTTCCATCTATGTTATGTGAATATAGCAAGATTCATGCTACTTATGTACAATCTAGGTCAACAGGTCTCACATCAGAGCAACCAAGGTCAAGGGTCATCAAGACATTAGAATCAAGCATTAATGATGGTTTAGGTCAGAAAATTATGTCAAAAGAAATATATTGAAATGTAGGTGGATGTCCCCTAGGGTGTAGGCATCAAATTCCCAATCATAAATATCAACATTACAACTTATATGCAAGAATCAACATATTTCATATGCCATTAGTGGTCAAGATAAGATTTAGGTGGACACCCACAAAAAGATGATCAAGAATATAAGGATAAAATATTATTTAAGAGGGGGAAGAATAACAATAAGATTCACATTCACATTAGGGGACAAGCTTAAAAAACTAGTTGTAAATGGGCATACTTGGTCATAACAAGTGGATTTGAGCATATGGCTATCATACCATACAATAGAGTGAACCCATGCATTAGGGTCTGTAGGACATCATAGAATTACCGATTTCTAGATTAGGAGGTAGGGTTGATGCACAAAGTAGGTCAAACATATCAATTGTAACAAGTCCATTTACGTATCAACATAAAGGGTCACTTTCTAGCATTAAATGTCAAAAGGGGTGATTTAAATATTCATGATGTTTCGAGATGTACAAGAGTTATTGAATTAGTGAGAGAGAGTGCCAAAGTGCATTAAAGGTTCAAGCTTTATCATAATGACACATTCATAACCTTCATCATACATGAAGTTAATATATCTAAGAAATCAAGAGAACAATCATTGAAGTTAGGGTCTGAGACTAATCCTATTTTGTAGATCTCATTGAGATAATTGATTTTCATATATTATATGTTATATTTGGACAAAGGAATATAAAGTTATCATTTTTTGAACATCTTGATTAAAAACATTAGAGAACAGATCAAATGTTACCTTAATTTCATTTCACCGTTGATCTGGCCCATTGATAGCCGATCTGATGGCTAGTCACACTACCTTGCTCATGTTTTTGTGTGTTGGGGTCCGTTTGGAAGGAATTAGCCATGAATACTCCCACATATATCTGAGTCATGGTCACCGGTCACCCAAACACTGATCCAACTACCAACGATAGTTTGCCATCTTCCACACCCACTGCACTGGAGGGGTGCGACTCCCCTATACATGATTGCCCTACTCTGTGTGCTGAAATAGGGGACTAATAGGGGAGTCCTCCCTCCCACTTCAATGGTGCCACCCTACTCGTAGCATCCGTTTGGGGAAGTCAGAGGTGTAGGTAGCTTCTTCCATGACTTCCTTGTGCAGTGCACCATCCTTCTTCATTTGTTTACCCTGCTAGGAGAAGGTGTTTCTCCATATGGTCAGTGCACTACATCAGAACCGCCAGGCCTACTGGCCTTGCTATTTAGGGGCAACCACTGAATTAAGATCTCCAGGAGGTTGCCAATGTTGGCAACTTGGATACTTATACACGAGCACACAACATGGAATGAGGGATTTGCATGTATCACAAATGCGTAATAAAAGCGTGGTAGTTCGGGGCACAAAGATAGGATCAGATAAAACAAAAGGGAAGGAGAGAGAGTGAATATGAAATTTGGAATATGGAATGGGTGTCTAAGCTAGAAATGAAGTACCACACGCTTTAAGTAGTGCAAGGGTGTAGGTTTTTGGGTCGATTCTTTTATCCTGCCACCCCATAACATGTTTCCTTATCGGGCTAGAAGAGGGGGATAACTCTGTAGCTAAGGATTTCTTTTCCAAAGAAGAAGGGGGAGAATGAACCAACCAGGTAGATGGGTCGCATGTTTAATATTGGGCCGAACATGGCTCAAATTACATATAAATGGATTAAATCAAGAATAGTTCAAGCCATCCTTTATGAATTTGTAACTCAGGCTCTAAAGGTCCAAATGAGGCAATTTTTATTTTGTTGGATTTGTTATTTAAAGTTTGATATTGTGATACACATTGGAGAGAAAAATATCTTATAGATGAGGTTAAATTTGTCTAGGAAGATGTATACATGTCAAGGAATGGTACATATCTCAATTTCTAAAATTATATCCTCATATCATGAAACTACTCATTGAGGTCATAAAATTGAGGTATCGTAACACCCAAACTATTAATAGAAATCCAAACAATCAAGAAGGTCACTTTATGAGAGAGGACGAGTACAATAGAAGAGCGGAAAAAGTCATATCGTCAGAGTTCCATTCTCAGTCGGCTTACTGACAACAAATATTGAATCTGACACATACTTATATATGTGTTTAAACCTGACCAAGAATGTTAATTGATACAACATCCAAATATTAGATGATTCTTTTATTTTTATAAATGTTAAATAAGCATTGTACATTCTTTCTCACTTATATTTCATCATTTGACTGTTTTTGATATGACATTTTTTCATATGGTGTCTGACCATGAGTATGGTGACCGTGATGATGATTACCAAGAGGATGAGCACTATGACCATGAAACTGGTCTAAGTTGTATTTTTTTGCATAGATGTACATTTTACAATGTCTATCTTGTATATAACATATCTTTTTGACTTATATGCGCTTTTTTTTCAATTTTAGCATGAGAATGTGCACCTTGAGGATGTTGTTGAGCTTGATGCAAAACATTGTCAGTATGGAACAATAAGAAGCATCGCCATGATGAACAAGTACTAGAGAAAAGGGGTAACAGATCAAAGCTAGTTGTTGAATTGGATGGTCAAGGAAATCTTATTGGGAAGAACCACAATTCTTTTGTGTCATATCTAGGAGTTCTTACTCGTAGAAAAATAGATGTACATGTAGAATCCTGGCATAAAATTGATTAAAGTAAGAAACACCTAATATGACTATGTGTGAGATATTATCATTTACAATTATGTTTTTAAAGCTATTTATAATTCTATTATTAAGAATATTCCATTAGTTATATGAACTTTTGTAGATCATATTTAAACTGGATGAAAAACTGCATTGTGAAAAGGTGATGCAATGCCGTGGGAGGGTATTAAGGAGTTATAAGACATGTTTGACAAGAGAATACGTATATACTATTGAGAAGAAGAAGTCAACCACTAAGCAATGTAACTATCTTGACCAAAGATGTGGCATGTGTTTATTGCTAAGAGACAAACCAACAAATTCAAGGTATTAAGCCTCGCTCCTCATTTTGAATACATTCTTGTGAATTCATCATATTACCTATTCAACATATGTTTGAACTAACTTGGCTATAAGCAATGCTCAAAGAGAAAGGCATCCAAAGAATGTGCGCAAACACACGATGGGTCTAGGTAGCTATGTAAATCTTTGCCAAAAGCAACTGTAGACATCTTCTCAGCAACCTATTCATGAGACTGTTGAGTCCTCTACTACTCCTGAGCCTCTACCTTTCCATGATCTCTGGATAGCTTGGAGGAAAAAAAATTATGTATATATACCCAACCCCACAACTACTGCGACGGCTATAAGAATGGTAAAATTCAACTCTCAGAGACATTTATCATTGATGATTGTTATGTTTTACTTAAATTACTATTTATGATGATTAGAGGGAGCTCTACAAGAAAATGAAACAATGAAAGTTGATCACGAGATGAATTGATAGTTTCTCAAGGTAACCTAGACCATCTGGTGTATGTTAGAGCTTCTAGAGTTGGTGTTGGTATAAGATCCTTCTTTGGGCCATTAGAGCATACGTGCAAATATGTCTAGAAAGGAGGATTCTCAGAAGAGAGGGTACAAGAGATGATTGCATAGGGAATAGATGAAGCAATGAGACAATGTCATGCTCGTCGTTCATCTCCTCATACAGTACCGTCGACACCCCACTCATCATATGAGGTGAACCTCCCTACAACATAGGTGGTTGGGAGTAATCTCGTTGACTCACCACCCAACACTCCTACTGTAAGTATTTTTATGTCATAGTAGTCTTTCATATTATTTGTATAATATATTTGAATTTAGGTATATATATAACACTCTAAGAAAATTTCTAGGGGTTGAGGCTATGTCGTTTTTTATTAAAAGGACATGTTGTTGCACTAGTTACATATTACCCACACCTTGAAGGTGACATGATTCATGATTCTCCGTTGTCTTTTGATGTGGTTTGCATGACATCGAGGCTTGTCGACGACCCTTGGAAGCAGACTTCACTGCCATATGTCCACCCTGAGCACAAGATGATAGGTGATGCAAGAGGTGGTGTGATTGTGTGGCCCAAAGAGGGAGTTGTTTATACCAATGTTTGCTGATTTTACATTGAGTTTGTATCTACATATACATCACAATTGATATGAGAATATATATATGTAGGACACAATGCCTAGAAACACACTACAACTTGTCCTCCACCTCCACCTCCTCCTTAATCACCTGGATGGCTTGAAAAAAAAACTATTCAATTTTCTAGGTCATAATTGCAGGGGCTGGCAGTATGGATAGGAAACTTGGGAGAACGTTCACTTATGATGGTCCATGTTAAGGAGGATGTTGAAGGTCAACCTCATGATACCAGTATATTTTTACAAGATGTTCTGAAGATGTTTACTTATGCTTAGTTGAATACATCTATCATAGAACTTTGGATAAGGTGAGATCTTATATAGCTAAATACCTTGTTTTACATATGTTGATCTATTTTCTTATATATCAATGCATGTGTGATACACATTTTGCTGCTACTTACATAAGGTGTGTACTGAGTTCAAACTGCCTCAGGTGGCATTTCTAGTTCCACCATTGATTAGCTGTATAGTTAAAGACCCTACATCTATTAAAGAATATTGATTTACAATATTCAAATATTTTGGTAAAGTGAAGTAGAATGTGATTATAGCTCCATTCAATGTTGAGTAAGTTTAGTTACTTATAATTTTATCTTAAGAATTACATTTTATTGTGGATTTTAAGTTTATTTTGTTTGCCTTTTTTCACTCAGGAATAACCATTGGGTGTTGTTGGTTATTGTCCCCATGACGATAACTGTGTATTATCTAGATCCAAAGGGTGACGAGGTAGATAGTGGTGGGCACAAAATGAAAGAGGCATTATTCATGTGAGTAAATTATTATATCTATATCCATTAACATATATTATTACATGACTATTTACTAATGCAACTCAATGTGTTACATTATCATATAGGGATTTAAATGATTTCAAAAAGGTTGGAGGAAAGGTGGACAAGAAAAAGAAATTTATAACTTGGTAGAATGTTGATGTTGTTTTTTTCACTCCATTGCATATTTATGCCAACTATGCTTAATTTGATTCATTAGCATTTTGTATGTTAGATTTATAGTTTTATGTACAAGACAATGGTTGGGCATGAAAATACTACATGATGTGGTATATGGACATGATGGTCAAATATGGGCGTTAGACATCAACTATATACATATAATCTATATATATAATCTTGATCGTCATTAGTAAATAGTCTCATTTGATAATATGAAAATATCAAAAGTTTTAATTATATATGTCATTCTGTTTGTAGGTGTCTCATACAAAAAGGCCCTATGCGACAGAGCAGCTAGATGAGATATGAGAACCATGGGTACAAGACTTCATTAAGGACATGAACTTTGAACTTAATTGTGATAAAGATTGAGTTTTCTAAACTTTGATGTCATCATTCCTATATACATGTGGTGCTTAGACTTCTTGCAACTTTAAATTTGATGCGAGTAAATTATTGGTGTTGATATGAATAATAAATATATACATGTGTGTGAATGTGAAAATGAATGAATAAAATGAGAATTGTGTTTCTACATGTCATGAGAATAAAATTGGTGCATGTGAATGAAGTATCATGAGTGTGAATAAATGTGAAGATGAATGAATAGAATTTTGTTTGTACATTTGAGGAGAATGAAATTGGAAAATGGATCTTGTATGTGGGTGGAATGTATTAGTTATTGCATGTTTTTTAGGTTTGTTGGCTTGTTGTTAAGATGAACATAGGATGGAATCTGTAGTTTAGAAATATAATTTTAAATTGCAGGTTCTGCATCCTGCTGAACATTCGAACAACTGATATATAGATCTACTATTTAAAAAAAAACTTAGTTGTCAGCTAATACAATAAAACTCATCATTGTTGTTCGTTGTCATCGATTTTAGGCCGAAAACCGACAATATAGGACTAAATGAAAATCCATGTTGGGCAACAAGATCATAGTCATCACTTCCTTCTAAGAAACCACCACTGTTCCTCTTAATCATTTATTGTATGTGACGTAAATGACGGCTTAGATGCTAAATTAGTGTCGGTTTGATTTGTAAACTGACGACTTAGGAATCTTTACAGTTGCAAATGTGTCCGAGTATGGCTTTACGACGTCGGGTTTGGTTCCTAAACTGACAACCCAAACTCTCACCTATGTTGGTTTCTTTTATGATAGCAACTAAGGCTGAGTCTCCATCGTCAATTGGTGGGCCCCAAATAACTGATGCCTTAGACATGTGACTGTAGTGTTGCCCACTTAGGTTTCGGTCAGAAAACAACGTTATAGTGCCATTTTAACTGGATCTAGAGGTAGTTTCTCCATTAATGTACTTAATAAATTGAGAGTTTCATAAGGAATAGAAGGATTGTTGTTATTTACAAAAATGACACTATAAGCCAAAGGATGTGGTACATGTATGTAAATACAAGAAAAGAAATGGACAAGGGTGAACTGAATTAGGATGATAAGCAAGGATTGGAATATTAATGAAATGAATATGTGAAAGTCTTTCATCTATTTAGTTTAATTATATGTGGGTTGACTTAATTTGGATGAAATGCAATAATATCAGATTAGAAGGGTTTTCAATTAGATAGAAACATTATTCATTAAGTAAATTTAGAATGATTAATTATACTAATAGTTGTGATAATGTGACAATAAGATTTTCTAACTTGAATGGCTGTATAAGATTTGTGATAATGTGACATTGATATATGAGATTAAATGTGAAAGGAAAAGTAAAACATATCTTTTCTTTTGGGTATAGTGTGTTAATCATGTTTGTTTAGAATGAGGTGTTGTGTTTCTTAATCTATGTTAGTTTTAGGGTTTCTCTCTAATGGTTTGCATTTAGATAAAAATTCAATTTTGATTATTGCATCATCATCAAAGATCAACATTTAGGAAATTTCGATAACATAGTTCAGAATTAGATCATAATAAATTCCCATACATTGTGTCTCATTCCATAAAAATAGAGTATAGTATCACATATATTGGAGAATGTATGAAAAACTTATGAAATTTACAAGATTTGTAGAGAGATAGAACCTTGCTCAAAGAGAGAGAGAGAGGGAGGGAAAACATAACAACTACCACGACCACTTTTTGTTGGTCAATATTGGGGAAGGAGAGTGCATGAGAGGGCGATCCAAGGGACTTTTTGTATGTGTGCGTGAGTGGTGTAGTCCATGAGGGGTCTATTTATGGCTAGGGTACCCATGCTTAGGATTTTTCGGGGTTCAAGACCTCCATGGAAATGACCATGGCAGGCTCCTCTAGCTTCATAGAAAGACCGTGTTTGGGTCCAAAAAAAGGTGCATTATGACTGTAATAGTGAGAGGAAGAGAATGGGTCAAGAATTATGGCAAATGGAGCCAAGATGAGTGAGATCTAGGGGTTCAGACTTTGATTGGTTGCACCAACCCTAACCAACACAAGGTAAGGCATGACTAATTAGTTGGGTCCCTTCTTGGACCTTCGAGGGGAGCCACGTCTGTATGGCCCCAACTCGAGGCTTGAGTTAGTGTCAGACATTCCCCAACAACCACGAGATCTGCCCACGAGGCTAAAAAAGGAGGAAAGGGGTATTAATGGGTGATTATTAGTTAAAATTTGGGAATATGTAGAGGGAGGTACGAAACTCTGATTGGAGTGAAATATGTACCAAAAGATCATAATATAGTCTACAATAATTAGGACATGATCGGGATCTGAAGCAAAAAGTTATATACTAAAATGATACAAATGATTAACAAGTCTAGTTCAAGTGTGTTTCCCTATATTCAAGATATGCAAAGGTATCAATTTACTCAAATAAGTGTCACAAAATTATCAAGATAATAATGAACATTTGATTTAGAGTTGAATGTCAAAATGTAAGGATATTAAACATTAAGTACTAGATATTCAAAACTAACATTATCATAAGAAAAATATTTTAATCCCCACATCATTTTTTTACAAGAGTAGAATAATGTGATGACGTAACATCCTAACCCAGGTCCACATGCATGTTACAACTTGATTAATGTTCACCTTATGTAGGTGTTGGCCATGTGAGACTTAGGTTTATGATGGTTGTCCATGATACCAGATATATTAACTTTAAAATCATTTTCCAACCCACAGTGAACAATCCAACCTCAAATTTAACATCTGTAAAAGCTAAGAACATAGTATACACCATATTACTATTTATGAAAAGGAGATAATCACAAATAAAAAGGAACACATGATAGCTAGAACATGTTTTGTAATGGCAATGTGTATTACATAAACATTTCCAAGTTCTTGTTTACATCATATTGGAAAATATAAACATGAAGACTAGAAAAATATTAATAGGAGAAACATCAATGTTTTTAACCATGTGAATGAATTGATCATCCATATTTACACTGAAATCTAACAAGGATATAAAATTTTAAATGATAAATGTGTCTACATAATATATTAGTACATTGTGAAATATACATAAGAAGAACTAGTTGGAAATCATGTCAAAAGTTCAAGTAAAAACGAACACATGTAAATCATTAGGTAACTTTAACAATAGTTATTATAAGAAATATCTATGTATCACCATGGTGCCATCATCATTAGAATCTACATTATAGTAAGTAACATGCTCATCATACATGTATAAAAAACATAGGAAACACATTAATATAAAGGGATACAAGAGCCATGCCCATCCATGTCATATACACCATTATATTTTGTTCAAAGTCCATAAAATTAGTGTAACATCATACATATTGCATGATATTCATCAAGGAGACATTGGGCATATGTAGTTCCAAGCCCAAACATTCGCTATCATTAAAATCATGAGCAATCGGGAAAGGTTCCAACATACCCTAATATACTGATCGTTCTCAAGTCCATACTACATTGATTTCTCATCCCTAGGGTGCCCAACTTAATATCATAACAAGCAAGAAAAGAAAATTCTATGAATGCATGTCCTAATGAAGTCAAGATATTATATAAGTGCGTAAGATTATTGATCTTGGGCCCCTAGTTTCTCCCTTAGATCCATTAATCCTAGAATTGAGAATACTCCAATGTTTAAGTGGAAACTAGAGTTTATACCCTTGTTATCCAGGTTTTTTATAGAACTACTATTCATATCCATGCACACATTCATTTCATTATATAAATTCTTGAAATTTAGGATTTTTCATAGACTCATATTTGTATTTAATCATTATTTCATAGTCATACTCAGTACATGATTTCATACCTATGATATTATTTTTCTCATTTGTTTTGGAGCATAAATATTTATTTCATCATCATTAAGACCATAGATCTACACTATATTACTATTATCTAGCCATCATATGATCAACTAGGTAGTCAAACTAGGTTGCAACAATTATTTAATATTTATCCCTTGATTTGATTTTATCATAAAAGATAAGATGAAACCTAATGATATAAATAAAAGATACTCATACAAGTGAATTGAAACTTGTATCCTAGGATTGTTGTATTTTTCTCTATCTACTATATTTTCTTAATATTTTTTTATTATCTACTAATTACACATTTATAAAAGAAAAATGATATTTATGAACACAATGGGAAAACTATCTTACATGAATTTTGAATGCACTAACAAACTCACTCGGGGTTGAAATCCCTAACCTTTCACCAAAACTAAAGTGCAATAATACCACCCGCAAGCAAATGAGTCTTATCGCAGTATAGTTAAGGATCGAACCCAAAGGACAACATTTTTAAGAATCTTTGTCAGTCAAAATTAGCTCAAGTAAAACTAATATTTAAAACTATTGGTTGATTTGTTAACTAAACTAATTGCAATAAAGTAAAAGATGAATTAAAGTTTGATTTAGATCAATGATATAGAATCGCCAAGATGGTATCGGGTTTCACCACCGCTACGCACACAAGTACATCCAATTGCAAACAATCCAGGCAAGCTATAACAATTTAAATAGAGCTGCTGCAGAACCCCCCATACGGGTGTTAGGTTCACGTAAGCATCACGTTAGGCATCATATGTCTCATAACCAACTGGATCACTTACTTACGACTGCGAAGATATAGAAATTCAATGAAGGTTGTGGGCCCCCTATACAAGCATTAGGCACACAGAAGCGTCACCGAAGGCTAGATGGCTCGTACCCTCGCGGATCATACACTTATGACCTCGAAGAAATCCCATACTATTTCTAGTTTGGGAGTCAACCACATTAATTGATAAGCAAGAAAGTGATAGATCTACAAACTAACATCGACGATAAACAAAGACGATACAAAATCCAACTAAGGCTATGGTCCTCCCTGAGGGATGTTTAGACCACAGAAGTGTCACTGTAGGCTAGATGTCTTATATCCTCACAGATCGTACACTTACGACCTCAAGGAATCCTTTCAGAAGTTCTTGTCAAGGAGTCAAACTTATAAACCGCCTTTCCATCCCATACATAGAAGATTTTGCAATATAGGAAAGAACAAGATGAAAGTAAGGAGACAATCAACTACAAACATACCAATTAACAACGAAATGGAAACTTATATACATTGCCATGGAGAGATTAACAAAAGAACATGATTTTCATGGGTAGCGGGGCTAGTCCCCCCCTAGTGAAAAGGTATTGCTCGCTCATGATGCGAGAAACCAGAAGAATGAGAAAGAGAGAGAAATCTGCCATGAACTTAGTGCAGAAGGTAGTCACAGCTCGATGAAGAAGATACAGCCTTCTACGTCGTGTCAGAGCAGATATGAACGCGAATGGGAGTCACCAAGATAGATCAGACAGTCTTCGTTGCTCCGTCTTCCTTCTCTCCTCAGCCTCCTTGGTTGCAACATGGGAAGTAAGTGGAATGAAACTGGCGTGGATAGAACTGGATTTGGATCAGACCTATGTACAGGCAGCCTGTCGGCGTCTCGGAACCGATATCCAAATGAGGACCCTTGGGGTCCTACTTATAGGCACCGGACTGCCCCAAACGGTTTAGGAGATATTTTCTTTCTCAAATGGTTTACTAATGTTATGGCCAAACAGTCTAGCAAAAAATCTATTCCAAACGGTCTTTGCTGCCTTGACTTTTCCATAAGGTTTGCTTTATTTGGCCCAAACGGTCTGTAGACTGTTTTCTAGCAAACATTATTGTGATCATTTAGTTTCTCTGTATTTAGACAAAAAAGTCTTGCAATGCATCCTCCAAACAGTCTGTAGGCTTTTTCCCAAATGATCTTGAGAAAGAGGAGGAGCAAACGGTTTTGGATTGTTAAGTCCATATGGTCTTACAGACTGTTTTCTTTCCTCCAAACAATCTTCACATATCCCTCAAACGGTCTTCGACTTTGGGCAAATGATCTAGAATCTCAATAGATGCCCAAACGATCTTCGAATTTGTCCATACGGTCTTTCATTTCTTGAACAGTCTTGACATTTTCTGCAAACAACCTTCATAGCAAGTTCATACGGTCTTCACGCGGCCCTTAAGAGACCAAACAATCTTCACATTGACCGATCCAAATGGTTTGCTGTTGGGATTGAATAGTTGCTGCTCTGCCAGTGGACGGTTTGAGAGACAAGACGGAAGGCGAGGGCAGTGTGGCTGAAGGTAGCAGGTGCGGGGGGGGGTGGAGGTCACATCATTAAGTTTGCGGGAGGTAGAAGACGACGCACCATGGCCGTGGTGGGGTACCACGGTCGTGGTGATGTTGTTGTCCACAGTTGTGCCGCCTTGCATGGGCGTGGTGGGTGAGTAATCAGGCTCTTATGGTGTTGTGCCACGACCGTGGCATGACACCACAGTCATGGTGAGGCTACTGCCTCACGGATGTGATGCCTCGCACGGGCGTGGTGGGAGAGAGGGAGTCAATGTTGGTGGGGTGCCACGGTCGTGGCTCGGTGACCACTATCTTGGCAAGTGAGAGATCAAGCGTTGGGGATGATCTACCACAGCCGTGGCCTCATCACGCGGTCGTGGTGATGACGGTGGACCATTATCGTTTTGAACCACCATAGTCGTAGTCTAGGCTCTGCTTTGAGATCTTGAATTCATGCACTGCTTGATTCCTCACGGCTGGATTATGCCTCTAATCGATATCTGCTGCTTAGACGATCTTGAGACCAAATGGGTTCAAATGGTCTTGAGATCGTTTGGGCTCAAACGGACTTGAGACCGAATGGGCTCAAAATGTATTGAGATCGTTTGGGCTCAGACAATCTTGAGACTGTATGGGCTCAAATGGTCTTGAGACTGAATGGGCTCGAATAGTCTTGAGATTGAATGGGCTCAAATAGTCTTGAGACTGAACGGGCTGAAATGATCTTGAGACGGAATGGGCTAAAACATTTGGTTAGATCACTTGATCAAAGCCAAGGGTGAGTGAAGGTGGCCCCCCAATTTCTTGTTCAACTTTAACAATGCATGTATTAAATCAACATAAATTTGATCAAAGCCTTGATAATCAAAGTAATTAAGTAGTTTTCCACATTATGATTCATATTGATATTTATTGAGCAAAATTAAATGTGTTGAGTTGTATTTGTCCAAAAATGATAATTGAATTTCATGATGAATATACATTCATCAAAATACCCCGAACTTAAACGTTGCTTGTCCTCGAGTAACAAAAAATTTGAAATAGTCGCCAAATGAATACTTTCAAATCATGTGATTACTTCATCTTCACATCATGAATATTTTCTTTCTACTCAATATGACTCAGTATCTCAACCTCCTGAGACCACTAAACACATCTTACCATATCTTTGTTCCTGAGTTCATTTTGTAAAATCACTTCCTCCTCACTTTTGCCAACAAGAAGCATGTCAAAGAGTTTTGTAAAAGTCCAGAGACACCTTTGGAACAACAAGTGTGCATTTCATCTGACACTGGGGTTTTTCAGGATAGGGTAGGCAATCATTGTGCCAATAGGTAGAAAAGGGAGTGAATGATGGTATGGAAGGAAGAAATAAATCTCTCCTCTATTCGAGTCAAGATTTTTATTTTATGATTTGCAATTTCATTTATTGCAATTTTTGTGTGAATCTCTCATGTATTCGAATCGAGATTGCTTTTCATTATGTGTGTTCTTTTCCATCTTTTTGTTTGCAAATCTCTCTTCTATTCGACTCGAGATTGCATTTTTGGTGGTATGCCCCTGTTTATTTATTAGGGGTATGGAAGAGTAGGATAAAGAGGGAAGTGGCGTGCCACCCCGAACTTAGGGTTTTTCACTATTTTGGCTATTTTGTTTCTTTTTGATGGATGGAGGGGTACAAAGATTATAGAATACGTGTAGAAGAGAGTTCATATCAGAATGCAACTTGATTTACAATTCAGTGTAATGGGTTGGTCTCTTTATCATACTCTGATCAAATAATGACTTGATGAGGATCCAGTGGAGATTCCATGTTATTGTTCCACTAGTCTGTTAGGAAGCACGACGTGTTTGGTCCCTATCAGTTTGACAGACACTTATCATTTTTGCATAAGAATCACGATGTTAGGAATCATAAGCTTCACAAAGATGATTTCAATCAAGAGGCTTTGTTTCAAAAAGTGGTCCTTTTGAGGATTCACTTCAAATGATTTAAAATTCATCAAGTATTTGTTCAAATTCTTTCAAAGCTTTAAAACTTTAAAATTTTGAAAATTTATTTGAAAATTTTTGAACATTTTGCTAAAAAATGCGGAGATATGGAAAATGCGGCGGTGAAAGTCTCAAACTGATTTATATGGGTGAAGGTGGAAAGTAAGATATGTACCACCCACCCTCCACCCTGAACATAGAGTTTTGCTCATCCCGAGCATACCCTAAATCAAGATGGAGGGGAAACATCATGCCAAAATGACCACTAGATGTGGTTGCGATCCAATCAGCGTGCATGCTCTTATCTGAAAATCTAAAGAAAGATCAATCAGTACTCGAGATAGCATCTCACGATGCAAATTTTATTTGATGAAAAATTAACTAGAAGGTAAAAGCAAAATTGAAGAAACATTCTTATGTGAAAAGAAAAGTAAAACAAATTTATTGATCGGGTTGCCTCCTGACAAGCACCTTTGTTTTATGTCAATGGCTTGACTGAGTCCTTCAGCTTCATGGTGGATCCTTTGGATTGGTGAGTTCCAGTGTTGCTTTAGTGCCTATGTCAGTTGAGGTGAAATATTTTAATAAGAGGTGACCATTTGTTACAAATTCACCTAACTTTTCACTCGATAATGAGAAGGCACCATGTGGGGAGATGCTCTTGACAATGTATGGTCCAGACCAGTGTGAGTAGAGTTTTATTGGGAATAACTTCAACCTTTAGTTGAATAGTAGAACTTGGTCTCCCACTTGTATGTCTTTTCTTTTCAGATGTCCATTGTGCCAAAGTTTTGTGCGTTCTTTGTAGATTCGTGCATTCTCATAAGCTGTCATCCTGAGTTCATCCAGCTCATGGAGTTGTAAAATCCTAGCTTGGCCGACATCATTCATATCAAAGTTCATTTGTTTAATTGCCCACCATGCCTTGTGTTCTAGTTCGACTGGCAGGTGGCAAGCATTTCCATATATTAATCGAAAAGGTGTAGTCCCAGTGGGAGTTTTATAAGAAGTTCGATAGGCCCATAAGGCGTCATTGATTTCTGTTGACCAATCCTTTCAATTGCGTCCTACAGGTTTTTCCAGAACAACCTTTAGTTGACGATTAGAGACTTCTACATGTCCACTGGTTTGCGGATGGTAAGGCGAGGCTACCTTATGTGTTGCATCATATTTTCTAAGTAAAGCTTCAAAGCTTCTTTCAAGGAAGTGGGACCCTCCGTCAGATATCACGGTTCATGGCACTCCAAAACGGGGGAAAATAATATCTTTGAATAATTTGATGACGGGTTTGGAATCACTAGTGATGGTTGGTATTGCTTCAACCCATTTTGAGACATAGTCTACCACCACTAGGATGTATGAAAATCCATGAGAAGATGGGAATGGACCCATGTAGTCCACCCCCCACACATCGAATATCTCGACTTCTTGCCATAGATTCAATGACATCTGATCTCTCTTTGTTATATTGCCTGATCTTTGACATTTGTCACATGATAGGACAAAGTCGTAGGAATCTTTGGATATGGTTGGCCAGAAGGATCCACATTGCAAAACCTTCAAGGAAGTCTTTTTAGAGCTCATATGTCCCCCCACTGGTCCTGAGTGACATTGTTCCAAAATAAGTTGAGCTTCTTCTTCAACGATACATCGTCTATACAGACCACCAGCACATAGTTCAAAGAGATATGGCTCATCCCAATGATATTGCTTCACATCATGCATGAACTTCTTCAGTGCATTCCTGGTGCATTGGTGATGGATAACCCCTACAACAAGGTAGTTTACAAAATCTAAGTACCACAGTACAACTTCTGAGACCTTCATTAGTTGATCATCTGGTAGGGAATCATTGATCGGAATTTTCTCAGTATCCAGAGTGTGGATGCGACTGAGGTGGTCTGCTACAACATCCTCTATACCCTTTTTATCTCTTATCTCTAAATCAAATTCTTGTAATAGGAGGATCCATCTAATCACCCTGGGTTTTGCATCTTTTTTTGCTAGAAGGTAACGAATGACAGTGTGGTCTGTGTAGAAAATGACCTTCGAACCGATTAGGTAGGATCTGAACTTATCAAAGGCATACACGACTAATAGAAGTTCTTTCTCTATATTTTCTTAATTCCTATGAGCTTCATCGAGAGTTTTTGATCCATAATAGATCACATAGTGTTTCTTCTCTATATATTGCCCTAAAATAGTGCCCAAAGCATAGTCACTGGCGTCGCACCTAATTTCGAAAGGGTGGTCCCAGTCGGGAGCTCTAATGATGGGGGTGGTCATAAGGGCCTTCTTCAGCATGTTGAAGCTTTTGACACATTCTTAGTTGAAATTGAATTCATCATCCTTTAGTAACAAATTCGTCATTGGCTTGGTTATCATTGAGAAGTCCTTTATGAATCTTCTTTAAAATCTTGTGTGACCTAAGAAAGCACGAAATTTTTTTACATTCGTTGGAATAGCTAGTTTAGTAGTTACTTCTATCTTAGCTTTATCTACTTCAATTCCTCTATTGCTGACCCTATGGCCAAGGACAATGCCTTCTTTAACCATAAAATGGCACTTTTCCCAATTCAGCACAAGATGTGCTTCTTCACAACATTTGAGGACCAGGGAGAGGTGCTTTAGACATGAATCGAAAGAGTCTCTGTATATAGAAAAATCATCCATGAAAACCTCCATAATTATTTTAGTAAGACCAGTGAATATGGTAGCCATGCAACGTTGAAAAGTTGTGGGAGCATTATAGAGACCAAACGACATTCTTTTAAATGCATATGTTCCAAATGGGTAGGTAAAGGTTGTTTTCTCTTGGTCATCTAGATATATGGGTATTTGGTAGAATCCATAGTAACCGTCAAGATAACAGAAATATTCTTGGTGAGCCAACCTTTCTAGGACTTGATCAAGGAAATGCATTGGAAAATGATCTTTTTGAGTTGCCTTATTTAATTTTCTATAGTCTATGCACATCCTCCACCCTGTTACTATTCAAGTAGGGATGAGTTCATTGTTTTCATTCTGTATAACAATTGTTCCACCTTCCTTCGGGACTACATGTACAAGACTCACCCATGGAGAATCTGAGATTGGATAGATTATTCCATCTGTGAGTAGTTTAATGACCTCGCGACATACCACTTCCTTCATATTTGGGTTCAATTTCCATTTATGCTCAATAGTAGGCTTGTGATCTTCTATCATAGGGATCTTGTGTATACACAATGCTTGAATGACCCCGGTGAGGTCACTCATTTTATAGACGATCTTTCTTTCTTTCCCTTAATTCCTTTAGGAGTATATTTTCTTGTTCAGCTGTTAGATCAGAATTTATAATAACTGGGCAAACTTTTAGATCGTCTAAAAATACATACTTCAGTCTTTCAGGTAGGGGCTTCATTTCAGGAGCCTCTAGTTTTTCACATGTTTCTTCTGTAGTTTCCATAGCCTTGAGTTCTTCACTAATGGCTTCAACATTTTCTGTAGCAGAGTCGAGGGATTCAAAGCAATCCTTTACTTGTTCATCAATTGATTCATCAACAGATGGGTTTGTTAGAGCAACTCTAAAGGATCGTATGATTCATTATGCTCTTGGGTCAGAAGTGACATTTGATAAATGTAGTCAATCAAATAGACTTCTTCTTGCATACTTGGTCTTGTCATACTTTCAAAAACTTTAAATTCGAGAGTTTCTTTGCCTAATCTGAGCAGCAAGGTACCAACTTCAACATCAATTAGGTCTCTTGCAATGGCGAGGAATGGACGACCAAAGATGAGAGGATATCTGGCATTTTCCTTTATGTCCATAATGACCAAGTCACATGGAACATATGTGTCCTTTCCTACCATGACCGAGAAATCTTCGAGGATTCCTAACAGACGTTTTATCGAATTGTCCGCAAGCTGTATAGTCATGCCAGTACGAAGAAATTCTGCAGACCCTAGTCTCTTGCACAGGCTAAGTGGCATAATAGAGATACTTGCACCGAGATCTGCCAAACCTTTCTTGCATGATGAGTCCCCAATGTGACATGAAATTCCAAAGGATCCCATGTCTTTTTGTTTCTTGGGCATCTTGCTCCATATGATATCAGATGTAGTTGTCGCCAGTTTTACTGTCTCATATTCTTCAATTATACACTTCCTGGTGAGGAGTGACTTTAAGTACTTTGTCCATGCTGGTATCTCGGCCAGAGCATCCAAAAAGGGAATATCAACTTGAAGTTTCTTCATAGCTTCTCTAAACTTATTGAATCTGGTATCAAGCTTTGTTTGCCTTAGACGAGCTGGAAAAGGTATACGAGGTTTGTACACATGGATATTAGGTTCTGGAGTCTTAGTTTCTTCATCTTCTTGAGCAGACTTCTCAAAGTTTCCTTTTTTGACTAATCATCTTTTGATTGAGTCTCTTGTATTGTCGAGTCTTGGGCACTCACCGGTTCATCCTCGTCTGTAATAACCACATGTGTCTTTTCAGGGGGATCTGAATAGACTTTTCCTGACCTAGTGGTGACTGCCTTCAGCTATTCATGATGCTTAGGATTGTTCTCGGGTTGGCCAGTAAAGACTCCAACAAGTGGTTTTATGCTAGCTGCGAGTTGAGGTAGTTGAGATTCAATAGCCTTCTACTGAGCTTGTTGGTTAGCTATCATGGTTTGCTGAGTTTGCAACATCTTTTCAATGGTTGATAGCTTGTCATCAGGAGAAACTGATCCTGCTTGATGTCCTTGATGTTGATTAAGATTCTAGTACTGAGAGTTATTTTGGTAATTATTGTAGTTCCTATTCTGAAAGTTCCCCTTGAAATTTCCTTGATTTCCAAAATTATGTTGTTGATTATACTGGAATCCTAGTGGGCCTCTTGGTTGATTGTTTGAACCAAATTGATGTGATTTTACTACTCCAAAGGGGTTTCCATATTGAAAACCGGGGTGATTCCTATTCTGAGTTGGATTGTAATAACTTTGACCAGGAATGGTGTTGATAGGATTAAGATTTTTCAACTAACCATTATCTCCTTGGCCACATACATTGCTCAGAACAACATCATAGAGAACATTGCATGATAAAGTGGAATGATCGATGCTCTCACATGCTTCACAGAATAGGGAAGCAAACTTGATCTATTTAGGTTGTCGAATGGGTGAACGTCCTCTTCCTATAGCAGCAAGAGATGATTCAATATGGTGTTTCTTGGCAACTAAAAGCTTCAAGGTTTCAATGATAGACTTGTACTCAGGAGTAGCTTCAGCCATAGCTACTTTCAAAACTCCTTTACCTACAGATCTACCCCAATTTGCTTGATTTTTTGCTCCCAGGGTGATGACTCTCCATGAACTGTCATAACTTTGCCGCATGAAGTTTCCTCCAGATGAGGAATCGAGGAATCTCTTAATATCATCATCCACACCCCTATAAAAAATTTGAATGAGTTGGTTCTTGGGAATTCCATGATGTGGAAACTTGTGTAGAAGCTCTTTGTATCTATCCCAAGCTTCAGTAATGGTTTCTCTAGGAACTTGAGTGAAGTTTGTTATCCTCCCTCTAATTTCATAGGTAAGATATGGAGGGTAGAACTTTTCTAGAAAAAGATTTTGGAGTTGTTCCCAGGTGGTGATGGGTGTTTCACTTTGCAGCGAATTGTACCAACTTATGGCCCTATCAGCAAAGGAGTACTTGAAGAGACGGAGTCGAATGGCATCATCTGTGACTCCATTTTATTTTGTCATGGAACATAGATCAATAAATCTCAGAAGATGTTCTTGGCTATCTTCTCCCTATTTGCCATAGAAAGGGTTATTCTGAAGTAGGGTGAACCAATGCGCTCTTATCTCGAAATTAGGAGCGTTGATGGGAGGAGGTTGTTCTGGATGATGAACATTCGCAACTTTCATGATTGAGAATTCTCTAAGATCCTTTTGTAGTTCAGTTTCTTGCGCCACTTCTTGCGCCGCTAGGATTTCCTATTGAACCACAACCCTGGCTTCTTGCATGAGCCTCTCTCTCTGTGCATTGATGGCTTGAGCCACCCTTCGGGCTACTTCTTCTTCTTGAGCCATCCTTGCTTGATTTTCTCTGATCTGATGATGAAAAGTTTTGTCTATCTCGGGATCAAAGCTTGTTCTTAGTCTGGGGCTGTCCGAACGGTGCATGCACTATGCCTTGGATTGTACCTAAAAATAGAAAGGATTTTGAAAATGAGATCCACAGAGTAGAGTCAAATTCAAGTAGATGATCGATTGTTTTCGAAAGAAAAAGCAAAATCCTAGATTAGTCTTAAAAGAACTACTTTTGACTAACTGATTTTGTTGTCCCCGACAACGGCGCCATAATTTGACGTGATATTTTTAATGCACTAACAAACTCACTCGGGGTTGAAATCCCCGGGCTTTCACCAAAACCAAAGTGCAATAATACCACCCGCAAGAGAACGAGTCTTATCACAGTATAGTTAAGGATCGAACCCAAAGGAAAACATTTTTAAGAATCTTTGTCAGTCGAACTTAGCTCAAGTAAAACTAATATGTAAAACTATTGGTTGATTTGAGGTTAACTAAACTAATTGCAAGAAAGTAAAAGATTAATTAAAGTTTGATTTAGATCAATGATATGGAATCGCTGGGATGGTATCGGGTTTCACAACTGCTACGCACACAAGCACAACCAATTGCAAACAATCAAGGCAAGATATAACAATCCAAATAGAGCTACTACAGAGCCCCCCATACGTGCGTTAGGTTCACGTAAGCATCACCTTAGGCAAAAGATGTCTCGTCACCAACTGGATCACTTGCTTACGGCTCCGAATATATAGAAATTCAACAAAGGATGTGGCCCCCCTATACAAGCGTTAAGCACACAGAAGCGTCACCGAAGGCTAGATGGCTCGTCCCCTCACGGATCATACACTTATGACCTCGAAGAAATCCCATACTATTTCTAGTTTGGGAGTCAACCACATTAATTGATAAGCAAGCAAGTGATAGATCTACAAACTAACATCGATGATAAACAAAGACGATACAAAATCCAACTAAGGTTGTGGTCCTCCCTGAGGGACGTTTAGACCACAGAAGCGTCACTGTAGGCTAGATGTCTCGTCCCCTCACGGATCATACACTTACGACATCAAGGAATCCTTTCAGAAGTTCTCGTCAAGGAGTCGAACTTATAAACTGCCATTCCATCCCATACATAGAAGATTTCGCAATATAGGAAAGAACAAGATGAAAGCAAGGAGATAATCAACTACGAACATACCAATTAACAACGAAATGGAAAGTTATATACATTGCAATGGATATTTTAACGAAAGAACATGATTTCCATGGGCAGCGGGGCTAGTCCCCACACCCTAGCGAAAAGGTACTACTCGCTCATGATGCGAGAAACAAGAAGAATGAGAAAGAGCGAGAAATCTGCCATGAACTCGGTGCAGAAGGTAGTCGCAGCTCGATGAAGAAGATACGACCTTCTACGTCGTGTCAGAGCAGATATGGACGCGAATGGGAGTCACCAAGACAGACCAGACAGTCTCCCTTACTCTGTCTTCCTTCTCTCCTCAGCCTCCTTGGTTGCAACACGGGCAGTAAGTGGAATGAAACTGGCATTGACGGAACTGGATTTTGATCGAACCTATGTACAGGCAGCCTGTCGGTGTCTTGGAACCGATATACAAATGAGGACTTGGGGTCCTATTTATTGGAACTAGACTACCCCAAATGGTTTAGGAGATATTTTCTTTCTCAAATGGTTCACTAATGTTATGGCCAAATGGTCTGGCATAAAATCTATTCCAAACGGTCTTTGTTGCCTTGACTTTTCCATACGGTTTGCTTTATTTGGCCCAAACAGTCTTTAGACCGTTTTCTATCAAACGGTATTGTGATCATTCAATTTTTCTATATTTAGACCAAACGGTCTTGCAATGCATCCTCCAAATGGTCTATAGGCTTTTGCCCAAACGATCTTGAGAAAGAGGAGGAGCAAACGGTTTTGGATTATTAAGTCCATATGGTCTTACATATCGTTTTGTTTCCTCCTAACGGCCTTGTGAAAAAGGGGCAAACAATCTTCGCATTTCCCTCAAATGGTCTTCGGCTTTGGGGAAACGATCTAGAATCTCAACAGATGCCCAAAAGATCTTCGAATTTGTCCATACAGTCTTTTGTTTCTTGTACGGTCTTGATGTTTTCTGCAAAAAACCTTCACAACAAGTTCAAACGGTCTTCACGCGGCCAATAAGAGACCAAACGATCTTCACGTTGACCGATCCTAACAGTTTTCTGCTGGGATCGAATAGCTGCTGCTCCGCCGGCGGACAGTTTGAGAGACAAGACAGAAGGCGAGGCCATCGTCGCTGAAGGTAGCAGGTGCGGGGGGGTGGAGGTCACAACAGTAGGGTTGCGGGAGGTAGAAGACGACGCACCACGGTCGTGGTGGGGTACCACGGTCGTGGTGATGCTACTGTCCATGGTTGTGCTACCTTGCACGGGCGTGGTGGGTGAGTAATCGAGCTCTGATGGCATTGTGCCACGACCGTGGTGTGACACCACGGTCGTGGTGAGGCTACTGCCCCACGGTCGTGCTGCCTCGCACAGGCGTGGCGGGAGAGAGGGAGTCAATGCAGGTGGGGTGCCATGGTCATGGCTCGGTGACCACAGTCATGGCAAGTGAGAGCTCAAGTGTTGGGGATGATCTACCATGGTAGTGGTGATGATAGTAGACCATCGTTGTTTTGAACCACCACGTCCGTGGTCTAGGCTCTGCTTTGAGATCTTGAATTCATGCACTGCTCGATTCCTCACGGCTGGATTATGCCTCAAATCGATATATGCTGCTCAGACGGTCTTGAGAGCGATTGAGCTCAAATGGTCTTGAGATCGTTTGGGCTCAAACGGTCTTAAGACCGAATGTGCTCAAATGGTCTTGAGACTGAATGGGCTCGAATGGTCTTGAGACCGAATGGGCTGAAACGTTTGGTTAGATCGCTTGATCAGAGCCAAGGGTGAGTGAAGATGGTCCCCGGTTGCTTGTTCAGCTTTATCAATGCCTGTATTAAATCAACATAAATTCGATCAAAGCCCTTATAATCGAAGTAATTAAGTAGTTTTGCACATTATGATTCATATTGATATTTATTGAGTGAAATTAAATGTGTTGAGTTGAATTTGTCCAAAAATGATAACTGAATTTCATGATGAATATGCATTCATCAAATTTCTTTGATTGTTGGATTGAAGCATGAATATAGATCTACTAATTGGTCTCAACATCATGGCTCTAGGTGGTGTGAAGCTTGAATTACTAGATGTCCTCTTGATCATATCTAACTCTTCAACCCTCCATATCCCCAGATAGCCCTATTCTAATGGATAGATATTTCCCTTCACTCACTATTAATAATTTCGTTTTAGATTTTTGAGTTGGAAAATAATTGAGCCTTTGTACTACTGAAGATTATATATTTTTAGGTGTTCCATCCTTCTTGAGAAATTATAAGAAGCATTGAAGGTAGTTTTGATTCTTTTGGACCCCATAGATTTACATGACTACTTGGCATGATTTTAGAGTAGCTTGGTTGATGGGACAACGAATCGGGAGGATCTATCTTTGATGACATTTATAAGTAGAGCATCATCATTCATGTTGGTGGAACAAAATCTTGTGTTATTTAGAATGGGTGGGACAAACATTTTGTGCATTTTTATTGGAATAGGATGTGACTGATGTGTTTTGGGTTATTCAATGAAGGTCATTGTAATAGATCTCAGAGGTTGAGTTAGCCCATATGTAGGTATGGATTTTTAGTGGGTTTCCATGCAAGGTTTGATATTAATATAGATCGACAATAGTTTTCCCATTGAGGGTCACCTATACAACACCAATTGAGACTACAACCTTAACCTAGACATTGATATTTGTCCAAGGGGGGCCATCGATGCTTCCAAGCTTTGCCACAACGAGGTCTAGGGTTCAAGACCATCAAGCCCAAGAAATAAAATCACTATACCATATAGGTTAGTGTTATACCCCATGGATGAAACTCTATTTAAACAAAGTTCAAAAACATATGAAATAAATTAAAGAAGATTCATAGAGTAAAAACAATCATATATATTTTCAAATAATTTTTTATTATGTCCATATACATATAAGAGTTAGTTAGGGAAAACAAGGTGTAAATTTAGCCAAATTAGGGCTTCCACTAATTCAATTGATTTCATTTCTTAATAAAGAATTAAAGTATGATTAAAATAAAGATTAGGGTTAAGTGAGGTTTTGTGTCTTGCATCCACCTACATCAAACATTAAATACCCACAATCATTAATGATAGGGTTGATTTACAAACCCTAGAGTTATTAGAAAACTAATGGAGAAATGATAAGTTGATGCTAAGGCTTTTGGGTTTTTATAAGAGTGGTTGGTGGTGATCTTGATTGCATTAGAGGATATAAGGATAAGTATTAACTTTTAGGCCCCTAGAACATGTAAGAATTTTACTACTTCTCATTTTTTCTTGATAAATCTCCTCTTGTCTACCTTCTTTAATTGTTGTTCTTGGGTAACCTAGTTTGATAGATATTCTTTAAGGTAATGATATCTCCTTTCTAGCTTCTTTGGCCTAGATGAAGTGATATGTTGCTTGGAGGGATGTTGTTGAGATGTTGGTGTGTTGCCTGATGATAATTTGGAGCTTGTCTTGTGATCATCCATTTTGGATATCATGTTGTCATGAAAGGCAAGTGATATGGTAATTGTATTCCATCCTTTTCTTGAATAACCTACTTGCAAACCCAAAATAATGTTAACAACATGCTAAGTGTTCTTGAAGATTTTACTTTTATGGGCTATTTGGAAATTATAGTGGGAAATCTCATGTTATTTACAATATTTTCCCTTTCATGATCACCTAAAGTGGGAATGACACACATATTTGTGTCGTCATAATGCAAAAATATCAAAATATACATATGTTTCTCTAGAAATTACAACTTTATCGGGTTATGAGTTACGTGTTTGGGGTAATCCATAATTTCTACTTCCTGGATGTTTACATGTCCATCTAAAATTAACTTACAAAGTTTTCCTAGCCGTTATGATGCTAATTTTTTTTTTATCAAAAAAAAAAAGGTAGCATTTTTATGCATTCTATTGCCTTGCTTACATCGCCCTCACATAAAGGAGGTTATAAACAAAACTTAACATGATTATCTATTTGTGAAAAGTGAAAAGGCACATTCCTTATGAGGTAAATGTTGAACCCTTATGAGGGGATGGATTTGTTAAGGCCCTAGATAATCTTTTGGGATAAGTATATATATTTTGATATATGTTGTAGGGTCTGTTGTGTTTTCTATGATTTTTTATACAATGGTTTCTTTAGGAAAGAGGAGTAAAAAGATAAACTAATCTAGTGAATCCAAATTTACGTAGTGCCCAATGATTATAGAACTAGCATGGCATTTAGAATCCATAATAGTAAAATTGGTAACCTGGTAGCAATCTTAGATTGTGAGAATGTACTCATAGTTATATAATATGGGTATATGATGGTAATTAAGGTCAGTTTCCGTAAACCTTAATTACCAATATGTCTATGAGTGTGATGGAGGTTGCATTTCTAGTTACATGTGATGATGCCAATGATATAAACATGATGTCATTGTATACATGTCTTTATACACATGTGATATGTGTCATGGCTTGAGTACGCAAGATACACCTGATTTGTTGCGTAGGTTTCCGGATGAGAAGCCCATACTTGTTCTATTTGTGCCGATTTAGGCATGGTGGGATCCCATATAGAACAATTATGGTGGGATATCATAAAGACTACTTTTTGTAAGATCCTATACGATGAGCTATGAGACTTCATAGTTACAAGTTAATGGTTTGAGAGGTACCTCTAAAACTAATTGGAGCTTTAATAATTAAATAAATAACCAAGATATGTATCTATATCAATTTAAGCACCATGGCAGTTGACATTGTGATGATTTAGAAATCTTATATACCTTGTATATATTTCCTAGATTATTATTATATTACATATACTTTTGACTATAGCGTATAGACAATATTGCCTATTGATAACATGCAAGGAAATGGTTGATAATAGTAGACTTTTATGCCTCGAGTGCCTTATATATTGTATACGTATTGTGGGGATGGGGTGTCACTCTAGTGGTTCTATACATTCTTTAAGGTGTTATCCCTTCTATCTAGGCCTTCATAGAGAGGAGCCTCCATTCAGTCAATAACAAACAAAGTTGGACTTATCTTTTTGAAAATGTCTAGAGTCGTACCTATACACATCGGTCTGGACATATTTCTCTATAACACAATGCATATATAACTTAAATTTTGGCTTGTATGCGATGTATATAAGCTCCAATAGAAATCACCAATGATATAATTTTCGTGGTAGATATAATTTTTGTGGTAGATATAATTTTTGTATACACAAATTTCAATAGAAGTCACCAATTATATTAATGTAGTGGTACTTATTAATGAGTGAGTATGATGGCCCTTTATGTGCATATTTGCGAACATGCAGTTGACATTGTATCTTATGTATTCATTAATTTCTTGGTTAATGCTGATGAGTAGTATTGCTTCGAGTATTTTGAGTAATTTAAACTATGTTTAGCATCTGTGGGTAGGGGTAAATAGAGTTGGGGATCCCCATGGCAATACATTGGTTGAGTAAGTCTTATGGAAAATTCATAAATCCATTTTGTTTACTTCCAAAAATTTAGTCAGGGTTGTCCTAAAGGGAGACCAAGACACAAGTTTAGGGGAATATATTTAGTTGATGGATAGTTCAATATCCTGTTCGGAAGGTAGCTTAGGTAGATCATCAAGAAAATGATATTTATATCCCTTATTGTTTCAAATAAGATGTATGAGACTTGTACTAATTATAACCTTGCTAACCATGGTAGGTAAAGATCAATATACTTTGAGTCTGATATTGCATCTTCAAAAATACAAGTAATGACCTTATCTAAACATTCCTTTCTCCTAATGAAAATAAGTTTTCAATTAAATGTGTAATTAGGAACTCTTTTCCCTATACAATAAAGTAAGGAATATAAGTCATAAACCAATATATTCTCAAGATTGTATCTATGCATTTCATATTTGAAAGATTAAAGATAGTTGGAAATTCATGTTCCTTGTATTGGATTGTAAACCTGCTAATAATATCTACAAAAATATGTAAATTCTACCACTAGGGGATTGAAAATCTAAAAATATATCTTATGTCAACCATGTTTGTTTGAACATAGTCACAAGTTCTTTGCTTTAAATGTGTGGGTATTTATATAGTCCAATAGAGATTTAATGGATACCTTAGAAACATAAGAATTCATACTTAAAAACATATAACTTGAACAGCATAACTATATCTTGTATGATAAGAATAATGTATAAGAGTACCAATTAATCTCGTGATTAGCTAAATATTCCTTGATATTGATTGTTAAAAACTATCTTTTCCATTCTTAAGAGAAAGGCTTGTCGATCCTATAGGTGTATCAACCCAATACGCTTTTGAGGAAGTTTATCCTACTTCATCGTATTTTGAGGATGTTATAACCCCAATTTTTGGGTACAATTAGTGAGAAATGTGATTTCTCGTATTAAGATAATTGAACAAATAATGATATGATTTGTTTTGAATAAATGGATTCCTTTCACAATAGCCTTGATTGGTTTCTTTGTGGGCTTTATTAGCTATTGGGCGCAAATAACAAAGAAAATTTAATTAGTAATGAATAATTGAATATTTGAGGAAATAATAATGTGGAAACCTCTAGAATGCAAATCCAAAGAGGATTTCGTGCCTCTTGGGTTCCTTGGGTACCAAGGAGTCCAAGGTTGCAAAAAGAAAGCAATAAGAAAAGAAAAGATTAAATAAGTATGCTTTATGAAGAAAGAAATTGAAAACATTGATGAAATGTGGAAATTATGTGAAAAGATTTATAATTGAATTATTTTTGATGGAATTTCGTATTACAAGGACTCCTAATGATAAAAGGAATACCAATGAGGAAAATAAAAGCGAAATAAAGAAGAAATCCTAAAAAAAACTATTTTAATGAGAAATAAACAAGATAATGAGAAATGATGAAGAATAGTGCATTTAGATGCATCTAGAAGGATAATAAATATCCAATAAATAGGATTTTGAGATAATATATTCCTTGGGGTTCAAGGAACTCAGAATCAAGAAATAATGATAAAACAAATAAAGAAGAGATAGGAAATATGACTAATATGATGACAACTTGCATATTAAGAAAAGGAATTGAATCCTTATATTAATGACACAAAATTTTGTAGGATGAAAGATAAGACTGTAATCGAGATTCCCTCAAAATTTGGGAAAGAAAAGAGTAACCAATTGATAGATATGATTTTTCCAAAATCCCATTGGAATAGGAATAAAATTCGAATAATAGGAAATTACTTTCCTTTTGATCTAGCACTTGTGATGAGAGCCGTTGGATTGAAATCCAACGGGCACTGCTCATCGTCTAGGTCCCAGTGGGACTAGGACTCTGGGGCTTGCAGGTTGATTTTTCAATCCTGTTTTCTCGAGAATCCAATGTTTAAGCAATTATGGAAACCATCCCGTTGGATTCGGGAGAGCAAGCCGAAGGGTTTCACCCCTGGTTCGAGTAGGTTTCGTCTCCGATTGGGAAAGTTCCCAATCCAACTGGAGCGTGGCCGAACCTATATGTATAGGAGGTTTTTGGAGAGTGTGAGCATATCTTATTTCTATCCCAACCTCTGCGGTTTTGCACGAGGAGCACTTTGGTGCACTCAATTGGCAGTTTCTTCCTGATCTGCAGCCTGACACCTCGGCGACCCTCGCCGGAGTCCGGCCAGTAGGGGATGTGCTTGGAGGAGTTCAGGGAAGAAATTGGACCCACCACCAGCTTCGTCGAGGGGAGGCGGAGCTCCCTGATCGATCGGTGTGAGCCGAGGGCGACGGAAGCTCCGAGTCAACCTCCAGGTTGACCGCGCGAGCGGCTGGGTCTAAGGTAGGAGACGACCTGGTGAGCGTCCGATCTGAGACCACGGTGGTCTCAGTAGCATCTGATGCTCTAGAGGAGGAGCGACCTTGCTAGAGGGTGCACGACTAGAGTCGTTAGATCCAAGGGCGGATCACAAGACTACAGATCAAGCGGCTAGCGAATTTTTTGGTAATGATTTCTTTTTAATCGAATATTCAGAAAAGGGGATTTTCTTGCAAAATTAATAGAAATTGCTAGGAGTGTCCAATGCGAAAACTTTATATATGAAAGTTGTGTAGAAAAATACGAGGAACATGATAAAAATACTTTGAGAACCTAGTTCTATCTGTTTTGCAAAAAAGTACCTTAATTTTTAATAAAGTGTATTAAGAATTGATGAGAAACCCTAATTGCATGATTAAAGTGTATTTTGGTAAATCAATAGGTCAAATTGATAAGTTTAACCTTTTTAATGATAAAGGTGATATGATTATCAGTTTGAATGCAAATGTGTAAGATTTAGAGTTATAATGCCTAAAAGGAAGTTAATTTACATGGAAACCCTGATTTGGGATAAAAGGAGATAAAAAGCATGTTTTTGTGGAATAAGATAATTAGATGCTTAATAAAGGAAATTTATAGAGAAATTAGGGGTTTTATGTAGTTTAATAAATTAAGAATGATAATAAGGAAAGAAGAAGTGAAAACCCTAATTTCTAAAGGAATCCTAAAATAGGAACTGAAACCCTAAATAATATGATGAAAATTGGATAAATATTAATAAAAGGAAAATTGTCCTTTTATTTCAGGATTTGCTTGTTGATTGGATTTCTCTACATATTAATTCTATCTTGAAATCTGCAATCAAAGGTATGTGGTTACTTATGAATAACCGCTTAGTTTTCCGATGGTTTCTCAGACGTTTAATCGCATTGAATGCAACTAAACTGTTTGGATGTTCATATTGCAATTATAAAGTGACTATGACTATCACTTAATGAATATGCCTATAAACTCAGATCCTGGTTCTCTCTGTGGCATAATAGCTAACCTAGTACATGGCTGCCTATGGGTAGGTCCATCAGGTTAGAGAAAGACCTAGTACATGGCTACCTATTGGGTAGGTCCATCAGGTCTATGGATGACCTAGTACATGGCTACATATTGGGTAGGTCCATCAGGTCTATGGATGACCTAGTACATGGCTACCTACTGGGTAGGTCCATCAGGTCTATGGTTGACTTAGTACATGGCTACCATGGAGGTAGGACCATCAAGTCATAATGAGTTAGATATTGGGCTATCTTCGGATAGTGCCATGTGACTCTATTACCTAAAAGAGAGGTGATATTAATGTCCACTACAGGGATAGCCCAGAGTTCGAGAATATGTATGGATTGAGTTGTATGGCTTAAAATGTAATCTTGATTGTTAAATGATTAATTGAATGATTATATTGTTAACATAGTTGAACATTATCTGTTTCCCCCACATACCAGCTTCGGTTGACCGACATTTTGTTTGTCGGCGTTTTAGGTACAATGAAAAGTACAAACAGTAAAGCGACACCTTGTGAATTCAAGAATTAAAGAACAAGGAGGAATTAGATAGAATAGTTCAGCTGAGGTTAGAAGTTAGTTTGTTCCCAACTTTTCAAGGTATGCAAAGAAAAATTTTATTACCATTTTCAGTATAGTCTGCTAGAATTTAATAATTGTTTATGGTTATATGTCGAACCTTTGATCCAGGATTAATGGGTGCGGCTTCAACCTCTTGGTCTCCCTTAATTGGGGGTTATTGGGAGGTGGGGTTGTAACATTTGGTATCAGAGCTTAGGTTCCTCAATTAACCATTAATAATTATTACATTTTACAAACTCCATAGAACCCAAGGGAGTTATTAGAGGATTATCTGAAAGACGGAGGTGTCTAGAAAGGGATCACGACCGGGGGCTGGAAAAATTTTCCTCCACACCACTAGTCGGAATACGAGGACTCTTGGACCTGTGTGACCGCCTGACCAAAGTCTTAGGGTATGAATCAAAATAAGATACCTTTAGGACTTCTCATCTTATTCATCCCTTCTCATCACAAAATTCTGATAAAGACATAAAGGATTAGGGTTTTCTTTCTTCTCCTCACCCTCTTGAGGTATGGGTAAGGTTAATAAGGTTTAAGGAATCCTCCAAGAAATTAATGAAAGGCATGTAAATAAGATGTCATGGACATAATCTTAATAGAGTAAGCGAAAAATAAATAATAGATACATGCTTAGGTCGTATGACATAAGATTTCATGTCCTCATAAGGGACCTAAGGTTAGACATGCGTGACAGGAGGATAAGTTAGTCTTGGAGATAAAGATCTCCATTTCAAGTAGAGACGTGGCACATCCTCAGAGGATGATGCTAACCCTAACCCTAAGTGAAGGTTAGAGAGAGATGAGTTGGACCAGGTGTTTGAAAGGACATGCCTTTGGGATATCATAGGATCCATGGGTGACCTAGCACCTTTGACAACCCAACCCTGGGAAGGGTCGTGCATGTTAGGGTAGCAGATAACTCCTTAGATGATGATGTTAGTGAAGGACCATAGAAACCCTATCGGCTTGTGCAAGTAGGGCATAGCTGGCACCTAGGGCACATCATAATGCTGACAGTAGGATGAAACCTTGGATGATCTTGAGCAACCATAAGTTCAAACCCAGGCTTCACCCAAGTGGAGCATGCTTTTGAGTTAGATCCTTCATGAAGAAAGGACATCTAATGGTGAGGTTGGATGTGGGGTTAGTTCTAGAGGGAGCAGGAAACCCAGCAAGAAGGTTGGAAGCCTAAAACCCTGAACAATGGATGACAGTGGTTGCCTCATAAGTTGATGATATGTTGGTTGCCATTAGAGGGACCAAACCCTAGGGAGTGAAGATGAAGCATCTGGTGCCTATGTGCCTACAGTATAGGTGTTTACCTTCTGAGGTGGGAAGAAGAGTTCCTTAGACCTAGAGAGGTTTAGTGAACAGGTTCTGAGGCCTTGTACCTTGATGGTTGTCCTTAAGGAGGACCCAATCCTAAGTGTTGCTCGAGTTGAAGGATGACAAGAAGTGTATGTCATGCCTTTTGCATGCTTGGTTCGTAGTTAAGATATAGAGCATGCAGTTTGACACCTAAAAGTGAACCTAGGGTTCCTAGGCCTAAGAGGGGAAGTGGTATACCTAATGCTCATGATGAGAAGTTGAGTTCCTATAGAAGCGAGCATGGTAATCCTAATGTATAGAGGAAAAGGGGAACCCCTAAAGTTTAAGGTGCGTTTGATGAACCCCTCACAGCTAGGTTGATGATAAAGAAAGGTATGATCTTGATCCAACATTGAGGAAAGAGGACAAGTATGACCTAGCATGGTACAATAAGTGATATGCTCATGCCTTAATGGCTTGCTAGGGTTAAGTAGGCTCATGTGGATGTAAACCCTAGACCTAAGAGCTTTTGTGACCTTAGAGATAGTTTTCCTCCCATCCTGGGAGAGGGACCCCTTTGAAAGGGTGTATATCAGTTTTGTTGGTTCAAGGTAACCTAAAGAGGTCTCATAGGATCTTGAGAAGATAAGTGAAAGGTACATAGTATGATAATGAATCTACAGACCCATAGATATCCATCTCTATTGCATGTGAATGTGTTACCATGGAGGTAACCAGTATGGGGCTTGACCAAGGTAGGCAGGTTGCCATGATGCCTATGAACGGATGAGAGTCAGCCCATGAATGTAGAAAGAGAGATGATGCAGGCTTGGGTAAGGTTCTAAGTGAACATGTTCTATAATGGAGAATCCTAAGTCTATCCTAGGGTCAGGTAGGACCAATGAAAGTAAGAGTTGCCTAATTCCCCAGTTGCACATGACCATAGGGTCAGGAGGTAACAACTATCATTGTCTGAGGTCCATGGGTTAGGAGATTGATCACCTTCATGAACTCATGGGACCCAAAGGGCAGATGAGTAGGGTACTCTCTTGATGCATGAGGGAAGAGGGATGAACCCAAAAAGAGTCGGTACCCTATAGACCTAGAGGAGATGACCAAGGATATAAACCTCAGTAGGTTCAAGACTAGTTTGATATTGTGCTATTTAAGATGAAGAGAAATATGTGGCATGTTGCAACTTAGATTTAAAGGTGTACTGGCAAGGTGGGATGTACCATCTCTACCCTTGGAATAGGAAGAACTCTGTATTTGGACTGCAGCCAAATGCTTATTTCCTTTTGTTATGGGGGTGAGAGATAGGACATTATGCATGTCATACACCAAGGATAAGAGATGATGTAGGTTGGAACGTTTCTACAAGGAATGGGGATACAGAAGATATCCTACCCTGGTAAACTGAATGATACATGGATGGTTGGTAAACACTAAGAGGAATGAGGTAGTCCCCTTATGAGGATGTTTTTATCATGAGCTATGTGGAACTTACAAGTTATACCAGGTTGAGTTTGATCACCATGATGATGGAATCAGAGAGTGTTCTTATGAAGGTAAACATATAGTTTGAGGTGACATGATAAGTGAAATGCATGGATGTGTAATGTCACCTAATGCCTAAGGATGTGAAGTGGTAATGGATGCTCTGGTTGAGATACATCTGACTTGTTTGGCTAGAAGCTAGAAAGGGTTGATTGGCTAACCTTAAGTTCGAAAAGGAGAGGTGTTTGGATAACACTCAGATGTAACAAGATACATTGAAAAGTTATGGTTGTTTGGTTAGCCAGTGTAGTTCTGGATGCAATGAATGGATGGTGGTAAAACCTCAGATGTACTTCTTTGGAAGAGAAGGTGATGAAACACCGACTAGAGTGGTTTAGGGTTTCAGAGGAATCGATCTTCGAAGAATCATGACATACAGGAAATCATGATACACCATGGAAAATGGCAATAGCACTTTAGATGCTTAAGATGAAGTGGCATGTGGTTTATGACCATGCAAGCTAGGAGGTAAAGGAAGAACCCCAGTAACCCAGTGTATCGATATAGAGGACAAAAGAGTCCCTGAGAGGGAATGGGAGTTCACCACTATGGATGTTGTGATAAGTCTCCCCTTGACCAAGAAAGGTCAGTTTGCAATATGGGTTATAGTAGGTCACCTTACCTAGATGACATCAGAAAGAAAGAGTTCTGTTAAGGGATAGATCTAGTTGAACTACCCATGAGAGAGATGGTTCAACTATACCAGGAAGTGAGTTCAAAGGTTCTTGAGGTTGACCTAAAGGTTCACTTCCATAAAGTGGAAGTAGGTACATGAAGAACTCAATGTTAGTATAGTTTATCACCCCTAACTATGGTTAGTATGATCCAGACTAAAGGGTCTGATGAGGGCATGTGTACTCGTTCAGGGTGATATCTAGAGACAGTTCTTGTCCTATGAAAGAGGTGACAATGACCACAATAGCCAATATCGGGTTTTATATGAAGCTCTGTAAGGGAGGTTGTGTCGGTCACCACTTCAGTAAGGTGATGTTGGTGAAAGGACCACATGATGGTTAGGAAAGTACCACATGATGGTTAGAAAAAGGGACCCCAGTGCATGTAGATGAAGTCACTTTGATTGTGCAAGGGCTGAAAGGAGCCTAGAGACGATGAGAGTCGTGAGCAGATGCAAAGTAGACTGACATACAAGTTACTGTGGGAGAAAATGTGACATGAAAATCTGACCCCTCTAAGTTATAACTAAGAGAGTTGAGTCCCCGATACATGGGTCCATTATAGATGGATGGGTGGAGAAGCTTTGGTTTGACCCTACCCCTCAGGATAGAGTAATGGGGGATGTTTTCCATGTGTCCAATTTAGAGCACTATGTGAGGTACCCCGACCATGTGCTGAGCAATGAACCTAGTGAGCCCCAAGGGAGGCTGAAATGGCCTGAGTCACCTGTGTAGTTTATAGACAACAGGATGAAAGGACTCAGAGAAAAGAATATGTGATGATAAAGGTTCTTTGAAAATTCCATGAGTACGGCAAAGACACATAGGGGTCAATGATGGACATGGAAAAGTCTTATCCTGAATTGGTGTTTGCTTGTTTGAATTTTGAGGACACAATTCCTATAAGAGGGGAAGGATGTTATAACCCCAATTTTTGGGTACAATTAGTGAGAAATGTGATTTCTCGTATTAAGATAATTGAACAAATAATGATGTGATTTGTTTTGAATAAATGGATTCCTTTCATAATAGCCTTGATTGGTTGCTTTGTGGGCTTTATTAGCTATTGGGCCCAAATAACAAAGAAAATTTAATTAGTAATGAATAATTGAATATTTGAGGAAAGAATAATGTGGAAACCTCTAGAAGGAAAATCCAAAGAGGATTTTATGCCTCTTGGGTTCCTTGGGTACCAAGGAGTCCAAGGTTGTAAAAAAAAGCAATATGAAAAGAAAAGATTAAATAAGTATTGCTTTATGAAGAAAGAAATTGAAAACATTGATGAAATGTGGAAATTATGTGAAAAGATGTATAATTGAATTATTTTTGATGGAATTTCATATTCCAAGGACTCCTAATGATAAAAGGAATACCAATGAGGAAAATAAAAGCGAAATAAAGAAGAAATCCTCAAAAAGAACTATTTTAATGAGAAATAAACAAGATAATAAGAAATGATGAAGAATAGTGCATTTAGATGCATCTACAAGGATAATAAATATCCAATAAATAGTATTTTGAGATAATAGATTCCTTGGGGTTCAAGGAACTCAGAATCAAGAAATAATGATAAAAGAAATAAAGAAGAGATAGGAAATATGTTTAATATGATGATAATTTGCATATTAAGAAAAGGAATTGAATCATTATATTAATGAAACCAAATTTTGCAGGATGAAACATAAGACTGTAATCAAGATTCCCTAAAAATGTGGGAAAGAAAAGAGTAACCAATTGAGAGATATGATTTTTCCAAAATCCCATTGGAATAGGAATAAAATTCGAATAATAGGAAATTACTTTCCTTTTGATCTAGCGCTTGTGATGAGAGCCATTGGATTGAAATCCAACGGGCACTGCTCATCGTCCAGGTCCCAGTGGGACTAGGACTTTGGGGCTTGCAGGTTGATTTTTCAATCCTGTTTTCTCGAGAATCCAATGTTTAAGCAATTATGGAAACCATCCCGTTGGATTCGGGAGAGCAAGCCGAAGGGTTTCACCCTTGGTTCGAGTAGGGTTTCGTCTCCGATTGGGAAAGTTCCCAATCCAGCTGGTGTGTGGCTGAACCTATATATAGGAGGTTTTTGGAGAGCGTGAGCATATCTTATTGCTAGCCCAACCTCTGTAGTTTTGTACGAGGAGCACTTTGGTGCGCTCAATTGGCAGTTTCTTCCTGATCTGCAGCCCGACACCTCGGCGACCCTCGCCGGAGTTTGGTGAGTAGGGGACGAGCTTGGAGGAGTTCAGGGAGGAAATTGGACCCGCCACCAGCTTCGTCGAGGGGAGGCGGAGCTCCCTGATCGATCGCTGTGAGCCGAGGGCGGCGGAAGCTCCGAGTCAACCTCCAGGTTGACCGCGCGAGCTGCTGGGTCTAAGGTAGGAGACGACCTGGTGAGCGTCCGATCTGAGACCACGGTGGTCTCAGTAGCATCTGACGCTCCAGAGGAGGAGCGACCTTGCTAGAGGGTGTGCGACCAGAGCCGTTAGATCCAAGGGCGGATCACAGGACTACAAATCAAGCGGCTAGCGAATTTTTTGGTAATGATTTCTTTTTAATCGAATATTCAGAAAAGGGGGTTTTCTTGCAAAATTAATAGAAATTGCTAGGAGTGTCCAATGGGAAAACTTTATATATGAAATTTGTGTAGAAAAATACGAGGAACATGATAAAAATACTTTGAAAACCTAGTTCTATCTGTTTTGCAAAAAAGTACCAAAATTTGTTAATAAAGTGTATTAAGAATTGATGAGAAACCCTAATTGCATGATTAAAGTGTATTTTGGTAAATCAATAGGTCAAATTGATAAGTTTAACTTTGTTAATGATAAAGGCGATATGATTATCAGTTTGAATGCAAAAGTGTAAGATTTAGAGTTATAATGCCTAAAAGGAAGTTAATTTACATGGAAACCCTGATTTGGGATAAAAGGAGATAAAAAGCATGTTTTTGTGGAATAAGATAATTAGATGCTTAATAAAGGAAATTTACAGAGAAATTAGGGGTTTTATGTAGTTTAATAAATTAAGAATGATAATAAGGAAAGAAGAAGTGAAAACCCTAATTTCTAAAGGAACCCTAAAATAGGAACTGAAACCCTAAATAATATGATGAAAATTGGATAAATATTAATAAAAGGAAAATTGTCCTTTTATTTCAGGATTTGCTTGTTGATTGGATTTCTCTACATATTAATTCTATCTTGAAATCTGTAATCAAAGGTATGTGGTTACTTATGAATAACCGTTTAGTTTTCCGATGGTTTCTCGGACGTTTAATCACATTGAATGCAACTAAACTGTTTGGATGTTCATATTGCAATTATAAAGTGACTATGACTATCACTTAATGAATATGCCTATAAACTCAGATCCTGGTTCTCTCTATGGAATAATAGCTATCCTAGTACATGGCTGCCTATGGGTAGGTCCATCAGGTTAGAGAAAGACCTAGTACATGGCTACCTATTGGGTAGGTCCATCAGGTCTATGGTTGACTTAGTACATGACAACCATGGAGGTAGGACCATCAAGTCATAATGAGTTAGATATTGGGCTATCTTCGGATAGTTCCATGTGACTCTATTACCTAAAAGAGAGGTGATATTCATGTCCACTACAGGGACAACCCAGAGTTCGAGAATATGTATGGATTGAGTTGTATGGCTTAAAATGTAATCTTGATTGTTAAATGATTAATTGAATGATTATATTGTTAACATAGTTGAACATTATCTATTTCCCCCACATACCAGCTTCGGCTAACCGATGTTTTGTTTGTCAGCATTTTAGGTACAATGAAAAGTACAAACAGTAAAGCGACACCTTGTGAATTCAAGAATTAAAGAACAAGGAGGAATTAGATAGAATAGTTCAGCTGAGGTTAGAAGTTAGTTTGTTCCCAACTTTTCAAGGTATGCAAAGAACAATTTTATTACCATTTTCAGTATAGTCTGCTAGAATTTAATAATTGTTTATGGTTATATGTCGAACCTTTGATCTGGGATTAATGGGTGCGACTTCAACCTCTTGGTCTCCCTTAATTGGGGGTTATCGGGAGGTGGGGTCGTAACAAATTAATCTCGTGATTAGCTAAATATTCCTTGACATTGATTGTTAAAAACTATCTTTTCCATTCTTAAGAGAAAGGTTTGTCGATCCTATAGGTGTATCAACCCAATACGCTTTTGAGGAAGTTTATCCTACTTCATCATATTGTCAAAAAAGTACCCTTTCTTCTCACAGTTGAAAGCAGGTCTTTTTGCAAAAATATATTTACCTTCATGGAACCACCCACTTTGTTGGGAAATAGGGCAATATAACATAATGGAACCAACACATCTTTCCATTTCCCAAGTGTAGATCTCATAGAGAATAATATACTGAGAAGGAAGCAAGAAAGAAACACCTTGTTGTAGAGCTACTATGTCACATTCCTTACTCGTGGGTGTTCGTTGCTCAAAGAGGTACAAGGATAGCAGTTAACAACATCCTTCCAACATAGTTACACAATGCCTGCTTCTATACTAAGTCCATGTGGACGATGGAAAACTCATCATTGAATTACTTGAGCCAATGGATGAGGATCATCCCCTCACTTGGCGACATGATCTTGTCCTACACTATCTTCTTCTCTCTCACCATTAGGGTAACAATGTCGAGGGTTCACACATCAATGCATGGTACTGAAACCCTAGACATAGTTCCCATTTAGGTCATGAAGAAAGAATAAGATTTATAAAAGAAATCAAGAAATGAAAAGAAAAAAACTTTGTTAATTGACACATTCAACGAAAGCCATCCGAATTACTGAACACCCCAATCCATTGACAAGATAATGTCAAATCATTCTGGAAATGATCTATTGATTGACTAATTTTTTCCAGATGATAGATTGGACTGCTAGTCGATCATTTAGTCTGATTTTGTCTAGTCAGTTGACTTGACTTTCTGGTCAATTGTCTAGTCTCATCTTTTCTAGTCGATAAGTTGTACTTTCTTGTCAATAAAATGGAATTTCAAGCAATTGTTTGGTATTCTAGACAATATAAGGTTGTTCTAGTTGATTTTCTATATCATTTAATAACCAATATAACTTGTATAAATAATTATAATCATTTCCATTATGCATCCTACACATGTTACCGATCAGTCTCCAAGTTACATTTTTAGTGGTGTCTATATTCATATTACGAGTTAACAAGAAATTATTGGTATGCATCAACAAATTATGTCAATCTAAGTAATTTGTTATGTTGGAGAAGAACCTCAACCATATATTCCTTTTGTCTCTAATATCCAAATTGAATCCAAGGAATGTAATCCTCATCTTGTTAATGTCCATACTTTGTTCCTTGTTTAAGAGTAGACTATTTAAAGTACATGTGAGATCAATAAGAAATATTAGCTCAAAGAGCGTCGACATTCATTTCATAGTCTCAATTATCAAGTGGTTGGGATATATACTACAATAGGAGGAACAAAGTCCATCTTCATCACTCAAAATTATTAACACATGTCACAATGCACCCAAGCACTACTTTTATGGTAAGCCTTATTCAAGGCCGTGTTGAGTAGTGTTGAAGTATGTTAAGAAATAAGTGATCATCATAATTAAATCAACTCTAAGGACCAAAAACACCACTATCACATTGAGATATGATTCTGACTATCATTGCTAGTTTCCATGTATCATATTAAAAGAAGGTCTTTACGGTATGCTTGTTCATTGGAAATTACCTATGTGTTTGACTTTATATCAAAAATATTGACCAATGATACATAGTCATCTATCAAGACATATACTAGTCTTGTGTTTTATTTTTGTCCTCATTTGCACAAAAGAATATGAGTAAAGACCTAGATAAGAGTGAATGCTCTTAACATACACATGATCTCATGGTTAGATCGCCAAACAAAAATAATATGTCATTGAAGAATACATCCTTTGGACATTATAATATGCAATAAATACCATAGTAAATAGAACAAATAAAAATGTCATACACTAGTACATATCTGACCTCTAATGTCACTCTTCCTCACATCAGTTATATTGAAAAAATGATACAATATAGAAAACAACATCGGTTAACCAGCACAAACATCACCACTAATCAAATCCTTACAATTCAGAATGGACACGGATACCACTTTGTCTTTGACATTGTTACACTTTTACAAAACTGATGTCAAAAATTACCCACGAAATACAAATTTTTAGGGAAAAATATTTGCATCAAAAAATTTTAAGATGATGTCGGTTGTGTTGTAACCGACCAAATACACCTTCACATGAAATAAATTTTTCCTCCAAGATACTTCTAGCATCAGTTGTTTCTCCACAAAATTGACATTGATTCATAGGAAAAAAAACATGAAAAATGGCACAATTGGTCCAGATTTTTTGTCAAGAAACTGGCGTCAGAGGGTTCTCACCACGTCCCCATGAAAAATGTTTTACCCCCAAATTGCACTATAATGTCATTTCTACTAGAAGAAATTGATGAATCATGCCATAATGAGGCCACTTTTTTTCATTCAGATAATGGCCTCTGGGTCAGTTTCTTAAACTAAGCCAATGTCTAAGTCACTATGTTAGGTGTCAGTTTTTGGGGTACAACCAATAAATCAGGTACATAGGTAGGCTGATTTTTTTTGTTCCGATAATGGCCTCTTGCATCAATTTTTTTAGCTTTAACCAATGTCAAAGTCACTAGGTTAGTGTCAATTCATTGGAAAAAATTGACGTCTATGTACTTAGCTTCTAATTTTTTAAATAACTGATGACTATGTCCCACTTAATACCACTCATAAAATTTATTTCCCCCATTTTCTATTCAGACACCCTAACTTTAGTTTGCTTAGGTGATCATCACTTCTGCTCCACTACTCAAGCTATTGTCCCTGGTTTTCGCATTGTCGCCGCAACTAGAGCTTGCCATCGTCGCTGGAGCTGGATGTGGCCACTGGAGCTTGTCGCCACTACTATTGGAACTTGCGGTCATCACTACTGGAGTCAATGCCGCTGTTGGAGCTAGACGTCCTTCCCACTTGTGCTAGGCACTTTCGCCGCCATTGCCGTCATGGCCTCTTTAGTCTCCGTCACCTCTTTGGTATCCATATAAGAAGGTACATACCCTGCATTCCTAAGCTTCTTTGTTGGACATACATCTTATTGACCCTTTGAATATGCCCTTTAGACACTAGTTCAGAGAGATGGTAGAGGTTTTTGTTATATAATCATTCACAAACAATCTACTCACTAAGATTGAAAATTATATGACAGTAATCAACAATATATGGTGATAATCATCACCAATGGGCAACTAAGAATTTTCCTATTTGGTTCCTTCTCCTAGGGATTGAATGATGTGTATCAAAACCTGATATTCCCACCCTCAAGTTTGGGATACCATTTTTCATTTTTCCTGATGATTGATTATCACTCCTTCATATAAGTGATGCACTCTACACTTATCAATAGTAGTAAACACTATGAGGGGGTTACTAGTTAGATATCCATAAAATTTTAATCACTAGAAAACTTCTTTCGTTAGATCTATCATTTTTTATTATATTCTCCACTTTCATTGAACAATAAACCAATTTAATTTTAGAGATTTTAGAACATGAAATTGAAATATGTACCTTTAATTTTGTGTTTAATTATGTGTTTTGAAAGTACTCAATTTCCTCCATAGATGCATATCATCTTCAATCAAGCCTCCTCTAAATGCATCCTTCATATCACATGTTTTAGTAACACTATTTAATGAGATATTTCATTCCATCAACATTTGTCATAATTATTAAGTGGAAGTTATATGTTAAATCATAAAAATGAAAAATATGGAATCCTAACATGTAATAAAAATTAGATCAAGGGTGCCAATGTTTCCATGTAGTCTCCCAACATGAAAACATTATCTTTTATCCTAGAAACCCATCCAACGTTTACACATTAGCAGTAAATCTTGGATAGTCCCCAGTTTGGGACTATTCTTGAACACTTAATCTCACTTAGGATGTAAGTGTATAATGTATATTTGGTTTTCTATATGTTTCATCAACACTTCCCTATTTGTTCTCTAAGTACGTATGTTGGTGGATATTTGACCATCTACATCGGTGTATTTGGATAACTACACAGAAATGCTAGCAAAGTTATCTTAAAAAATTAATATACATTATACACTTACTAGTGAGATTAGGTGTTCAAAAATGGGCTAGGTGGTACACACATTCATTACTGAACCCTATACCCTAATTTGTAAATCTTAAACCATAAACCCTAATATGTAAAACCTAAACCCTTTTTTGTAAACCATAAACCCTAAATAAACCCTAAACCCAGATCTATAAACCCTAAATAATATGCCCAAATATGTATATACTAAACCTAATTTGTAAACCATAAACATTAATACAAGTTTTCTCTTTGATCATAGAATAGATAGATCATCGATGTCCATTCCAAATTGTTGCTGCAAAGTTTATTACTAGTCTTGAGCCGTTTATAAGATTTGTAGAGGAACATAGGAAACGACCTGGAGATAGATTCTATTGTCCATGTAGGCAATGTAGTAACACCTTCAAAATTGGGACTGTTGAAGAAATCACAAGTCATGTCATGTGCAACATGATTGTACATGGCTATACATAATGGTATTGACATGAAAAAAATCCAACCATGAGATTAGTAGATGTCGATAACAATATTGGTATTGAAGAGAAAGTTGTTGTCGATGATGTATATGTGAATGAACTGATTTCGATAGACATGGTTGATGTGATACTAGATAGTTGTAGGGTAGAGCACACTGATCCACCTTCCTTATTTAGAAACATTGTGCATGATGCTAAGAAACCATTATACATAGGATGTACTAAGTTAATGAAGCTGATCGATGTGTTGCGATTGTATACTCTGAGTCCTAACAATAAATAGAGCAACAAAAGATTCATGTCATTGTTGAAAGAAATTCTTCCTGAAGGCAACGAGCTTCCAATATCAACATACAAATTAAGAAAAATATTATGCCCAATGGGAATGAAGGCTAAGAAGATGCATGCATATCGAATGATTATGCGTTATTTCAAAAGGACTATGTTGATTTGAAGATTGTCCAAAATGTGGGGCATCAAGGTATAAAATGACAACTTTTGGGAAGTCCAAAATTGTCTCTCTTGACAAGTTGATGTGGTAACTACCTATAATAAAACAATTTCAACATTTGTTTTCCAATAACATGGTTGTGGAGAATTTAATGTGGCATGCAGAGGTAAAGAAAAATAATGATGGGATCATATGACATGCATCTCATTCCCCACAATGCAAGAAGATTGATTTATTGTACCCTGAATTTGGTGAAGACGTTAAGAATCTAAGACTTGGGCTTTGTACCGGTGGGATGAATTCATACAACACATCTAGCAGCCAACATAGCACTTGGCCTATTATGATTTTTATATACAATCTTTTTTCCTAGATGCATATGAAAAATAAGTATGTTGTGTTGTCTTTGTTAATATCGGATCCTAAACAACTTCGTAATGATATCAATGTTTATCTTGAACCTCTGATTGATGACTTAAAGAAACATTGGGGAGAAGGTGTGATTACCTATGATGCTTAGAGTAGAGAGACATTTAGTTTGCATTCTATGTTGTTTTGCTCTATAAATGGCTTTCCAACATATGGGAAATTGTCTAGATACAATTTAAAAGTATCCAAAGCATGCCCTATATGTGAAGTGAACACTAATTTAATACTACTAAAACATGATGGGAAGACTATATATCTTGATCATTGAAGATTTCTTTCAAAAGTTCATCCTTACTCAAGGTTGCACAAAGCTTTCAACGGATTGAGTTAGGAATGAAGTGACCCTAAACCTACATTATGGGACGTTGTTTATGAAAGTGTAAAAGACTTTGTCAATTCATTTGGTATGAGAGCACAACATACCATTCCCACACACAAAGACAAATCTTTATAGAAGAAGCGGTCAATATTCCAACATATTCCTTATTGGAGTTCTTTTGCATTTAGGCATTGTATCAATGTCATGCTCGTTGAAAAAAATGTCTCTAATAGTGTCGTTGGTACTCTATTGAATATACCAGGTAGGACTAAACATGTCATCAAATACAGAATGGACCGACATGTAATTGGAATAAGGAAATAATTAACCAAAGAAGTTAGTAGTGATCGAAAAAAATATTTAACTCCTCCTTTATATACATTTTCGAGAAAGGAGAACAAAACATTTTGTGAGTGCTTGCTTAATGTTAAGGTACCACATAGATATTCTTCCAATATTTGTAGACTAGTGTCAATGAAGGATATGAAGCTGATAGGTCTTAAATATCATGATTATCACACTCTAATGCAACAAATATTACCCATTGCAATTCGATCAATATTGCCAAAGCATGTAAGCTTTGTAATCACCAGGATTTGTTTCTTCTTCAAAACTCTATGTAGTATAGTTATTGATCCTGAGAATCTCAATAAGTTGCAAAGATCATTGGTTGTTACCCTATGCAGCTTGAGATGTATTTTCCTCCTTCATTCTTTGATATCATGGTAAATCTTGTTGTCCATCTGACAAGTGAAGTGAAAATGTTGGGATGAGTTTTCTTGCATTGGATGTATTCTTTTGAACGGTACATGAGTGTTTTTGAAGGTGATGTTTAAAACCATTATCAACCTGAAGGAAGTATTATTGTGGGCTATGTGTCTAGGGAGGTTATGGACTTTTGTAATGAATTTCTAAGTTGTAATTAAGATCTTGAAAACAAAAAGAATATTGAGGACTGTTCTGACAAAGGGACTTTAGGATCATGAGTGAAAGTAATCAGTTATGAGATGTGGGAACAAGCAGACTTGTATATTTTACACAACATCAAAGAAGTGAGTAGTTATATCACCAAACATACCAATTTCATCAAGACAAAATATCATCGAGCCAACTCAATGTGGCTTGATAGAGAGCATGACAAGACATTTATTAGGTGGTTTGAAGATAAAGTCTTATGTCAACTATCTCAAACACTAAATAATGTTGTTGAAAATATCAATTGGCTCACCTATAAACCAAAAATGAATGTTATGTCTTATGAAGGGTTTGACATAAATGGATTTTCATATTACACAATGTGTCAAGATGATAAGAGTGTCATCCAAAATACTGGGGTCACCCTTCAAGAATCTCTATTTTATTTTTCTAATCCAACGAATAAGAGTCCACGTGACTCTACAATGTCATATCACAATGTCATTAAAGATATATGGGAGTTTGATAATACATATTTGAGAGCTTCGATCTTCAAGTGTAATTGGGTTGATAACACCAAAGGAGTTGTGGTGGATGAATTGATTTTCACAGTAGTGAATTTGAAAAGATTGGTGAGAAGGGTGAACCATTCATAATGGCATCATAGGTGAAGCAAGAATTTGGTATTGATGATCCTAAAAATGAAAAATAATCAGTGTTTCAACCTAGTAAAAGGAAATTCATTATATATCCTATATATGAAGAAGAGTACTATGACAAGTATTATGACTCTTATCCATTCTCAGTTGGCTTGCCAACACGAAATATTGATGATGACACTGACTTATATATGCATGGAGATCACAATGAGGGAATATTAATTGATACAAGATCCAAATATTAGAGGCATGTTTTTATTCTTTTAAATGTCATATAAGCATTTTATATTCTTTAATACTTTTTTTTGTGACATGGGAACCACTCCCACACGAGTGCCACTTTTGTGACCCCCGCAGGCAGTGTAAACCCCCGGATGGACCCCCTAACCCGTACGGGGGGCCACCAGAAACCACATTGTTGGCCGACCGACTGACGAGTGAGGTATGGATTCTGGGGGTAGCCAGGAGTCGAACCCGTGACCTCTCACAGAGGCCTTGCGAGCCGCACCACCTGAGCTACACCCCACCGACAACATTCTTTAATACTTTTAGTACATTGTTTGACTATTTTTGATATGGGATTTGTAACATCCCTGACCTGGGTTATGCGTAACCCTAGATGTTTTACTTAATAAAGTTGATTATATGATTTCTCTTATCTCTTGAAAGTAATTACGGCTCAAGAGGAACTTATATTTCAATTTTAGTCATTTTTGAATAATGTTGAAATAATGTTTTACTTGTTTTCGACTAAATTGCAAATTACCCAAGTTGAGGGGTTAAATTGCAAATTGTGCATGACAATATGTTCCTCATGTGTTGAAGCATCATGATAATGAAGATGATGCAAAGGTATGTCTTGTGGTAGTCTGAGTACCAAGAAAGAGCTGATAAAGCAATGTTTGTGTATTAAAACCTAGTTTTTGTGTAATGTGCAATTTACCCAAAACCTAGGGTTCAATATGCAAATTACCAATTCAAGAAGGTCCCTCATGTTTCTTGACATCATGTCTAGCAAATAAAAAGAGAGGGGTGCCTCATTTCAATCACTTTGGAGGAGAGAGAATCTTGATATTAAAATAATCAAGATTTAAGCATAATTGGAACTTTACTTCCATTTACTGCAAAAATAAATAAAATAATTAAAGAGCCCTTCAACCAAAAGTTGAGGGATGAATTTGCAAAAGGGTTGGATGATCTTGTGCCTTGCAAAGGCACGAAAATATCCAAAGGAAGTGGATAACTCACTCACATTATTATAAGAAAAAGAAATATCCACTCACTTATGGATATTAGTATAATATGATTTAAGGTGCTTAATTTGCTTTTCTTTAAATCATGGATAATTGAGAGGAATAAGAGGCAAAGAGGATAGCCTCGTATACAAGGAATTGAGGGGGAAGAGGCAGCACTAATTTTGGAATTAAAAGAATTTTTTTATGAGGCATTTTCTCTCTCATTGATTTTCTTATAAAAACACCCTTTACAAGCCAAATCAAAGGCTTTTTTTATTCCACTTTTTCTTTTTGCTTGGACAACAAACAAGGAGCTTTGGAGAATCAGGAGGACGACCCCCAAACTTTTGGAAAGCTTCTTTACCTTCATTCACCTTGATTCCATGGTGGAAATCGAAAATTAATGCATGAATTCTTCATATCTCGATCCCCTCTTCAATTCTAACCTTTCCTTTTCACTCAAAGCTTGAGGACGAGCCTTGGGATAGTGAAAGGAGTTGCATCCACCATTTTTGACGTGAGCTTGAAGCTTTGGAGCTCAATTGGAGACGCGTTTTATAACTTGAATCCTTAATATTGTTATTGCATTCAATTCCTTATCAATTGATGATCCTTTCTTCATTCCCAAAATTTTATTTGGTTGATTGATGCAATCACCAAGAAAATCATAGAAAGTTTTATGGGTTTGGAGATTGATGATGATGACATCATCCTAAGCACACACCTCAAAAATATCATAGGCAAATGGTTTCAATTGTTTGACCAAACAGTTTCAATGAGTTGGTCCAAACAGTTTCACCAAACCATTTGGAGACAAAACAGTTTGCAAACCGTTTGGAGGACTGAACCCCAAACCGTTTGGAAGGGTTGACCATTTGGATGGGTTGACTGTTTGAGGTCAGAACCCTAGTACTTGTTGGATGATGATCCAATGGATCCAATTAGTTGATTCAATATAAAGACAATCCTCCAATTGGAAACCCTAATCGGCTAAGTGCTGAAATTGCAATTGTATAATTTAATGCTTTGGGTTGACTAACACAAATGATCTCAAGACCGTTTAGAGGTTACCCAAATGGTCTCCAGACCGTTTGGAGGTCACCCAAATGGTATAAAGACCGTTTGGAGGTCAACGGAGACTGTTTGGAAGTTTTTGAGGAAGTATGATTAGATGGTTGAAGATCCAATGATGTTACATTGAAATACAATTAATAGCTTAATTGATGATTGATTCAATGATGCAAACCCTAATTGAATTCCATAGATTTCAATGATGGATTGGGAAAACGTTCTCAAGACCGTTTTGAGGTCATCCAAACGTCCTCAAGAGCGTTTGAGGTCAGGTCATGATCTAGCGAAGTGGTTATTTAATGCTTAAAATCGAATTTGTTCCACAATGTCAACCATTGATGGTTCCTCAATTTCAAAACCCTAAGTGATGGTTTCTTGATTATAAAACCTAGTTCAATTGGGTTCAAAACCTTAATTTAAGGTCCAATTGAAGGGTGATTCAATGGTTCAATTGAAGAATAAATTAGTGGTCCAATTAATAGATGGTTCAATGAGTGAAACCCTAAATTGACTAAGTGATGGAAGACCCTTTTGGTCCATTCAATTTTGAGAGGGTTTGGACCAAACGCTCTTAAGACCATTTGAGCCCAAACAATCTCAAGACCGTTTGAGTCCAAATGGTCTCAAGACCGTTTGGGACCAAACGGTCTCAAACCGTTTGGAGACCCAAGCTCATTCAGTTTCAATATGTTTTGTTTAAACGGTTTCAAGCATCAATCTTGTTAAATAGTTTCAAACCGTTTGAACTCAATTGGTCAAGACCGTTTGAGGTCTAAGTGACCAAGACCGTTTGGGGTCTAAGTTGCCAAGACTTTTTGAGGATTAAATTAGTTAAACCATTTGGGCACCTAATATGATTAAAGGTCAGCGAGCTACTTGATTGATAATGATGTAGATTAAAGGTGATCATAATGGTTAACCCTACTGTGTATACTTAAATGAAGAGCTGACCTAGATTAATCTTGAAGTATTTAAAATCCTAGAGAGGATAAGAGAGAGAGACAAGAATTCTTGTATAATTAAACTCTAATTCCCTCATTATGAACAAAATATGTAATTAGGGTTTGATCCTTAATATAGAGATCATGTAACCTTCATTGAAAAGATTAATGAGCCTTGACCCTAATTTAGTGCAAAGCCATGTGAAACCCTAATTTAGGGCAAAGCTATGTTTGAAACCCTAATTTAGGGGAAAGATAGGTGAAACCCTAATTAAGGGAGATGTCAAGTGAAATATTAATTTCAGATAATACTATGTGAAACCCTGATATAGAAGGATGATATGTGAAACTTAAAAGAAGAGTGATACTAGGTGAAATCCATATGTATGGGAGATGTTATGTGAGCCTCAATTTATAAATATGGAAAATCCTATTCCTAATAATGGAATAGTGATTAATGTATTGAAAAATTTAACACCTAGAGAGGTTGATAATGAATATCCTTATATCAATAGTTCCTAACTCAAGGGTGAATCCATATAATTGGAAATGGTTGTATATTCTAAATAAGTGACTTATGACCAATACATTACATGTTAAATGTGATGAACTGATGTATAAAGTATTAGGATGAGGAATACCCTAATACAAGCTAAGTGGATGAACTCAAGTAAGATAAAGGTGATGAGGGAAGTGATATATCAAGATATGATAGATATCACATCCATCATCTCAAGACTGATATACCTTGATGTGTTTTAAATCCAATATATATCTAGATGTGTGACACATGAAGTGTGTCATGTCAATTGTTACATTCAGATGTAATGCACTTTGATAAGTATAGGCTAACATGTGTTATGAAAAGGTTAATCCAAACCAATAAACTATGATGCAATCAGACTCTGGTAAAGGTGAGAGAGAAACTCATACTTTGTGTTGATAATTCATTTAATGATGAAGGATGAGAATAACTAAGTATGATTGAATACTTATGTTATCCATATTGATTCCTAGCTGTGTGAAGCAATGAAATAGGACTTGATCATTAATAATATGTTCTTGAGAACCTATTTGGTTATTTCTAGAAAACCCTAATAAAGGGTAATACTATGTGAATCCCTAATATAGGGTAATACTATGTGAATTTCTAATATAGGGTAATACTATGTGAATCCCTAATACAGGGTGTTACTATGTGAAACCCTAATACAAGGTGATTATATGTGAAGTCCTAACATAGGGTAATCCTATGTGAAGCTCAAGCACAGATTGATTAGTTATGAATGTGATAAGAAAACCCTTGTATTGCATGGTACTGATATATAATTATTATCATGAGTACTAATTATGCAGGTATGATGAGATAATGAGCATAGCCAAGTATGTGTTATGATGCTCTGTATATTGAAAATGTTTTATGGGCTTCATAAGCCATAATATGCCTTGTTGCTTCTTATGGGGTAATAAGACGTGATATGGGCCTTGTGAACTATGTGGAATACCTTGTGTAGTAAGAATCATAATGTTATAGGTTAGTTGACATGAAGGTATTAAGTTACATAATAAGTGGTAACAAGTATTCTATGATGAGTTAAGGGTTTGAATACCCATATGCTATATTCATGATGATTAACTTGTTATGAAATGGAAATGTACTTGTTGAGCTGAGGGATTAAGATCCCAATACTTTAAATAAAAGAATATGGCTATTGGCCATGATTCCAGAAAGACAATGTTGGGCTTTAGCTATTTGTTCTAAGCCTAAAAAGAGTATGTGTTGCAGTTATAACTCTATAGTGAATAAATGTTATACATGTTCTTCATATTCTTTAATGAATAAGCAACGTGCTACTCTATCAAGTTATAACTGTAATGCTTTAGATAGGAATAATGTTCTAATTTGTTAGACAATGGAATAACTACTGTTAATCAATTATGATTCCTCTACCCAAGTTTATCCTATTAAACTGTAATAATAATGTTTCTGGCGGAGAGTTATATCTCTCACTGGGACAATTTAAAATTGTCTCACCCCCCGTGGGAATCACATTTTTAGGTGGACAAAGACGAGGAGGCAGGAATCCTTCAGTAGGTGAAGAAAAACAGCAGTAGAAGCAAGGACAATAGTGAATTTTTTGGTGGAGACAGTGGCTGTTATGCCTTGTATAGATGTAAATAGAGTCCTATGTGTCGTGTATGTACTCTTAGGTCCTCGGAGTACAAGTTCGTGTTTTCGAGATTTTGGCTCAGTGCCCTGAGATTTTAGACTGCCTGTGTTTAGTTTCATAGGGTCGTTGATGCTTGTAATTCACAGAAAGAGATGATACATGACATGTACCTTTAAACCAGAATGTAAATGTGTTACTTTGGTTCTATGTAAGAAAGTTTTCCTTTGATGGTTCTTTTGGTAAAAAGGTTTAAATTTTTAGTGATTTTTTGTAATCCGCTGCTTAGTGAACACTTCCACATTAGTTAATCATGTTTCTGTGAGTTGGATGCCATAATTTAGTGGTATCAGAGCGCTAGGTTCGTTGAGTCTACAGAGACATAGGACTAAGATGTTGAGTCTGTTCGAATGTCTTCCAGTTCATCTGATAGTGACTTCTGCTCATATAGGAGGAGAAGAAAAACTTGAAGATGTCTGGGACACACGAAGAACACACTACTAATAGGAGTATTGCTACACCAGGAGGAGGTGCAAGAGAGAAGAATAAGGAAGGGCATGTACTTGAACAACCCCAGATTGACCCAGCCGTGATAGAAAACCCAACCCTCCATGCTCTATTTGAAAAATTCCTGACAACCATGACACACATGGAAGACAAGATGCCACCACCTGCACCTAGGGCACCATCCCACCATGAGGGATATGGAGTCGGCAAGACTTTTGAGAGGCTTCGTCGGGTTGGAGCCATAGATTATGCTAGAACATCTAATCCAGCAGATGCTGATTTGTGGCTGACCGAGTTGGAGGAGACTTTCAGGATCCTTGATATTCCTGAAGCCGAAAAGGTAGGACATGATGTGTACCTCCTAAAAGGGAGTGATGGTCATTGGTTATTGATATAAGAAGATAAGAGACCATGTGAAGAGATTGGATGAGAGGTATTCCAACGAGAGTTCGTTAATTGATACTTCCCTAATACATATCTAGACAAGAAGATCTCTCAATTTGAGAGGATCAGACAAGGACAGATGAATGTTAGTGAATATGAAGCTAAGTTCATGGAGTTGTTGCGGTTTTGTCCACAAATGGCAGTTAGTGATTAGGAAAGAATTTGGCATTTTGAGAAAGGGTTGAACGCTGAACTAACCACCCCGGTGTCTGCTTTAGAGAACATGAAGAGGTTTGCCACCTTTGTGGAGTCGGTAAGGAGGATAGAGAGGTATGGAATCGAGAAACGATAGACCAGTGGCAAGAAGGTGTACACTCAGTCTCAAGGACAAATATCTGAAAGTTTTAAGAAGCCAGGATTTTCTGCATCGGCAACACCATCGAGGTTCCATACCCAGACACAATGGACGTCAAGTAGGGGTAGGGATCGTAGTAATGCTCCAAGTAGAGCCACTAACATAGAATCAACATCGGTGACTGGATCTCACATGCACTATTTCGCACCCAAAATCTGTTACCAATGTAGACAACCAGGACATCTAGCAAAGGATTGTCCAAAAGGTAATTCGATGATGACTCAACCCCAGGGGTAGAGTCAGCAAGTCTCAAAGAGGAGGCAGTTCTCTAGTAACAATAGAGGGCATGGAAAGAGTCCCAGATAGGTCAAATGAGATAGTTTCGTTTTGATATTTCATTTCATGATTCTATGTGTTAAAGATAAGAAAGTAGTTGTTTTAAGCTTCCTCTGACTAGTCCTATAAGGACACAAGGAAGGTGAGAACTTGCATTTTACTCATAATTCTTTAAAATACTTTATAATCTCACTTATCTATGTGATAAAAGATGAGATATAGAAGTGATGCCAGAAGAAAAATCCAAAAATGAAAAATCTTGTGTGTATAATGATATGAAGAGTGAGGAACATGATAGTAAATAAAGTGCATACTACCTAATCTCAATATTAGTATACCCTGGCCAGGTATATGATTATTGGAGATAAGGCAAGTATGAAACTCTGAGATTGTTATCTTTCTGATTACTCTGATCAAGTAGTCATTCTGAAACAATCAAGAGAGTATAATGAAATAAAATAGGAATTCCTCAGTGAACTTTCCCAATTAAATAGGAATTACTCAGTGAATTTTCCCAATAAAATAGGAATTGCTCAGTGAACTTTCCTAATTAAATAGGAATTACTCGGTGAATTTTCCCAATAAAATAAGAATTGCTCAGTGAACTTTCCCAATTAAATAGGAATTACTCAGTGAATTTTCCCAATAAAATAGGAATTACTCAGTGAACTTTCCCAATTAAATAGGAATTACTCAGTTCATTTTCCCAAGAAAATAGGAATTACTCAGTGAACTTTCCCAATTAAATAGGAATTACTCAGTGAATTTTCCCAATAAAATAGGAATTGCTAAGTGAACTTTCCCAATTAAATAGGAATTACTCACTGAATTTTCCCAATAAAATAGGAATTGCTTAGTGAACTTTCCCAATTAAATAGGAATTACTTAGTGAATTTTCCCAATAAAATATGAATCGCTCAGTGAACTTTCCCAATTAAATAGGAATTACTCAGTGACTTTTCCCAATAAAATAGGAATTGCTTAGTGAACTTTCCCAATTAAATAGGAATTACTCAGTGAATTTTCCCAATTAAATAGGAATTGCTCAATGAACTTTCCCAATTATATAGGAATTACTCAATGAATTTTCCCAATAAAATAGGAATTTCTCAGTGAAATTTCCCAATTAAATAGGAATTACTCAGTGAATTTTCCCAATTAAATAGGAAGAGCTAAGTGAACCTTCCCAATTAAATAGGAAGAGTTATGTGAACCTTCCCAATTTAATAGGAAGAGCTAAGTGAACCTTCCTAATTAAATAGGAAGAGCTAAGTGAACCTTCCCAATTAAATAGGAAGTGCTAAGTGAACTTTCCCAAATGAATAAAGGATTGCTGAGTGGATTACCTCTGTTAAATGCATATGTTTCTCCTTTGATAAACAATCTTGGATGATGATAGGAGTATGTTACTTTGTGTTTCTTCCTTTCAATTAACATGGCAATCAAGTAAGTATTATGACTTTTGATGTGAATGGATTAGAAATAATCCGTTGATAGTTACTTACAAAAGTATCAGTTTGCTTTGGACTTTGGCTCCAAGATAATGATATATGGAACAAGCAATGGCCTAAGATAAAAGAAATACTTTATGCATGTACCTTTGGTGGTGATAGTAGAGAAATGAATATGGTAAGGATGAGATGTGTTGTCAACGCATATGATGAATACCAAAGTAGGGATTATGATACATGAGAAATAATAGATGATTATGTTGGTTATCTATATTAGCCAACTGTGAAATCAATCTTGTTACCTAAAATAATATGGATATCATATGTTAGGGGTATATGCTCTGCATAAACATAAACATTGACAAGGTTGAACTAATAGAAGGAACTTTGTGTGGATTAAAGATCTATGATATCTCTATAACATTTAGATGTTATGTGGAGACTTGATAGTATGATGAATGATTAAATTTTGTCTCTCCTTTTTCCTGCGATTTCGCGGACGAAATCCTTGTTAGGGGTTTATAATTTGTAACATCCCTGACCTGGGTTATGCTTTACCCTAGATGTTTTACTTAATCAAGTTGATTACATGCCTACTCTTATCTCTTGAAAAGTAATTAAGGCTCATGAGGAACTTATATTTCAATTTTAGTCCTTTTTGAATAATATTTAAATAATGTTCTACTTGTTTTGGACTAAATTGCAAATTACCCAAGTTGAGGGGTTAAATTGCAAATTGTGCATGACAATATGTTCCTCATGTGTTGAATCATCATGAGAATGAACATGATGCAGAGGTATGGCTTGTGGTAGCCTGAGTACCAAGAAAGAGATGATAAAGCAATGTTTGTGCATTAAAAACTAGTTTTGGTGTAATGTGCAATTTACCCAAAACCTAGGGTTTAATATGCAAATTACCACTTCAAGAAGGTCCCTCATGTTTCTTGACATCATTTAGAGAAAATAAAAAGAGAGGAGTGCCTCATTTGAATCACTTTGGAGGAGAGAGAATCTTGATATTAAAATAATCAAGATTTAATCATAATTGGAACTTTACTTCCATTTAATGCAAAAATAAATAAAATAATTAAAGATCCCTTCAACCAAAAGTTGAGGGATGAATTTGCAAAAGGTTTGGATGATCTTGTGACTTTCAAAGGCACGAAAATATCCAAAGCAAGTGGATAACTCACTCACATTATTACAAGAAAAAGAAATATCCACTCACTTATGGATATTAGTATAATATGATTTAAGGTGCTTAATTTGCTTTTCTTTAAATCATGGATAATTAAGAGGAATAAGAGGAAAATAAGATAGCCTCATATCCAATGAATTGAGGGGGAATAGGTGGCACTAATTTTGGAATTAAAATAATTTTTTTATGAGGCATTTTCTCTCATTGATTTTCTTATAAAAACACCCTTTACAAGCCAAAGGATTTTCCGATTCCACTTCTTCTCCTTTCTTGGAAAATGAACAAGGGAGCTTTGGAGGATCAGGAGGACGAACCCCAAACTTTTGGTAAGCTTCTTGACCTTCATTCACCTTGATTCCATGGTGGAAATCGAAAATTAATGCATGAATTCCTCATATCTCGATCCCCTCTTCAATTCTAACCATTCCTTTTTACTCAAAGCTTGAGGACGAGCCTTGGGATAGTGAAATGAGTTGCATCCACCATTGTTGACGTGATCTTGAAGCTTTGGAGCTCAATTGGAGGAGGGTTTTATAACTTGAACCCTTAATATTGTTATTGCATTCAATTCCTTATCAATTGATGATCCTTTCTTCATTCCCAAAATTTTATTTGGTTGATTGATGCAATCACCATGAAAATCACAACAAGATTCATGGGTTTGGAGCTTGATGATGATGACATCATCCTAAGCACACACCTCAAAAATATCATAGGCAAATGGTTTCAATGAGTTGGTCCAAATGGATTGCAAATCGTTTGGAGTTTTGAACCCTAAACCATTTGGAAGGGTTGAGCGTTTGGATGGGTTGAACGTTTGAGGTCAGAACCCTAGTACATGTTGGATGATTATCCAATGGATCCAATTGATTGATTCAATATAAAGACAATCCTCAAAGTGGAAACCCTAATCGGCTAAGTGTTAAAATTGCAATTGTTTAATTTAGTGCTTTGGGTTGACTAACCCAAACAGTCTCAAGACCATTTGGAGGTCACCCAAACGGTCTCAAGACCGTTTGGAGGTCAACCAAGACCGTTTGGAAGTTTTTGAGGAAGTATGATTGGATGGTTGAAGATCCAATGATGTTACATTGAAATACAATTAATAGCTTAATTGATGATTGATTCAATGATGCAAACCCTAATTGAATTCCATAGATTTCAATGATGGATTGGGAAAAAGGTTTCAAGACCATTTGGAAGTCATCCAAACGACCTCAAGACCATTTGAGGTCAGGTCATGATCTAGCTAAGTTGTTATTCAATGCTTTTAATCGAATTGGTTCCACAATGTCAACCATTGATGGTTCCTCGATTTCAAAACCCTAGGTGATGGTTTTTTATTATAACCCCTAGTTCAATTGGGTTCAAAACCTTAATTCAAGGTCCAATTGAAGGGTGATTCAATGGTTAAATTGAAGAATAAATCCATGGTCCAATTAATAGATGGTTCAATGACTGAAACCCTAAATTGACTAAGTGATGGAAGACCCTTTTGGTCCATTCAGTTTTGAGAGGGTTTGGACCAAACGATCCTAAGACCGTTTGAGTCCAAATGGTCTCAAGACCATTTGGGACCAAACGGTCTCAAGCCCTTTTGGGACCAAATGGTCTCAAACCGTTTGTAGACCCAAGCTCATTTAGTTTCAATATGTTTTGTCTAAACGGTTTCAAGCATCAATCTTGTTTAATGGTTTCAAACTGTTTGAACTCAATTAGTCAAGACCATTTCAGGTCTAAGTGAGAAAGACCGTTTGGGGTCTAAGTGATCAAGACTTTTTGAGGTTAAAATTAGTTAAACCATTTGGACACCTACTATGATTAAAGGTCAGTGAGCTACTTGATTGATAATGATGTAGATTAAATGTGATCATAATGGTTAACCCTACTGTGTATACTTAAATGAAGAGCTAACCTAGATTAATCTTGAAGTACTTAATATCCTAGAGAGGATGAGAGAGAGAGAAATGCTTGTATAATTAAGCTCTAATTCCCTCATTATGAACAAAATATGTAATTAGGGTTTGATCCTTAATATAGAGATCATGTAACCCTCATTGAAAAGATTAATTCGCCTTGACCCTAATTTAGCGCAAAGCCATGTGAAACCCTAATTTAGGGCAAAGCTATGTGTGAAACCCTAATTTAGGGCAAATATTGGTGAAACCATAATTGAGGGAGATGTCAAGTGAAATCTTAATTTCAGATAATACTATGTCAAACCCTGATATAGAAGGATGATATGTGAAACTTTAATGAAGAGTGATACTAGGTGAAATCGATAAGTATGGGAGATGCTATGTGAGCCTCAATTTATAAATATGGAGAATCCTATTCCTAATAATGGAATAGTGATTAATGTATTGACAAATGTAACACCTAGAGAGGTTGATAATGAATATCCTTATATCAATAGTTCCTAACTCAAGGGTGAATCCATATCATTAGCAATGGTTGTATATTCTAAATAAGTGTCTTATGACCAATACATTACATGATAAATATGGTGAACTGATGTATAAAGTATTAGGATGAGGAAAACCCTAATACAAGCTAAGTGGATGAACTCAAGTAAGATAAAGGCGATGAGGGAAGTGATATATCAAGATATGATAGATATTACATCCAGCATCTCGAGACTGATATACCTTGATGTGTTTTAAATACAATATATATCTAGATGTGTGAGACATGAAGTGTGTCATGTCAATTGTTACATTGAGATGTAATGCACTTTGATAAGTATAGGCTAACATGCCTTATGAAAAGGTTAATCCAAATCAATAAACTATGATGGAATTAGATTCTGGTAAAGGTGAGAGAGAAACTCATACTTTGTGTTGATAATTCATTTAATGATGAATGATGAGAATAAATAAGTATGATTTAATACTTATGTTATCCATATTGATTCCTAGCTGTGTGAAGCAATGAAATAGGACTTGATCATTAATAATATGTTCTTGAGAACCGGTATGGTTATTTTTGGAAAACCCTAATACATGGTAATACTATGTGAATCCCTAAAACTGGGTAATACTATGTGAATTCCTAATACAAGGTAATACTATGTGAATCCCTAATACAGGGTAATACTATGTGAAACCCTAATACAGGGTGATGCTATGTGATGTCCTAACACAGGGTAATCCTATGTGAAGCTCAAGCACAGATTGATGAGTTATGAATGTAATAAGAAAACCCTTGTATTGCATGGTACTGATATATAATTATTTTCATGAGTACTAATTATGCAGGTATGATGAGATAATGAGCATAGCCAGGTATGGGCTATGATGCTCTGTATATTGAAAATGTTTTATGGGCTTCATAAGCCATAATATGCCTTGTTGCTTCTTAAGGGGTAATAAGAGGTGATATGGGCCATGTGAACTATGTGGAATATCTTGTGTAGTAAGAATCATAATGTCATAGGTCAGTTGACCTAAAGGTATTAAGTTACATAATAAGTGGTAACAAGTATTCTATGATGAGTTAAGGGCTTGAATACCCATATGCTATAATCATGATGATGAACTTGTTAAGAAATGGAAATGTACTTGATGAGATGAGGGATTAAGATCCCAATACTTTAAATAAAACAATATGGCTACATGCCATGATTCCACAAAGACAATGTTGGGCTTTAGCTATGTGTTCTAAGCCTGAAAAGAGTATGTGCTACAGTTATAACTCTATAGTGAATAAATGTTATACATGTTCTTCATATTCCTTAATGAATATGTAACATGCTGCTCTATCAAGTTATAGCTGCAATGCTTTAGATAGGAATAATGTTCTAATATGTTAGACAATGGAATAACTGATGTTAATCAATTATGATTCCTCTACCCAAGTTTATCCTATTAAACTGTAATAATAATGTTTCTGGTGGAGAGTAATATCTCTCGTTGTGACAATTTACAATTGTCTCACCCCCGTGGGAATCACATTTTTAGATGTACGAAGACGAGGAGGCAGGAATCCTTTAGTAGGTGAAGAATAGCAACAACAACAACAAGGACAACAGTAAATTTTCTGGTAGAGAAACTGGCTGTTATGTCTTGTATAGATGTAAATAGAGTCCTATGTGTCGTCTATGTACTCTTAGGTCCTCAGAGTAGTAGTTAGTGTTTTCGAGATTTTTGCTCAGTGCCCCGAGATTTTATACTCCTTGTGTTTCGTTTAATAGGGTTGTTGATGCTTGTAATTCATAGAAAGAGATGATACAAGACATGTACCTTTAAACCAGAATGTAAATGTGTTACTTTGGTTCTATGTAAGAAAGTTTTCCTATGATGGATCTTTTGGTAAAAAGGTTTTAATTTTGAGTGATTTTTGGTAATCCACTACTTAGTGAATGCTTCTGCATTAGTTAATCATGTTTCTGTGAGTTGGATGTCGCATGATCATTTCAGATGGCGTTTGGCCATGAGTTTGATGATCGATGATGATTACCATCAGGATGAGCACCCTGACAATGTGGACCATGAGAATGAGCACCCTGACACAGCTATAAGTTATATTGTTTTATTACATAGATGTGCATTTTACAATGTATATCTTGTGGTATTGTTTTATCACATTTATAAGTTATATATTTTTATGACTTATGTGTGGTTTTTGTCAATTTTAGCATGAGGATGTGCGCCTTGAGGATCTTGCTGAGCTTCATGCGAAATATGGTAAGCATGTAAAATAGAGGCATCACATGATGAACAAGTTACTAGAGAAAAGGGGTAATGGACCAAAGTTGGTCCTTGAGTTTGAAAATAAAGTAAATCCTATTAGGAAGAACCACAATTTTTTTTGTGTCGTATCTTGGGGTTTTGACTCATAGAAAAATGGTGTAAAAATAGAATCTTGGCATACAGTTGATCCAATCAAGAAAGGCTTAATATGGAAGGAGCTACAAGTGATCTATTATTATTTATAATTTTCTTTTTAAAGCTATTTATAATTCAATTTTTTAGAATATTCCATTAAGTATATGAACTTTTGTAGAGCATATTTGACCTGGATGAAAACCTGCATCATAAAAAGGTGATGAAATGTTGTGGTTGGGTACTAATGAAACATACGAAAAAATTAATAAAAAAATACATATGGAACAGTAAGAAGAAGAAGAAGAAGTCAATCACTGAGCAATGGAACTATCTTAACCCAAAGGTGTGGGAGGTGTTTGTTTCTAAGAGACATACTAACAAATTCAAGGCATTTGTGACAAAGTGTATTTTAGCATAATAATGTGATAATTACTCTTTTGTCCCCAATATATTCTCTCATGGTCTCAAATAATTTTTCTTGTCTTCATAATCAATATTGATACTCAAAATCGAAATATGGTGATCAATGTGGACTTTATATAAATTATAACACCATAAATTTAATTAGTTTACCACTTTTTCCAAATAAGCAAATTTGTCAACCAAACTTCATCCTTTAGTTCTCAATCATTTCCTAAGTGATCTATACAATTTTGTGAAGCTATGGTCCAAATTTCATCTCATTTGGACATTCCTACTATTTATTACAATTTCTCAAAGTTTAATACTAAAAATCCCTTCATTTGTCTTTTTAATTGGATTTTCCACGTTAGCTATCTAGGGCAAGGCATCAGGGGCGATTTTGGGCCCTTGGATCCACCCACACAGATTGCATCCCAGATCGAATGGATGAGAGGTTCTCTCCTACCTCTCATTGATTGCGGGGAGAAGACAAGCCGACATTAATGGACGTTCTCCCGCCTACAACCGCGATTCAAGTTTCGAAGGGAGCCAAATTACTACTCTCACAAATTAAAATTGATTTAGCCCTACTTGACCACCAATAGTGCTCTGACCATCTGTCAAAACTCCTTCCTTGCCTTCCTCTCTCACACTAGAGTCCATGGCTGCCACGAAAGATAGATCGAGCCCTAAACCTAATCCTAGTACTATAAAAGGACCCCCTGTGGATTGTCCTAGTCACACCTTGCAAGAACCCTTGCTCTTGTTCTCTATTTTGGCCTCGAACTTCCCAAATTTTCTCGTTCTTCCTCCTATAGCTCGGATGGTGCCACCGCACAACCCTTCTTGGGTGTCTCACCTTCGTAGCCTCTCACCTCCCATAAACACTTCCATCACCCTCGTGGGGTCACGACAGAGCTGGGCGGCATCCTCGCCACCTCCATCGGTGCCTCTTCCTCCTAAACCTCCTCTACACCGACAGGCACCTCTGTCACATCCCTAGGGTTGTGAGGAACCTTACGTGAGGCAGAGAAAGAGTGTGGAATGCTCGGTCCAAGAAAACCCACACGGGTTGAAGACCCAGCTTGACCAACATTTGGACTAGCTAATTGAGGGATTGAACCCGTGAATTGAGTTTGGACTGACCCTGTGAGCTAGCAAGTCACAAGGACTATGTAGATAGATCTGGACCATTCCTTGTACATCCAATGACCCTCATATTTCATAATTAAGGTATTTATTTCCCTCTCTTCGAAATTACAATAAATAGTCAGATCTTGTTTTAATCATCAAAAATGCATCCTAGATCAAAAAAATTACGAACAAATAGTCAATCTTGATCCAAAAAATCCAATGAATCCTTTAAAAATATGTGTGAAGCCTGATTCTAAATGATGCTCACTGATATACCTAAATCTTAATCTCTTTCTTATGTAATTGGTCTATATGACTCTAATTGTGGTTAATCTTGAATAAATACTAAAAACCCAAATTCTTGACTCTAATGTTCATATTGAGACTCTAAAATCATACTTGACCCATTAGTGATCTAGATATATATTTGCTAACTTTATTCAATCTTGAATATGATGACGACATACATCTTAATATTATGATTGATCTAAATCTTGTGGCATATTTTGATCTATCAACCTAATACTTGATCTCTTATTTACTCCTTATGTTAATTGAAACTTGATCTGATCTTGAATTCCAATTATGCTAAGTATCATGTTGATAAACTAGAAAATCAATGATGACTTGGATAATAACCAAAAATTAGGGTTAACACGTATGATCCTACAAAACCTAGGTAAGTCATTCACGCTCAAAAATACTTGACACTTGAAATAATGTTGGACATATTGAAATATTGATTGATTATAAGTGAATGACCCAACCCTAAGGTTGACATAGGAAAAGTGTAACCCTAATATCAAATAATGAAACATGATCTCCATATATTATGATCTTGATCCTTGATCCAAATATGGTGAGTTAGGATCAGACTCGAAGGGTTGACTTTTACTTGTTGATCTATACTCAAAATCCTCGGTGAAAGGTATGCTATTAAATAACTCCTCCATGATTGTATTGAAGATACTTTTATGTATCTCTGGATCATATACTTGGCTACTTATTTAGATGTGCTAGTATTACCTATGATTAGTCTTCCATTTTTCCTATACTATATTTTGAAAAAACATGAAAACATAAATTTCATGGCCATTATGACTGCCCGTATATTGATAATGATGATGACGTTGATAATTTTGATAATGTTGTTATTGGCTGCAAGCAACCCCCCTCAATGAGAGGTGGGACTTATACTTTGACCTCCTATCTCATATGGAGAGAAGGAACCCAGTGACTTCGCCCATTGCGTTGGGGCGATAAAGTCACACAAAAATATATAAGCATGCTTCTCAAATTACAACATAATGGGAACTCGTTATATAAATCGAATCATTTGAAAAACTTGTCGAATAACTTTTGATTTATCCAAATTTCTTGTTATACTTTTCAAATATAAGTCCTTCCAAGTACACTAATTTTCCTACAAACTATTTTATTTGATTTTGATAACGTACCGTGCAATTGCATGTTTGTGTCTCAATTTTCTTGATTTTAGGCAATACAAATGGAACACAGATAAAGATCAATTCCGCACTCTGCACACTCTGAAGACAAAGATAAATTAGATATACATCCATATTAGTTTATTTTGTTCTTTATATCTCCAATTTTTGAGTTATTATTTCTTATTGTATATGCCAGTGTGTTAGATCCTATTGGGCCACTCAGGGATGGGTACTTCAATCCTTGTTCTACTATCAAGGAAGTAGGATTGGGATTGGGGTAAGAATGGTTCCATGACAGTTGGTATCAGGGCTTACACACTCCCATATACTTTAAGTAAATAATTTGTCAAGTCTCTTACACCCAAGAAACCCTAAAGTCCATAATGGTGAAAATTGAGGTGTCTAGGCTTGAGGTCCTGGCATAATCTCTCCTATCTGTCTTCATGGTGGCTGAGATCCCCCACTCTACATGACCTTAATTGATCCAGAACAAGACCTAAAGGTTCTCTTATGAAACCATAGAGAGCCTTCTAGCATCCCATCTCTTCTTTAAGGACTACCCAAGCCACCCATGTAGAAGAAGATTCGGTAGTCTTCTCATCTCCTCATGTGGTCCTTCTTTTGTGACCTTTTGCCACATGATGTCACGATTATGAGTAGCTTATGCATGGGAAAAATGAGTATCACTAAATTTTGAAAGTGGATACCATGATATGACCTTAATTTGAAAAATCAATTTTGATCAATGATAATTTTGAAATCAAATACTCATGTATGACCCCTAATATCATTCAAACTCAACTAGACTACTTGCTCCCTATGTTTGAGGTAAATGATAAAAATTATGATATGGTGAAATAAGGATGACTTATACCTTATACCTCATTTTTTATGAGGTCTCTATTGGATTAATATCCATGTTGCACTATTGGTTATTATACCTCTAACATAGTTAAGTACAATTTTTCCCTATTTGATACACATCATGATTATGCCATCAAATTATTAGTCTTAACTATTCACAAAATCATGATGTAAGATTATGATGCAAAAAGCAATTTTCCTATTGACTATTGATGCCTTTTGCAATCTCAATTTTGATATGACGATGATTATGGGCCTATATTTTGCACTATTATTCTCTAATTTTCTCAATTTCCAAATTATCTCACTACCTTGATCATGAATGGAAAGGAATGCAAATATTAACTTGACTTTGTAAAATCTTGACGTTATTGCCCTATTATGATCTTGAATTTTGATCTCATGACCTTATAGAATATGATTTGATCATTTCTACTCTTACTATATGAATAAGATCAATAGATAATGTTTGATGTTCTAGATTAGGGTGGTAGGTGACTCATTACTCACCTAAACTAGCTCACATACCTATTATGACTACCTCTAAATATTCATATGGTTGATTATTTAGAGTTTGGAAAGTTATCCCTTTTCACCCGATTTATACTGGTTGACCTAAGCCTAATAGGTTGAACCCATGATTGATACTCGATCTTGAATTTTGATTTAATAATGACCTGGATATATGATAAATATAGACTATAGTTTATGGTTTACTTCCTGGATAGACCTAGGTCTAGATATTCATCAACCTTGGATACAAGGATAATGAAAATTTGATATGTTGCTCGAATATTGCTTGAATATTGTTTCTCAAAATGGAATATAGATGAGTTCTCTCCCCTAAGGTCTAAATAGGAATCTAAACCCTAGATTGTAATATTTATACATTTAATCTTGATGTCTAAACTTCAACTCTTGATATTGATGTACAAAACTTTGAAACATGATATGGATCTTGATACCGCACACGATATCCAAATTGTGACTTTCATAAATCCCAAAATTTGAAATGATGACTATTTTGACTCTTTCAATTTATGACTTAGGGTTTATCTCTCATCAGGACTAGGGTGGTACCTCCCATTGATTTTGAACTTGAAAATCATGATATAGAAAGTATGATGTTGCCTCAAATTGTTGAAATATGAAATCATGGATGTATAACCCCACCTAGGCCGATGTAGAAGCTAGGACCCTGAGATTTTGGGATTGAAAGTCATCTTGTACATTTGATACAAGATATCTATTTTCTTGACCTAAAATGTGATCCCTCCAGATTTTTAATCAAGAGGATGTTTTCCATATTTGCAACTCATACAATGACTTTGGACAATATTTACATTGACCTTGATACTCTATTGCTCGATGATAAAGTGGCATTAGTACCAAGTTAGTTATGATATGAAACATGGAATCCCAATTATGATTTTTGGATTACTTGGATTTTGAGGATATGATTTTGATTATATAGTTGAGGACACTCTGATATTTGAGGATATGACTTGGATTTTGATGACCCCAATTTTGAGAATTTTTTGAATTTTGGGTAAAAAATTCCATTTTAAGGAGGGAAGGATGTGACAAAGTGGATTTTAGCATAATAATGAGATAATTACTCTTTTGACCCCAATTTATTCTCTCATGGTCTCAAATAATTTTTATTGTCTTCATAATCAATATTGATACTCAAAATTGAAATATGGTGATCAATGTGGACTTTATACAAATTATAACACCATAAATTGATTAATTCATCATTTTTCCAAAGAAGCAAATTGGTCAACCAAACTTCATCTTTTGGTTCTCAAACTTTTTGTAAATGTTCTACACAATTTAATGAAGCTATGGTACAAATTTCATGTCATTTGGGCATTCCTAATGTTTACTGCAATTTCTTGAATTTTTATGCTAAAAATCCCTTCATTTGCTTTTTTAATTGGCTTTTCCACGTCAGCTATCCAGGGCAAGACATCAGGGGTGATTTTGGGCCCTTAGATCCACCCATGTAGATTACAGCCAGGATCGAGCAACTGAGAGGTTGTCTCCTACCTCACGTTGATTGCGGGGAGGAGACAAGTCAGCCTTAATGGCCGATCTCCCGCCTACGACCATGATTCAAGTTTTGAAGCGAGCCAAATTGCTCCTCTCATGAATTCAAATTGATCTAGCCCTACTTTCACCACCAATAGTGCTCTGACTAGCTGCCAAAACACCTTCCTCATCTCCCCTTATCACACCGGTGGCCGTGGCTACCACCAAAGATAGATCAAGCCCTAAACCTAATCCTAGTGCTATAAAAGGACCCCCAAGGGATTGCCATAGTCACACCTTGCAAGAACCCTTACTCTTGTTCTCTATTTTGGCCTCAAACTTCCCCAATTTTCTCCTACTTCCTCATGTAGCTTAGATGCAACTGTCACACAACCCATCTTGGGCGTCTCACCTTCGTAGCCTCTCGCCTCAAATAAACACTTCATCACCCTCGCTGGGCCACGATAGAGCTGGGCGACAACCTTGCCACCGCCATCAATGCCTCTTCCTCTTAAAACTCCTCTACATTGGCGAGCTCCTCCACCGCATCCTTGGGGTTTTGAGGGAACTTACGTGAGAAAGATAAAGAGTGTAGACCACTCGGTCCAAGAAAACCCAAATGGGTCGAAGACCCAGCTAGACCAGCCTTTGGAACAGCTAATTGAGGGATTGAACCCGTGAACCGAGTTTGGACCGACCCTATTAGCTAGCAAGTCACAAGGACTATGTAGATAGATCCAGACCATTTCTTGCGCACCCAACAAAACTTGTATTTTGTAATTAAGGTATTTATTTCCCTATGCTTGAAATTGCAATAAATAGTAAGATCTTGTTTTAATCATCATAAATGCATCCTAGATCCAAAAATTACAAACAAAATAGTCAAACTTGATCAGAAAAATCCAACAAGTCATTTAAAAATACTTGTGAAGCATGATTCTAAATGATTCTCACTGATATACCTAAATCTTGATCTCTTTCTTATGTAATTGGTCTAAATGACTCTAATTGTGGTTAATCTTGACTAAACATTGAAAACCCTAATTCTTGACTCTAATTTTTATATTGAGACTCTACAATCATACTTGACCCATTTGTGATCTAGATCTATATTTGTTGACTTGATTCAATCTTTAATATGATGATGACATACATCTTAATATTATGATTGATCTAAATCATGTGGAATATTTTGAGCTATCCACCTAATACTTGGTCTCTGATTTACTCCTAAATCAAAACTTGATCTGATATTGAATTCCAATTATGATAATTATCATGTGGATAAACTAGAAATTTGATGATGACTTAGATAATGACCATAAATTAGGGTTACTCATATGATCCTAGAAAAACCTAGGTAAGTCATTCACACTCAAAAATACTTGACACTTGAAATTATGCTGGACATATTGAAATATTGATTAATTATAAGTGAATGACCCAACCGTATGGTTGACTTAGGAAAAGTGTAACCCTAATATCGAATATTTGAACATGATCTCCATATATTATGATCTTGAACCTTGATCCAAATATTGCAATTTAGGATCAGACTCGAAGGGTTGACTTTTAATTGTTGATCTATACTCGAAATCCTCGGTGAAAGGTATGCTATTATATAACTAGTCCTTGACTGTATTGAAGATACTTTTATGTATCTCTTAACTGTATACTTGGCTACTTATTTGGATGATCTATTATTCCCTATGATTATTCTTCCATTTTTCCTGTACTATATTTTGAAAAAAACATGAAAACATAAATTGAATGCCCATTATGACTGCTCATATATTGATAATCATGATGATGTTGATAATGTTGATATTCAGTGCAAGTGAACCCCCTCATTGAGAGGTGGGACTTGTACATTGGAATCCTACCTCATATGGAGAGAAGGAGAGTGACTTCCCCCTGTTGGGGTGATAAAGTCACACAAAAATATATAAACATGCTTCTCAAATTAAAACATAATGGGAACTCGTAATAAAAATTGAATCATTTGAAAAACTTGTCGAATAACTTTTGGTTTTTCCAAATTTCTTATTATACTTTTCAAAATATAAGTCCTGGCAACTACACTAATTTTGATATAAATGATTTTATTTGATTTTGATAGTGTACTGTGCAATTGCATGATTGTGTCACAATTTTCTTGATTTTAGGCAATACAAATGGAGCACTGATTAAGATCACTTCCGCACTCTACACACTCTGAAGACAAAGATAAATCAGATATATATCCATATTGGGTTAGTTTGTTCTTTATACCTCCAATTTTTGAGTTATTATTTCTTATTGTATATGCCAGTGTGTTAGAACCTATCAGGCCACTCAAGGACGGGTGATTCAGTCCTTTTACTAATGTCTAGGTAATAGGATTGGGATTGAGGTAAGAATGGCTCCGTGATTGTATTAAGCCTCCCTCCTCATTTTGAATTCATTGTATTTCATATTTATTATATGTTTTGGATTAACCAAGATATAAACAATTCTCAAATCAAAAGGCATGCAAAGAAAGTGCACAACCACACAATGGGTTCAAGTTCCTATGAAAATCTTTGCCAAAAGCTACTACACAATTATTCTTCTCAACAACCTACTACTGGGACTTCTGAGTCCTCTTCTACTCCCACACCTAATCCAACACCTCTACATCACGATGATATGTGGATACCTGGGAGGCAAACCAAATCTGGAGAAATACCCAACCCTACAACTACTAAGGTGGATGCAAACATTGTAAAACTCAACTCTTTGAGCAATTATTAATAATAATTGTTAAATGTTTTACTTACCAATTACAATTTATGATAATTAGTAGGAGCTCCACGAGAAAAGGAAACATGACAATTTCATCCCTAAGGGAACAAGGGATGAATTGATAACTACTTTAGGTGACTCGGAGCCTCCTGGGTATGTTAGGGCTGCTCGCACTTGTATAGGTATAAGAGCCTTCTTTGGGCAATTAGAGCATAAGGAAAATTCATCTAGAAAGGGGGACTCTCGGAAGAAAAAGGTACAATAGTTATTTACAAAGGGTATAAATGAAGCAATGACAAAGTATCATTCTTCTCAATCAGCTCCTCAGACAGTACCTGTTGCGCCCCACTCTTCATATGAGTTGGAGCACCCTACAACAAAGGTGGTTGGGAGTAATCCCATTAACCCACCACCTAGTATGCCCTTTGTAAGTATTTTTAAAACATAGTTGCCTTTTAGAATGATTTGTCTAATATGTTTGAGTTTAGGTATATATAACACTCTATGAAAATTTGTAGGGGTTGAGGCCATGTTATCTTTTATTACATGGATATGTCATTGCTATGGGCACAACTTACCCACCCCTTACAGGTGACATGATTCATGATGCTCCAATGCCCATTAATGTTGTTTAGGTGATGCTGAGGCTTGTCTACACCCCTTGGAAGTAGATTGCATTGTCATATGACCATCCCGAGCAGGGCATGATATGTGAAGGAGAAGGTAGCATGGTCGGGAGTTGTGTATATCGATATAGGCTAAATTTACATTTTTTTGTATCTGTATATACATGGCAATTGATACATTATTATATATATGCTTAATACAATGCCTAAGAAATACCCTACAACTCATCCCCCACCTACACCTCCTCCTCTTCCTGAATTACCTGGTTGGCTTACAAAGGACCTATTTGACTCGCTAGGTCCTCATTGCAAGGGTTTGTCAATCTAGATAGGCAACTTTTAAGAAGGGTCACCAATGATGGTTCATATTAAGAAGGACATTGTAGGTCAATCTCACTATGCTAGCATGTTTTTGCAAATTGTTTTCGACATGTTTGCTTATGCTTGATTGAATACATACAAGATAGAACTTTGGATATGGTGAAATATTATATAGATAAATACTTGATTTTATATATGTTGTTCTATTTTCTTGTATATTAATGCATATGTGTTTTGCAACCATTTACATAGGGTATTTACAGAGTTCACAATTCCTCACGTGGAATTTTTAGTTCCCTCATTGATTAGTCATGTAGTTCAAGACCCTATATTTGTTACTGAATACTGCTCTGCTGCATTTAAATATTCTACTGAAGAGAAAAAGTGTGTGATGTTAGCTCTGTACAATGTTGAGTAAGTTTACTTATAATTTTTACTTAAGAATTACATTTCATTGTGGATTTTGAGTTTTATTTTGTTTTCCTTCTTTTCACTCAAGAACAACCATTGGGCATTGTTGGTTATTGTCCCCATGATGCTAATTGTGTATTATCTAGATGCTAAGGGTGATGAAGTAGATAGTGGGGGACACAAATTGAAAAAGGGATTATTCACGTGAGTAAATTTTTATATTTATATCCATTAATATATATTATTACATTACTATTTACTAATGCAATTCAATGTGTTACATTAACGTATAGGTCTATAAAAGATTTCAAAAAGGTTGGAGGAAAGGTGGACTAGAAAAAGAAATAAATAAGTTGGGAGAATGTTAATGTAGTTTTCTGACTCCAATGCATATTTATGCTTACTTTAATTTATCACCATTTTATATGTTGAAATTTGTAGCGTCATGTACAAGACAATGATTCGTCATGTAGACACTACATGATGTGGTATATGGACATGATTGTCATATATGGGGCACTAGACATCAAATGCTAAGAAAATGTGTATATATATTTATAGTCATATTAACTGTAAGTAAATATAGTCTCATTTGATAATATGAAAATATTAAAAATTTTAATTACACATGTCATTCTCTTTGTAGGTGTTTTCAACAAAAAAGCCCTATATGCCAACACAACTAGATGAGATACAAGAACAATGGGCACAACCCTTCATTAAGGATGTGAAATTTGAATTTGATAGAGATAAAGATTGAGTTTTCTAAACTTTGATGTCATTATTTCTATGTAAATGTGGTGCTTATGACTTTATACAACTTTAAATTTTATGTGAATATGTTATTGGTGCATATGTGAATGACAATCTATATATATGTGTGTGTGAATGTTAAGATGAGTGAATACAATGAGAATTGTGTTTCTACATGTCATGAGAATGAATGTGAAGATGAATGAATAGAATTATGTTTGCACATGTGATGATAATGGAAGTGGAGAATGGATATTCTATGTTGGTGGATTGAGTTTGTTATTATAGGTTTTGCAGGTTTGTTGGATTGTTCCTAAGATGAACTCTAGGATGTTGTTAATTGGAAGTTCAGAACTGCAGTTTAGGTCTATAGGATATGCATCCTTCTGACTAGTTGAACAATAGGTTTGCATACCTGCTATCTACATAAATGTAGTCATTAGTTTTCCAAAAAATTTTATAGATATGATCTTTGTCATTGGTTTTGGGCATAAAACTGACATTATAGGACTCAACTAAAATGGTTGTACCAAAAAACATGACCATTCTGGGCATCATAGACATAGACATTGGTTTCTATTAATAGACCATCACTATAAATCTTAATTGTCATGTTTATGTTTCATAACCCACAACTATGTTGCATTTTAGGTGTCGATTCCTCTTAGAAATCGATGATAAAGAAAACATTTCCATTTAAAAATGTGACCTGGTATGTACAGATTATGTTGATGCTTTCTCTACAATCGACAAATAAGACTCTTATCTATGTTGGTACCTTTCATCTTAACAACTGAGGCTGGATCTTTGTTGTCGGTTTGTGCTTCTCCTTACAACTGATTACATTAAGGGTTTACACTAAAAACCCCAAATCTTATTGTTCACCTTAACACTCTAGAGATATTAGAAAAACCTAAATTCATATAGACAACTTACTCAATTAAATTTAAATAATAAAAATTGAAACATTACATCATAAAAACATCCATATGATATACTAAAGGGTGGAAAACAAGAATTGAGGACAAGTGGGCTTACTTCTTATTCCTTAGAATGACTATACATTTTTGTATTTTACAATAGTAAAAATGGATAGGACAAGATCTCATGAAAAACATAAATAGAAGTAGAGTATATGATATGTGTATGTTCAAACCATGGATTTTGATTTCTATATAAATTCAATGAACATTCAAATTCTATAATATATTTATGAGAATGGTTTTTTCTTTCTTACGATCTCTAAGAAAGTATCCACATTAAAAAAAATTAGGTGTCTTTTATATGATCTAGGTTCCAACTAGATTTGTGGGCTCTCCCACTTTGTCAATACATAAATCTAAATTTCTTGTCTAGTTTAGGATACATGACAAGAAAATTTGGTTTTACTCCATGAATGGTTGTAGGCATCACACAGATGATTTTTAAACTAGGGCAATCAATTGACAAATGTGCACCTAAACCATCTCAACTTCTAGATTAATGCATCCTACTAGCTACTATGGGGTATCCAACCATCTCTTGTTTGACTATGAGAAATGATATCTTTCAAATAAGAAACTTTACACTATTATTTCATAGACCAACTAAATCTCAGAATTTGTGAAGTCCTTCATAAATTTATATTTTAAAATCATCACACATTTAGCATCACAGAGTGTAGAAGTGAATACATTTACAACTAGCGGTGAGCAAATAACGGTCCACACCGCAAAACCGGACCGGACCGCTCAATTCGGTCCGGTTCGGTCCGGTCCATTTCAGTTTCGATCCGGTCCGCGGTCCAAAAATATCAATAAATCCGGTCTTCGGTCCGGTCCGGTCCAAACCCGGGCCGGTCCGGTCCAAAACCAGGCCGGTCCGGTCCGGACCGCAGACTAACTTTTATATGAAATCCATATATATTTGAAGGTGTATTCTATAATAACTACAAATAAAGTACATATATAAGCACTGCTGGTATAAATGTTTGATACTAAAGTTATATAATTGTTAGAAGTGACTAAGATTATCAACTTTGTACAATTAAATAAGTTGTAAAACATGTAAAAAAGGCTGATTGCGGTCCAAACAGTCCGGTCTGATCCGGTCCGCGGTCAAAATGGTCCGGTCCCGGTCCGGTCTGACCACCAAACGATCCGGTCTACGGTCCAAAAATTATTAATATTCGGTCCTCGGTCCGGTCCGGTTCGGTCCGGTATAGTCCGGTTTTGGACCGATGCTCACCCCTATTTACAACTCTCTTTGAGATCCCACTTTGAGTTGATCCATATAATTCATTTCTTTGACAGTGTCTATGAAGTGTATATGTTCAAACGTTGAATAGAATCATAACACATCGAAAACATATTAATAAAGAATATGTAATGAAACCTATATGTAATGCATAAAATCATATGAATTGACACAATACAATTAAAATAAACTAGGATGAATAGACATTCATCATTGGATAAAAAATGAATGCCGATAAAATCTTTACTTCAAAGTTTTACCTTATCTTCTAGCATGTTGATTATACACTAATACAACAAGTTATATTCTGATAGGGTTCCCCAAAAATAAATAAAATACTCCCTCTCAGATCTATAGAAGTCAAACAACTAGTTGAAAGTATCTCAAATGCATGGGTTCCTTGCTAATTTACTTTTACATTTAACTTTGTAGTAAAAGTCAGAAAATCTATTGGTTTCAGGCTTACGCGGTATCATGCTATACATAGATTTTTCATTACTAAAATCCATTCTTTGCATACATTTGGACAAAACCATTTTTGAAATTAAAAAATCAATATACTTCAATATGCATAAACAATGTACATGATACTTCAATTATAGACCCAAGACCACATGTTTCACTTGTATCATGTTAAGAGTATGCAAGACGTGGTCACTGGTGCAAAACATCATATTATGGTTTGTATGAATTTACGGAAGTGAAAAAACTAAGATGAGATTTGTTGGCAGACATCCAATGAATTGGAAATGAATTTCTAACTTTTATCATTGTGGCTATGTCTGTAATTTCTAAGAAATTTATTGTCTTCATTCAAAGACTTGTTATACAAAAGAAAATTTAAAATTAAATACAATCAATTCCTTTAACTAATGCATGTGGCATTTAGTATATCTGAAGTAACCTGGAACTTCTCCCCTTTTATGAAATTATAAAATTGTACCTCACTCTCATTCTCACCTCTAACTTCATATTTAATTGAGTTTGTATGCACTTTTAGTCCATCTAGCATACATGTGTCTCTAAGATGGTACTCATTTTGATTAAAATCAAATTCACATTCAAGTAATACATCATCACCTTATTCTTAAACTTTAATGATATCCCTGTGAATTTATATACCCTATTATTATGATCATGTTGTATAGATCCCTCTGTCGCAATGCACTTTTTTCTCCAAAATCAGAGCTCGGAGGAGGAAGTTATGCCCTCTTGAGTTTAGACCTTCAAAAACATAATTTTACTTCTTGGGACACCTTTTTGCTATTGGACTAGTCATTTTAGACCCAAACTAGGATCCAAACCACCCGGCCTCCATATCCCTTATTCTCTTTTGCTCCTTTGTTGCTCTCACCCGAGTGATCCAAATGGATGGATTGGTTCATTGTGGACCCTTAGATAACTTGATGCCAAGGATATGTGGGCGATCCAGCAGCTGCGAGCATTGCCCCTCACCTACCGCCTACACAACAGTAGGTGTGGTAGGGACCTTTGCTAGTGCCATCTCCGGCCACCCAAGCTTGTACCCAGTCTTCTTTTTCCCATCCGACCCCCATCTTGCACGTATGCTTGTAAAGGAGCAGTTGGGCGGGGTAGGGAAGGTGCAGGGGCAGCTTTGTTTACCCCCATCAATGGCCTTCACCCAACGTTGCATCCTATCCACTGCCACCCACTCCCTTTGCAGATATTAAACCCACCCTTTGGTTCACAAGTTGTAACATAATGAATCTTAGATGTAATCTCCGTGTAAACCTTTTTTCCAAATTTCCCTTTAATTTCTATCATTTATGTCATTCATGTTTAATTAGTGGAATTTATAGTGGTTTAGTGAACATTTATTCACTAATGGTACCAATATAAGGATTTATGCACAAATACCTTAGTGGAAGCTTATTTAAGGATCTCAAATGCAAAATCACCACTTTAGTAGAACAATGGTATATTAATTTGTGCTAGAAGTGCAAGGCCCTAAACCTTGATTAATGTATTAAACAGGTTTAATTACCATAATTAAGATCTCTAAATAATAATCTAACTTTGTGATGTGATTTGAAAACAAAAAGGGATCATAAGTTTCAAATGTGGTTTGATTTGGTGGAGATAGATCGTGAATTGTTAAAGTAGCACTTGTTGATTTTGAAATTATTTATGATAGAGACATAAAGTGGTCCACTATTTACATTCTTCATTCATCCATGATGAGGCAAAGGATTATCATATTTTAAATATGGTGGTAGCATTTTTCCCCAACATTTTGTTTCACATGTGTTAAGTCATTCTTTGGACATTTATGTGGTCTTCTTAGTAGACAATAAGTTGTTTTGAAGTTGATTTTTGATTAATTTTTTATTTTATATACCATGTTTCTATATTCTTATGCTACTATTTACCAAGACAGGTGTTATGATATGACCCTTACATTTTACCTTTTTTTGTTTGGCTTAGGCCATTGGTTAGTATTGGGTTTTCTGGATTGAGACCCCATTGATGATTTGGTGGTAACCAATGTTAGTTAGGGAGCTTATGATGAGATGTGAGGGGTGGTTATGTAATCATTGTAGTTTATCTGATGGAAAATGTCAACTAGCCAACTCACCCTACTTTTCACTTTCCAATACTAGACTTTAAGGTGATTTGAGACCGCAAACATGCTTAAGATTGTTCAATATCTTCAATGATAGGTTTGTTCTTCTCTAGGGATGATCATATCCATATGTACCACTAGGGTAAGATTAGTTAGGATGGATTTATGCTCCAATAGATCTTGATTGAATTATTGTATGACTTAGGTTACTCCACATAGTGAGTATTCAAATGGTAATTCCTTACCTAGTTGGGTTAAGGAATGGGGTGTGAGAGACAACCCTACGGTCTTCACTCTAACCACTACTTAGAGTATGCAATTTTTCAGAAGCATGTTTCCACTTTTTAGGGTGTTGTTTGGAATGAATTATTTATGTTTCAGTCATTTTACTTTTAAGTACATGGGCATTGATGTTGGTAATCTTATGATGGATGTTTGTTTCTCCCAAAATAAAGTTTTTATGGTCTACTTGTCTTGGATGTCATGCTCATTAAGATTTATTGTGTCAAGTAGCGAGTATTCAAGAGACAACATCTCCTCCAACTGGTATAAGATACCAAGTGTCAATGACACCCTCATGTTCTCTATCCTTTACATAGAAGAGAAAAATTCACAACAAGCCGATGTCCAAGTTTAGGTGCCCTTTTGGCTACATAGTTAATGTATATTAAGTTAACTCCTTGATGTTTTGAACATTGATTCTCAGAACATAAGTATGGGGACTTGAATTTCATACTAATGGGATCTTCTTGGAGAAGGTTTCTATATGTAGTTTGACCTAAGGGGGTCCTCCCAAACTAAATTTGAGGAATAAATCCATCTATTCTGAACATACTAAAAAGACGTGTTAGAATAGGTGTAAATTTTTCATTTCTAATGATGGTATACAATATAACCAAAGTATGGTGGCGGAAATATATTTCATGACTATATTCAATTTAAAGAAAAATACATCATCCTATCCCATATAGGGTTTACATGAAATTTATAACATAAGGATCTAAGTCTAGGGTTATCAAGCTTTTGTCTTCCCAAGAGCTCCACCTAGGAGGTCCATGCCAGCATGACTAATCTTTCAAGTCTGACACTGGGAGTTGGAAGTGTTCCCCAGAAGAGAAGTCAAAAAAAATTTATCAGTAAAAATGCATGTGTATGCATCTAGAATATGGATTGAGTAATATAAGGAACAAGAAAATCAAGTATAGAAAAGCTTCCAATAGAATAGGAAAATACCACCCAAGTGGGTACCAGAAGACAAACATTTAATGAACATAAGTTGTAAGAGGTTTATTACCTTAAAACAATTTCACAAAATATAAGAAGTGCATGCAAATAAATAAAGACAAATTATTTCAAGCACGTTTTAGACACCAAAAGATCTCAAACTAAAAATATTGGGTGGAGATAGTGCACCTCGTGAAGAAATAGTGCACGCAAAAAGAGATGGGTACTTCCTACGCATCTCGTCCTCTAACTCCCATGTTGATTCCTCCACACCACGGTGATGCCATGACACCTTAACCAACACTATATCTTTCTTCTTCAACTTCTTCACCCTCCTATCTAAAATCATCACTGGACCTTCCACATATGACACATCCTCCTCTAACTCAACCTCCAAAGGTTGTAACACTAGTTCTTTATCTGGGTGACACTTCCTCAACATTGATAAATGGAAGATTGGATGCAGCCTGTAAAACTCTAGAGGTAGCTCGAACCTATAATCCACCTTCCCATAATGTGCCACCATAGGGTATTGTCCCATAAATCTAAGAGACACCTTACCCTTCTTACAAAACCTCAACACACCTTTCTAAGGAGAGACCTTGAGGTACCCCTTATCCCTAACTTGGAATTCTAATTGCCTATGATAATTATCAGTGTAATAATTTTGTCTATCCTAAGATGCCTTTCGTTGTTGTTGTGTCACTTTGACCTTCTCGGTTGTCTATTTTACAAGCTCAGGCCCGAAAAAATTGATACTCAGTTTTTTCATACCAACAAAATAGAGATCGACAACGTCTCCCATACAAAGCCTCTTAAGGTGACATGTTGATACTCCTGTTATAGTTGTTGTTGTAAGAAAACTCAATCAAGATGAGATGCACATCTCAACTACCCAAAAATTGTTGAACAGAAGATCTCAATAGATCCTCCAATATCTAAATAGTCCTCTCAGTCTGTCCATCTGTCAGCTGGTGAAACATCATGTTGAATGTTAACTTCATACCTATCACAACATGCAGACACTCCCAAAAGTCACTGGTAAACTAAGGACCTCTGTCAGACACTATCATTACTGGGATACCATGCAAAACAACTCTCTCGTTCACGTATACTTGTGCTAACTTCTCAATTGTATACATCATCTCTATAGGAAGGAAGTGTGTTGATTTGGTCAACTTGTCCACTATCACCCAGATGGAATCATGACCTTTGGTTGTTCTAGGGAGACCAACCACATCCCATAGTGTTATAATCCCATTTCCACTACAGTATAGACAATGGTTGCAAAGTTCCTACACGCTTCTAATGCTCAACCTTAACTTACTGACATATTGGATGATTTTTCCGAAACTCAGCTACGTCATGCTTTAATCTAGGTCACCAATACATGTCCCTCAAATTATGGTACATCTTGGTACTTCCAGGATGCATTGCATACATGAAAGAGTGAGCCTCTTCCAGAACCAACTTTCTTAGATCATCAACATATGGTACTACTCTCCTGTTATGGAAAAAACCTATCCCATCCTCTGACTCATGGAAACCTTCACACTTCTCGATGCCAAGCTTTGATTGAGTCTTCTATATCACAATATAACTCCATTTTGAATCTGTGATCTACTATCTCAGTGTAGGATTCACCTATATCTATACCAACAAACCTTTCAACAATGAAACTTCCATCTTCACATTCATATGGCAAAGGGACACCAACATGTCTTTCTTATGGCACGCTAAGGAACATAATTGTTCCTATTGTTCCTTCTCAGTATATGATGACAAAGATGACTTCCTACAAAGCACATATGCAACCTTGTTTGACTTCCCTAGATTTTAGTCTATGGTGCAATCATAATCCATGATCAACTCCACCTGGCCTCACTGCCTCATATTCAACTCAGGCTTTAAAAAGATGTACTGAAGGTTCTTGTAGTCGGTGAAAATCTGACACTTCTCACCATAAAGGTAGATTCTCTAAACCTTCAAATCATGGACCATAGCTATAATCTCCAAATCTTGTGTCGGGTAGTTCTCCTTGTGTTTCTTAAGTTGTCATGAAGAAAAAGAAATAACATTCTTAACCTGCATCAAGATGCATCCCAAACCATCTTTTGACATATCACAAAAAATGATATAATATTTTTCTTTCTCAGCTAACATTAACACGGGCGCATTCATTAACATTTACTTAATCTGGAAAGAACATTGACACTTGTCATCCCAGACAAAAGTTACACCTTTCCTCGTCAGTTTCGATAGGGGTAAAGCCACAACATTAAAGTTCTTAATAAACCTCATGTAGTATCCTACTAAGCCTAGGAAACTACAAACCACTATCAATGTCTTAGTCTGCTCCCACTGTAACACAAGCTCCACCTTCTTTGGATTTACACAGACTCCTCTAGAAGATATCACACGCCCAAGGAAAGACACCTCCTTCAGCTAGAACTCACACTTGCTAAACTTGGTGTACAACTTATGTTGCCCTATGAACATCAAAGCTTGCCTTAGATGATGCTCATGTTGTTGTCTATCTCTGGAGTATATTAGGATGTTGTCAGTGAATACCACTACTAACTGATCGAGAAACGACCAAGACACTCCATTCATCAGGTCCACGAACATTGTTGGTGCATTGGTTAGCGCAAACAACATAACCACAAATTCATAGTGACCATACCTCATCCTAAAGGCTGACTTGGGTGTGTCATTTTCCTTGATCCTAAATTGATGGCATCCTAACCTTAGATATATATTTGAGAACACAAAAAAACCTCTCAATTGATCAAACATGGAATCTATCCTCGACAAAGGGTACTTGTTCTTGATCTTCACCTTGTTTAACTGTTAGTATTCAATGAACAACCACATAGAACTATCCTTCTTCTTGACAAACAACAAAGGACCATCCCAAGGGGAAGTTCTTAGTATAATAAAGCTCTTTTTTAGTATCTCTCACTACTATAGAAATGGCTTATAATGTCACATTTATAGGTGTCAGTTGTATACCAAAAACTGACGCCTAAACCCTACAATTTCAGTTGAATACAAAAATTGACATCTATCTGTGAAAAGCGGCCAGACACATGTATAACTTTTAATTTAGCATCAGATCCTTAATAATCAATTGACGCCTGAAATCAACCGTGAAATATAAATTTTCCAATTGGAAAATATTATCTCCAAAAATTAACATACGACGTTAGTTATTAACTAATTAACCGACAACTAAAGATTTTTTGCGAGACAAAAATTTGGCCCATTTTTATCGTCGGTGATGTGTTTTCACACACTGTCCCCGCAAAAATTTTCACCCCCCTTTGATGTCAGTTTTTTGGTGGGAACTGACGCCTATTGTTTTAAGCGTCGATTGTTTTGAATAACCAATGCCTATGGCTAACTTAATAGCACCTGCGTGAGCCAGACTCTTCCCCTTTCTCTGTTTCATTACAATTGAAAGTTAGATCTACCAATTCTGCCCCCTACTCCCTCCTCCTTGTGCGCCACCGCCAGCCACTCCCTACTGCTCCCTGCTCGCCACCGTCGCGCCGCTCATTCTCCTTGCTCGCCGCCGCCACCACCATTCTCCATGTTTGCCGCCGCTGACACTGTTCCTTCCCTACTCACTACCGCTACTCTTCCAAACTATGAGCTGCTCACCTACTCACCGCCACTACACCGCTCATCCTCTTTATCAAAAGGTACCTGCTCAATGATAGAACCTGATAGAGGATGCAACATTGTGTTCATCCAGTTTAGTTCTAGTTTCTTTTAGAGGTCAAATGATAGAACCTGAAAATAGTTGTGTATGCAGTGTTGATGACTTACTGGTATCTAAATTTACTCATTTGATTAGAAGATAATGCTACCAGGGTCAACCAGGGTTGGTTTAACACGTCTATTATAGATAATTTAGCCAATTTGGTCAGTTAAGTTGAGCCTCTGTTTGAGTTTTCTCTTTTAAATTCATACTAGTTTTTATTATAAGATAATCCTACCAGGGTCAACAAGGGTTTGGTTTAACACGATTATTAGAAGATGATGCTACTAGGGTCAACAAGGGTTGGTTTAACATGATTATTGTAGTTTAAGTTCGACCAATTTGGTTAATTAAGTTGAGCCACTGTGTGGGTTTTCTCTTTTAAATTCCCAATAGTTTTTATGTATGATTATATCTGCATTGTATTTTGGGCTTGGGGTTGGAGAGGAAAAATGAGTCAGTTGTCCATATTGCAATCAAACACAAAACAAAGACCAAGAAACAAACCATTATTGTTGAAAAAGCTTATACAATTAATTCTTTTACAAGTACTACTACATCAAATACAAGTCTTACATGCTATTGCTAATATAAACAACATTTTCTTTGTAAAATTAATTCTATGTTGTTGTAACCCTAAGTTGATGTCACATGAACATCATATCTTTTCAATAATGTTGTATTAAGGACATGTTTTGTTACAAATATCTATGAATGGTCTTCCTAATGAGTTTGGTTACAAATATATGTATATTAGGTTAAGGACATGTTTCTGTTGTGACATGTTGAGTTTTTTGCTATGTTATACACACCACAATTTGTGTTATAAAATAATAAAATGATTAATTTAGGAAGCATTGATTTGTTGTTATGGCTGTCCACAAGTGTTTTTATAAGAAAATTGTTGTTATGGTGTTATATTCAGTTAGCCTAGAAACCTGCCCAAGATTTACTCATTAGGAGTAAATCTTAGATAGTCCCCAGTTTGGGACTATTCTTCAACACCTAATCTCACTTAGGATGTAAGTGTATAATGTGTATTTGGTTTTCAAGAAAATTTTGGTAGCATTTCCCCATTTGTTCTCTAAGTGTGTACTTGGAGAACAATGGGGAAATGCTGCCGAAATTTTCTTGAAAACCCAATACACATTATACACTTACTAGTGAGATTAGGTGTTCAAGAATGGGATAGGTGGTACACATTTATTATATATAAGACCTAAAACCCTAAAGTTTTAATCATAAACCCTAATATTTTAACCCTAGACCCTAATCTTGTTCTAATATATACTTGTTTTCTCTTTGATCATAGAATGGATAGATCATGGATGTCCATTCCAAATCACTGTCCCGCATAGTTTATTTCTGGTCTTGATCAGTTTATTAGATTTGCAGAGGAACATAGGAAACAACCTGGAGATAGGTTCTACTATCCATGTAGGCATTACAGTAACAACTTGAAAGTCAACACTGGTGACGAAATCAAAAGTCATGTCATGTGCAAAAGGATTGTATAAGGCTATTTAAAATGGCATTGGCATGGATAGATTTCAAACTTGAAATCAGTGGATGTCAATAGTAGTGCTTGTGTGGAAGAAGAAATTTCCTCCGATGACGTAGATGTGAATGAACCAGTTCCAGTAGACATCGTTGATGCGATGCTGGATAGTTGTGGGGTAGAGCACACGATCCACCTCCCATGTTTAGAAACATTGTGCATGATGTTGAGATACTATTATACACAAGTTGTAAGTTTACAAAGATTAGCATTGTGTTGAGATTGTATCAGCTGAAAGCTAACATAGATGGAGCGACAAAATCTTCATGTCATTGTTGTCTTTGTTGAAAGCAATTCTTCCTGAAGGAAATGAGCTGCCAATCTCAACGTATCCGTTAAAGAAATTGTTGTGCCCAATGGGAATGGAGGCCAAGAAGATACATGCATTCCCAAATAATTGTGTATTATTTCAAAAGGACTATGTGGATTTGAAAGATTGTCCCAAATGTGGTACGTCAAGGTATAAATTGACGACTTCGAGGGAGTCCAAAACTGGTTCTCCTGCCAAGGTGATGTGGTAGCTACCTATAGTACCATGATTTCAACACTTGTTTGCCAATCTGATAGATGTGAAGAATTTGAGGTGGCATGCAGTTGTTAAGAAAAATAATGATGGGATCCTACGACATGCGTCTGATTCTCCACAGTGGAAGAAGATTGATTTATTGTACCCTGAATTCAGTGAAGAACTCATGAATCTAAGACTTGGGCTTTGTACAGATGGGATGAATCAGTACAGGATGTTGAGCAGCCAACATAGCACATGGCTAGTTATGCTTGTTATATACAATCTTCCTCCCTGGTTGTGTATGAAAAATAAGTATGTTATGATGTTGTTGTTGATATCGGGCCCTAAACAACCTCAAAATGATATCGACTCTTATCTTGAACCTCTGATTGATGAATTGAAGAAACTCTGGGGTGAAGGTGTGATGACCTATGATGCTTCACGAAGAGAGACATTTTGTTTGCACATTATGTTGTTTTGCACTGTGTATGACTTTCCAGCATATGGGAATTTGTCTGGATATAGTGTCAAAGGATCTAAAGTGTGTACTGTATGTGAAGAGAACACTGATTCAATATGACTAAAACACGGCAGCAAGACTATATATCTTGGTCATCAAAGGTTTCATCCAAAATTACATCTGTATCGTAGGTTGCGCAAAGCATTCAATGGTTGGAATGAGGAACATAGTGCACCTAAACCTATACCCGTGGAGGATGTTTATGAAAAAGTAAAAGACTTTCACAATGAATTTCATAAGAAATTACAATGTACGATGGCCATACAAAGTGACAAATCTTTATTCAAGAAGAAGTAAATATTTTGGGATCTTCCTTATTGGAGTTCTTTGGTAGTCAGGCATTGTATCGATGTCATGCACGTTGAGAAAAATGTATGTGATAGTGTCATTGGTACTCTGTTGAATATACCAAGTAAGACTAAAGATGGGATAAAATCCAGAATGGACCTACGTGAAATGGGAATAAGGATAGAATTAACAGAAGTAGTTAGTAGCGATCGGAGAAAATACTTACCTCCCGCTTTTTACACATTGTCGAGAAAGGAGAAGAAAGATTTTTGTGAATTCTTGGTAAATATTAAGGTGCCACAGGGTTACTCATCCAACATCTGTACATTGGTATCAATGAAAGATCTGAAGTTGATAGGTCTTAAATCTCATGATTGTCACACTCTAATGCAACAAATATTGCCCATGGTAATTCATTCTATATTGTCGAAGCATGTAAGATTTGCAATCACCAGACTTTGTTTCTTTTTCAATAGTCTGTGCAACAAAGTTACTGACCCTGATACTCTTGATAAATTGCAAAGAGAAATGGTTGTCACCCTATGTCAGCTTGAGATGTATCTTCCTCCTTCGTTCTTTGATATCATGGTACATCTTGTTGTCCACTTGACTAGGGAAGTGAAAATGTTGGGACCAATTTTCTTGCATTGGATGTATACATGAACATTTTTAAAGGTGATGTTCGTAACCATTATCGAAGTGAAGGGAGTATTATTGAGGGTTATGTGGCGAGAGAGGTTATTGATTTTTACAATTACTTTTTGAGTGCTAATGACGCTCCTGTTAATGACAAGAATATTGAGGAGCATTTTGGCAAAGGAATTTTGGGATCACAGATGAAAGTAATCAGTCGTGAGCATTTGGAACAAGGTCACTTGTATATTTTACACAACATCGATGAAGTGAGTGTTTATATCGAGGAACATACCAATTTCATCAAGAGACAATATCATCAAGACAATTCAATGTGGCTTGGTAGAGAGCATAACAAGAAATTTATTAAGTGGTTTAAGGATAAAGTCTTACATCAACTATCTCAAACACCAGATAATCTTATTGAAACTATCAAATGCCTCACCTTTAAACCAAAATTGAATGTTATGTCTTATGAAGGGTTTGACATAAATGGATTCTCATATTATATAAAGCGTCAAGATGATAAGAGTGTTGTCCAAAACAGTGGGGTCACCCTTCAAGCATCTTCATTGTTTTTTGCAAGTGTAAAGGATAAGAGTCCACATGAAGCTAAAATGTCATATTACGGTGTCATTGAAGAGATATGGGAGTTTGACTACGTAGATTTCTCAATTATGCTCTTTAAATGTAATTGGGTTGATAACACCAAAGGAGTTATAGTGGATGTATTGGGTTTCACATTAGTGAACTTTGAAAAGATTGGAGAGAAGGGTGAACCATTCATATTGGCATCACAGGAAAAACAAGTATTTTATATCGATGATCTTTCAAATGATAAATGGTCAGTTGTTCTTCATGGTAAAAGACAATTCATTGAAGATCCTATAGATGAAGAATAGTAGTATGATAAGTATGATGACTCCAGTCCATTCTCATTTGGGTTGCCAACGCCACCAAATATTGAAGCTAATGATGACTTGTATGTGCGCAGAGATCACAAGGAAGGATTATTAATTGATAAAAGATCACAATATTCAAGGCATGCATGTTTATATTATTTTATATGTTTTATTTTTTTCAATGTGAACTTTACAATGTGGATTACTTTACAATGTGAATGCCAACTCTACAATGTGAACTTTACAATGTGAATTACTTTATAATGTGAACTTTACAATGTGAATGTGAACTTTCAGATGGCCGAGCATTCTCCTGATGACCGTGCTAATGATTACCATGAGGGTGAGGATGTCAATGCGCCACCTCACAATGTAAGTTTTAAAAATATATCCCTAAGGTTTCTATATATATGTTAATTTATAGTTATATCATGTAAGTGTGTTTTTTTGTCAAATTTTAGGTTGGCGATGTACCCCCTGAAGAAATTGGGGCACTTGATGAGTAGCAAAAAAAAATTGAGAAAGTGAGGGGCATCACAATGATGAACAAGTTACTACAACAAAGGGGCATTGGACCCAATCTGGCTATGGATTTCGATCATGTAGGAAATCCAATTGGAGTGAATCGCAACTCATTTATTTCATATCTTGGTGTTCTTACTTGTAGCCATTGTAGTCCTAACGTCAAATCCTGGCATAAAGTTCCTAAGGGGAAGAAAGACTTAGTATGGAAGGAACTATGCATGAGTTATTATTATTTGCAATTATATTTTTGTAGATTACTAATTTTTAGGATACTAGTTAATAGCAATTCTATTTTGTAGAACATATTTGATCAGGATGAAAAGCTGCATCGTAAATGCGTGATGTGACATTGTGGGAGGGTCCTAAGGAACTATAATACCAATCTCACCTCAGATTACATATGCGATGCCGAGAAGAGGTTTTTGATTGATTTCTTGTTCTAGATATTGATCGTTGTTTGAATAACTCTACACTAATAATTTTTGTTTGTATTATCTTTAAAAAATAAATTTAGGAAGAAGACAGAAATAGAACAATGGAACTACTTGGAGCCCAAAGACTGGGAGGAGTTTGTTACCTAAAGAAAAATGAATGAATTCAAGGAATTAAGCTCCACTCCCAATATAATTAATATATGTTCTTATGTAGTCACCTATTCAAGATTAACCTTTAGTGTTACTAATCAAATCAATATGTTTACTAACTAGGCTATCAACGATGCTCAATGAGCAAGGTGTGCACTAAATGTGCACAACCACACAATGGGTCCAAGAGGATATGCAGGCGTTCGCCAAATACTACATGCTGAGTTTACTACTCAGCCTACTGCTACTCAGGAGACTACAGAGTCCTCTACTACTACTCCCGCACCTCTGCCTTGCCATGCCATGTGGATAGCTAGGAGGCAAAACAAGAATGGATATATAACAAAACCCGCAAATGCTAAGGCAGCTGGAAAAATGGTAAAAATCAACTCTTAGAGCAATCGATCGATATTGATTATTGTTATGTTTACTTACCAATTTCTGTTGATGGTGATTAGCAGGAGCTGCACGAGTAGAGGAAGGAAGGTAAGTTCATCCCTCAGGGTACGAGTGATGAACTGATAGTTGCTTTGGGTAACCTAGAGTATCATGGACATGTTATGGGTGTAGGAACTGGTGTGGGCATTAAAGCGTTCTTTGGGCCATCCCAGTGCAGAGCTGTCCCAAAAGTGGGACTTTCACAAATTGAGGTAACCTATTCTTTTTTTAGAATGTTATTGTGAAAGGGAATTCAATAATCGATAGCCATTGTTTCTTTTATCCATGTGTAGGTAGATAAATTAATTGAGAGGAAAGTCAACGAAGCAATGGTGAAGTGACAAGCGTCTCAGACGACCACTCAAATGGTACATGTGACATGCCACACTTCTATTACTCCTACTATAAAGGTTGGGAGTAATCTTGTAGACCCACCACCTAGAACATCCTCTGTATGTATTTTTATGACATAGTAGCTAGTTGTTTCAAAATGATATGATTGTGTATATATGTATATAAAATTCTTTACGTAAATTTGTAGGGGTTGAAGCCATGCCGACTAAAAAGTCAATAATATGTCATTGCAGAGGCAAAAACTTACCCAGCCCTTCCAGGGGACTTGTGTCACAGGACTCCAGTACCAGCTGGTGTGGTACGTGTGACCCTGATATGTGTATTCCCCGATTGGATGGATCTTCCACTGCCATATGCCCACCCGGATGATGAAACACTTGGTGAGACAAAAGGAAGAGTGATAATGTGGCCCAAAATAGATGTCTTCTATACTAATATTATATGGTAAATTTACATTATGTTAATTTGTTAGTGTGTATATATGAGTCAATTGATATGAAATTATACATATAGGTCAAAAAGACGACACCCGCTACATCTCGGCCTTCACCTCCACCTCCTCAACTACCTAGTTGGCTTCCAAGGGACATACATGCCTCGTTAGGTCCTAATTGTAGGGGTATGACAGTATGGATCGAAAAACATGATCAAAATTGCCCTATAAATGCTACAATTTTGTAGGATGATGTAGGACAATTATATGATAACAATCTATTTATACAAGTTTTGTATACATATTAATGCATAGCTATTAATGCATGTCAATCATACGAAAACAAGATATTTTGGAGTTGTTTCGTTATGATTAATTGAACACATCTATGATAGAGCTCTGGTGTTATGACCCATAACTAAGTTAACTAATAAGTACCTCGAATTACGTGAAAAACACCTCAATTAGTGTTGAGTATCAAATTAAATATCATGGTTAATCAAGATAAGTTATGTCGTGAATTTAATAGTTGAGTTTGAGTCATCAGAGATAATTAATGATTATAGCAACGTTGATCATTAAGTTAATAAAGTTGAATTAAGTATTCAAATACGATTAGTGTTTTGGTTAAGTGTTCCTAGTTGATTAGCATGTTTTCTCGCTTCGAGGTTGTAGTGGTTTTTGTGCTTGAGAATTTGCAAAAGAAATCTTTTCAATCCGACTCCCGAGGTCGTAGTTATGGTATTTATAAGTTCTTTGGGTCAATTTTGTAAATTTCCCATTTCTATTTGGCCCCTTTGCTTTATCTCCTTCTTCTCTGATTCGATAAAACAGGAGTCGGCCGCTTGAGCAAGCGCCGACCTGTTTCCGATTTCGAGTAGCCGCAAGGAGTCTTGGGCGATTTCCTGGAGTCTTAGCTCCGTTTCTCAGCAGGCATATTCCCACCTTCCTTCCTCCACTCTTCATCTTCCCCCTACCTCGCTCCATCCAAGCAGCTGCGCTGCTAGGGCGTCGCCCAGCAGGGGATGCCCAAGCCACAGAGCAATGCCCGATAGAGCAGCAAAGTTACCAACCACGACCAGGGTGAGCTAGGGCTGGCTATTCTCGACCCCTTCAGCTTCGGAATGGCCGCGCCCACCTTCCTCGACCTTCCCTTCCTCTACCTCGGCCAAGCAGCAACACCAGACTAGCCATGGTGTCGGCCGTCCAAGCAAGCACATCAGTAATTGCAGCAATGGCCTGGAGGCCGTTTGGGTGTGAGCGACAAACACAAGGAATGTCAGCCAACTTCGGCCGTGAAGCCAGACCACAAATCCGCAACCTCCCAAGCCTCGAGCAGCTCCTAGCCGAGCTCTCCTCCTAGCTGGTCATTCCAGCGTTGAGCTGCAGTAAGCGGCAGATTCAATTGGGCTTTTTCCGAGGTTGAAGACAACCCCGTGGACGTGTCTCCGGACGAATCCGGACATCGCAAACCTATGTGAGTAGGATTTTACTTTTTTTATCAGTAATAAACTCAGGTCCGTTTTAGTTTCACAGTCAGTGCGTCGTTCGGCCAAATTGCGTATGATTCGGCCGAGTTCCTTAATTAGATTTGATGATCAGTGTTTTGATCGGCCGAATTGGGCATGATTCGGCCGAGTTTCCCTTTATAGGAAATCGACCAGGGTTTGGATCGGCCGAGTTGCGGGTGGATCGGCCGAGTTGTCAGCCGATCGGCCGAGTTTCCAGTTTGGTCGGCCGAGTTCCAGAATGTGAGTAGGAGTTCATTTAGTTATCACCATTTAACTCCTTAGTTGGAATTTTTCGGTAAACTGTGCATTCTTCGCTGATACTTGGCTTTTGGACAGTATTTGGCGTTACTCGAATTTTATTTCATAAACTGCTTCCTTATGCCGTTACATGATTTAGTTTAGCATATGATCAGTGTGGATTGAATTAAAGAATTTATATGGTTCATTGGAACTTGAAATACGTAATATGATTGATGAAAATGATAGAATTTCCTGTATTACAACTGCAATGTATACGTTGAACATAAAATGGATGTTTAGCATCGAAACTGGATAAGTTGATACTGAGTCATGTTTATAGATGACAAATGATGTTTATGTGTATATGTGGGTAATAGATATTACCCGGATGCCGAGCATAGTTAGCATCCTTAGACTTTTAATTTGCATAGTTCAAACGAAATGAAATGATTAGTAAAATAAATGTGTATGCTTTACGAGTAATTTCAGTAAGATGCAAATGAATGTGATAAAATATTTCAGGTTGAGTATTCCTTTCAATACAGTATATTTGAATGTTCAGTAATATGAAATCAGTATAGAGACGTGGTATAGATATGAAATCTATTTACAGTGAACGAATCTGTTTGCATGAAAGCATAGCTGAGTTATGAGTTATTGCGATATAAGAGAATAGTTGTTGCACTATATATAGAAATGTTATGAAAGTTGAACTTCTAGTTTCAGCTAGTGAATTGCAGAATTACAATATATTCCAGTAGTCGAATATGTGTGAGAGAGACACAATGTTATAAGAGTTTTCTTGTTATAATAAAATGTGTTAGACTTAGATGCCCTGACACCGTAGAACCCCTTTTGGAGGTCTGTGCCTTAGGGGTGAAATGACCTACCTAGCGTGTGTCTAGATGGTCGGTGGCTCGTGTTCAACAATAATCCGTGCGTGTGTCACGGTGGCACGAGGACAGAGAGGCAGTGTTCAACAATAATCCGTGCGTGTGTCACAGTGGCACTGGAGTAAATAGGGGTTATTCAACAATAATCTGTGTGTGTGTCACAGTGGTAACCCAGACTCTCCGCCTGTGTACTCAGGTTAGAGGAGGAGTCTAGAGTACACTCTTTGAGAGTGCAGTGAGGCCGTGTGAGCCTGAGAGTCCTGACGCAGACCAGGACGGCAGTCAGACTTAGCATTTCCCCGGGTGTGTCGCTAAGTCTTGTACGGTGGGGCCGTAGCATGAACTTGCTGCGGATCTTTATATGCAGAGTACACTGCATATATTTAGGGCATAATAATAAAATGAATAAATAATCAAGTAGGTTCACAGTAAATTTATATAACTGTTCATTTATCTGAATTACCTGTTGATGCTTGGAAATGTGCTTATATTCTGTAAATCTGTTATGTTATTATAACTGCCTTGCCTAGTTCTGCATATATGTTTATTTTCTGTTTATAAACCTGATGAGTTTTTTAGTGATAGCTAAGTGAAATGCTATTCACTGAGCGAGTAGGCTCATACCTCTACTCAAAACATTTTCAGGTTATCATCAGCAGCAGGAAATCTGAAGAATCGTTTCATCCTAACGCCTAGTCAATAGAAGGTTCGTAGCTAGTAGTTAGAGGTCTCTTAGTCCTTTCCCCTCGATATGTGGAACAAGGTGTGTGAGAGAGAGAGAGAGAATGTGTATAAGATGTAAATTAACTGTTATGCTTTATTTATGTCAAACAATGTAAAATGTTGTAGACTCTGTTTATATTGCTAGTCAGTTTATAAAGATGCTTCCGCAGTTTGTTTAGTTTCATTTTACAGCATTAAACAGATTATCTTTTCAATCTCTTTAAAATGTTTTAAAAAGTAATGAGTGGTTGGCTTTTGTGTAAATCTCATCCTGTCGCGTCCTAATCTCATGGTTTGTGGTTAATGTGAGATTGGGGCGTCACAATTTTGGTATCAGAGCGAGGTTTGAGTACTTAGTTACTCAAGGTCAGGGGACGATAAGAGACCAATAGGATTAAGGTTTAGGTGTCTTCCTTCTATCTGTAATTTTCTAATAGGAAGTGTTCTGCTATATTATTGCAGATAGCAAGAAGAGGATTTGGTCACGAGAATCAAGTAATGAGCCGTTAAGAATCATTAAGGTCAAAAGAATAAAGTTATAAGTAAGGCGAATAATAAATGATGTGTTTTAGCTCTGGAAGATCTGAGTGTTTAGATACCCTGGCCAGGTGTCTGAATACTTAGATTGACCAGTATCAAGCTACTCTGTCTGTTCTTCTCTGGATACCCTGGCCAGGTATGCAGAGGAAGGATAGGCTAGAGAGAAAACCCTAGAAATCTTAGGGTTAAGAGATCAGAAATTAACAAAGGAATAAAGAGATTACATATAAGAAGCGATTCAACTCTTGTCTATTATTGTTTATCTGATTTAAAGATCACTAGAAATGCTTTTATATGCATGAAATGAAATTTCCAGTTTGTAAAGTAAACATGATTCTTTTATATTGATGTGTCATGAAGTGAATTGTTTAATGTTTGTTTCCTTTGTATTAATGTAGACCCGAAACTGTGTTTAAATGAGGTTGCCCTGAATGGATATTCTTTCCACATGTTTAAGATTAATAGGGGTTGATTAATCTCGAGTAGCTCTTGGCTTCAGGACTACAGGTTCGGCCTGGTCCGGCTGGCAGGATGCGTTACTGGGATCTAATGACTCCTATTAACAAGTAAAATAAGAATATAAGTCTAAATGTTCTTTTATCTTGAGAATTAGGGTTTGAGAAACATAGACCCTAATTGGCCCAAATTAGGATTCAAATGACATGCATTCAGAATTTGATAAATACAATGTCTCACTAAATGATTTTTAGTATTTTATGTGTAACTCTGATTTAGTTCAATTTTGGATATGATTTGGATATATGAAATATAAACAACATTGGAGAATATCAAAATTTTTGAATAAAGTTCTGACTTGTTAATCGGCCGAGTTTTAAACTCGACCGATCACATTTTCTGAATAATATAGCAGTGTGGTAATTGAATTTTATCTTTTTATTGGTATATCCAATTGATCTCAAATTTTAACTGTGCTTGACAAATACAATTTTAGACACTCTGTAAAATTTGTGTAATTTTTGGATGACTTTTGACCTCTACAGCAAGGGTGTCGGCCGAGTTTGTAACTCAGCCGAACCTGCTGCAGACTGCAATATGGCAGTGCACTGTTCGATTTTTATTTAATTATTGGTAACCTGAAATGACCTGAAATTTTTACTGGAGGTCTAAAACTTTATTAGGCACAACATATAAAATTTTCAGAATTTTTGGAGCTTCTGTTAGCAGTTTAATAAGCGAATTACAGAAACTATTGTGAAAACTGAATTTTCAGCTAATGTAATTAAAAATTTAGTGTTGGGCTAATATGTTATTGACCCAAGCAACTTAATTTGATTTATATAATCGATTACACATACACACAATAAAGCTATGTTACTGATATAGACCAAAACCCTAGAATGATTAAAGTTGTAGTAGTTTAAAGGATATCATTAGTGATGTAACCTTGTATACCAGTATCTTTGTTAAACAAGACCTTGAGATTTGTTCTATGAAAAGTAAACTGGCTTTGATAGTGATCTAGGGTTTTGAAGTAGATAACCTGATCGGTACATGAACAAACTGAAATGATTTAGAGGAATGAGTAAGACATAAACCTAAAATGTAACAATAAGTAAGTAACATAGAAAGCAGAGTATTATCCGATTATGATCTAAAGATAGTCGATGTAGTTCATGCTTTAAAGACATGGTGTCACTATCTTTATGATGTGACAATAGATTATCACCCTGGTAAAGAGAATGTGGTGGATGATGTTTCCAGCAGAAAGTCAAGTTCAACAGCCAATGCATTCTCTATGACAGGTTTCAATAGAGACCTGCTAGTAGAAATGTGGAAGTTGAACTTAAACTTAGGGGTAATAACACAGAGTGATTTGATTGTACAGATGTAAGTTAAGCTTACTTTTTGTGATCAAATCAAGAAACTATAAAAGGGTGATAGTGACTTAAGCCATACCATGCATGACCTGATAGGAGGAAAAGAGACTAGAGTTTAAGTTTTTAGATGATAAGATGTTGTTTTAGCATGACATGTTGTGTGTATCTCGAGATAGAGTAAAATTCTTTTAAGGGGAAAAGCCTGAAAGAAAAGATTCTTATGGAAGTGTATGTATTGATGTATGCTATGTTTTCAGGAAAACACTAAGATGTATATGAATTCCAAGAAGTTGAAATGGATGGTTAGATATGCAGAAGGATGTAACTGAGTACGTGGTTAGAAGTAGTGTGTACCAGTAGGTTAAGGTTGAACCCTAGAAACTTATAGTTACCTTGCAATCTTTTTCTATGCCTGAGTGGGAGTGGGAACTTATCACAATAGATTTTGTGGTAAGATTACCCAGGACACCTAGAGGTTGTGATTTAATAGGAATGATTGTGAATAGACTAATTTAGTCTGCTCACTTTCTTCATATTAAGTCGACCTTTGATGTCTCGAGACTTGACTAAGATATACATGGATAAAATAATTAGATTGCTTGGTAATCCAGTTTCAATCATATCACATTGAGTTTAGAAATACATAACTGATAATGGTACGGTTTGAGTATGAACCCAGGAAACACAGATTTGGTAAACCATTAGATGCATGATTTCAAGCTAGTAAGACAGCATTAAAATATGTAAATAAATCTAATTGCATGCTTCCTGTTATGATTCATGTGTGTGACCTGACATTTACATGAATTGGCACATTTCTCTGAAGATATTATCAGAAATTCTCAAGTACTAATAAATATGTGTGTGATGATACGTAAATAACCCTTAATTGAGTTATGTGGTGCATAAACCAGGAATTTGATTAATATGCACGTACTTCGGAAAATTTTAATAAGATGTTCAATTACATGAAATTCAGTATGTGTGTGCCAAAATTTATTTGAATTTGGAATATTTATGAATTTTTAATCTGTCTGCATGCATGATATAAACATTACTCAGTAATTACAATGATTTGAAATATACTGCTCTGCTAGTTCCAAAATGATACCGTATTGTGATTTGAATTGCAATCAAACAGATGGGATAATGGAAACCCTAAGAGTAGGGTGTTGCCATGCGATTAGTGAATAAGATAATCCTAAGAGTAGGGTGTTGTCATGTGATGAATGAACAAGGCAAATGAAACCCTAAGGATAGGGTGTACGATGAATCACGTATTTTGATATCAGTTTTCATTATAAGATGTGATGATGTTTAACAATCAATTTGCATGATTTAATTTTAGTATCAAATTGACATGCATTTTGTATATTTAAGAATTTTAGTTTGTTTGCATGAATAGTATAATAAGTTCTTGGTAATTACCATAAAGTGAGATACTGCTATAACAGTTCTGGAAAGACAATGTTTTGTGGGTCGATCTGGAATCAGATCAGATGTGTCCTAGGTTAAGGGACCAATACCGATAGCTGATCAGAGGATCAAAAGTTCAAGAATTCGCGAGATACCAGTAGTGAGGGTTTTATGAAGGAACCATAACATAGAAGAAGCCATGTGGGAATACGAGTCAGAAATGAGTAACACATTTCCTTTCTCTTTTAGGAATTTCGGGACGAAATTCTTTTAAGGGGAAAAGGTTGTTATGACCCATAACTAGTTAACTAATAAGTACCTCGAATTACGTGAAAAACACCTCAATTAGTGTTGAGTATCAAATTAAATATCATGGTTAATCAAGATAAGTTACGTCGTGAATCAATAGTTGAGTTTGAGTCATCAGAGGTAATTAATGATAATAGCAACGTTGATCATTAAGTTAATAAAGTTGAATTAAGTATTCAAATACGATTAGTGTTTTGGTTAAGTGTTCCTAGTTGATTAGCATGTTTTCTCGCTTCGAGGTTGTAGTGGTTTTTGTGCTTGAGAATTTGCAAAAGAAATCTTTTCAATCGGACTCCCGAGGTCGTAGTTATGGTATTTATAAGTTCTTTGGGTCAATTTTGTAAATTTCCCATTTCTATTTGGCCCCTTTGCTTTATCTCCTTCTTCTCTGATTCGATAAAACAGGAGTCGGCCGCTTGAGCAAGCGCCGACCTATTTCCAATTTCCAGTAGCCGCAAGGAGTCTTGGGCGATTTCCTGGAGTCTTAGCTCCGTTTCTCAGCAGGCGTATTCCCACCTTCCTTCCTCCACTCTTCATCTTCCCCCTACCTCGCTCCATCCAAGCAGCTGCGCTGCTAGGGCGTCGCCCAGCAGGGGCTGCCCAAGCCACAGAGCAATGCCTGATAGAGCAACAAAGTTACCAACCGCGACCAGGGTGAGCTAGGGCTGGCTATTCTTGACCCCTTCAGCTCCGGAATGGCCGCGCCCACCTTCCTCGACCTTCCCTTCCTCTACCTCGGCCAAGCAGCAACACCAGACTAGCCATGGTGTCGGCCGTCCAAGCAAGCACATCAGTAATTGCAGCAATGGCCAGGAGGCCGTTTGGGTGTGAGCGACAAACACAAGGAATGTCAGCCAACTTCGGCCGTGAAGCCAGACCACAAATCCGCAACCTCCCAAGCCTCGAGCAGCTCCTAGCCGAGCTCTCCTCCTAGCTGGTCGTTCCAGCGTTGAGCTGCAGTAAGCGGCAGATTCAATTGGGATTTTTCCGAGGTTGAAGACAACCCCGTGGACGTGTCTCCGGACGAATCCGGACATCGCAAACCTATGTGAGTAGGATTTTACTTTTTTTATCAGTAATAAACTCAGGTCCGTTTTAGTTTCACAGTCAGTGCGTCGTTCGGCCGAATTGCGTATGATTCGGCCGAGTTCCTTAATTAGATTTGACGATCAGTGTTTTGATCGACCGAATTGGGCATGATTCGGCCGAGTTTCCCTTTATAGGAAATCGACCAGGGTTTGGATCGGCCGATTTGCGGGTGGATCGGCCGAGTTGTCAGCCGATCGGCCGAGTTTCCAGCTTGGTCGGCCGAGTTCCAGAATGTGAGTAGGAGTTCATTTAGTTATCACCATTTAACTCCTTAGTTGGAATTTTTCGGTAAACTGTACATTCTTCGCTGATACTTGGCTTTTGGACAGTATTTGGCGTTACTCGAATTTTATTTCATAAACTGCTTCCTTATGTCGTTACATGATTTAGTTTAGCATATGATCAGTGTGGATTGAATTAATGAATTTATATGGTTCATTGGAACTTGAAATACGTAATATGATTGATGAAAATGATAGAATTTCCTGTATTACAACTGCAATGTATACATTGAACATAAAATGGATGTTTAGCATCGAAACTGGATAAGTTGATACTGAGTCATGTTTATAGATGACAAATGATGTTTATGTGTATATGTGGGTAATAGAGATTACCCGGATGCCGAGCATAGTTAGCATCCTTAGTCTTTTAATTTGCATAGTTCAAACGAAATGAAATGATTAGTAAAATAAATGTGTATGCTTTATGAGTAATTTCAGTAAGATGCAAATAAATGTGATAAAATATTTCAGGTTGAGTATTCCTTTCAATACAGTATATTTGAATGTTCAGTAATATGAAATCAGTATAGAGACGTGGAATAGATATGAAATCTATTTACAGTGAACGAATCTGTTTGCATGAAAGCATAGCTGAGTTATGAGTTATTGCGATATAAGAGAATAGTTGTTGCACTATATATAGAAATGTTATGAAAGTTGAACTTCTGGTTTCAGCTAGTGAATTGCAGAATTACAATATATTCCAGTAGTCGAATATGTGCGAGAGAGACACAATGTTATAAGAGTTTTCTTGTTATAATAAAATGTGTTAGACTTAGATGCCCTGACACCGTAGAACCCCTTTTGGAGGTCTGTGCCTTAGGGGTGAAACGACCGACCTAGCGTGTGTCTAGATGGTCGGTGGCTCGTGTTCAACAATAATCCGTGCGTGTGTCACGGTGGCACGAGGACAGAGAGGCAGTGTTCAACAATAATCCGTGCGTGTGTCACGGTGGCACTGGAGTAAATAGGGGTTATTCAACAATAATATGTGTGTGTGTCACAGTGGTAACCCAGACTCTCTGCCTGTGTGCTCAGGTTAGAGGAGGAGTCTAGAGTACACTCTTTGAGAGTGCAGTGAGGCCGTGTGAGCCTGAGAGTCCTGACGCAGACCAGGACGGCAGTCAGACTTAGCATTTCCCCGGGTGTGTCGCTAAGTCTTGTACGGTGGGGCCGTAGCATGAACTTGGTGCAGATCTTTATATGCAGAGTACACTGCATATATTTAGGGCATAATAATAAAATGAATAAATAATCAAGTAGGTTCACAGTAAATTTATATAACTGTTCATTTATCTGAATTACCTGTTGATGCTTGGAAATGTGCTTATATTCTGTAAATCTGTTATGTTATTAGAACTGCCTTGCCTAGTTCTGCATATATGTTTATTTTCAGTTTATAAACCTGATGAGTTGTTTAGTGATAGCTAAGTGAAATGCTATTCACTGAGCGAGTAGGCTCATACCTCTACTCAAAACATTTTCAGGTTATCATCAGCAGCAGGAAATCTGAAGAATCGTTTCATCCTAACGCCTAGTCAATAGAAGGTTCGTAGCTAGTAGTTAGAGGTCTCTTAGTCCTTTCCCCTCGATCTGTGGAACAAGGTGTGTGAGAGAGAGAGAGAGAATGTGTATAAGATGTAAATTAACTGTTATGCTTTATATATGTCAAACAATGTAAAATGTTGTAGACTCTGTTTATATTGCTAGTCAGTTTATAAAGATGCTTCCGCAGTTTGTTTAGTTTCATTTTACAGCATTAAACAGATTATCTTTTCAATCTCTTTAAAATGTTTTAAAAAGTAATGAGTGGTTGGCTTTTGTGTAAATCCCATCCTGTCCCGTCCTAATCTCATGGTTTGTGGTTAATGTGAGATTGGGGCGTCACATCTAGATATGGTGAGATCTTTTTTATACATATGTATACCTTGTTTTATATACGATGATCTGGTTTCTTATATGTTAATGCATATGTAATACATGTTTTGCATCCACTTACACATGATATGTACATATTTTCCATTTTCCCATGTGGGATTTTTGGTTCCATCTTTGATTAGTCTTGTAGATACAGACCCTTCTTTAGTTACTTCATATTACTGCGCTGCTTTTGAATATTTTGGTAAAAATAAGAAGACGGTGATAATAGCTCCATTCAATGACGAGTAAGTTTACTTTGCTTATAATTTGTACTTAAGAAAATTACATTTTTATTGTGGATTTTGAGTTATTAATTTTTAACTTTCTTACCTATAGTGGTAGGCATTGGGAGTTACTTGTTATTGTCCCCAAGACATTCACTGTCTATTATCTAGATCCTGCGGGGAACAAATTGAATACATTATATGGACACACAATGAAAAGGCCATTATTTCTGTGAGAAATATTTCATATTTTTATATCTGTTAACATCTATTATTACATTACTATTTATTTATGGAATTTAATGTGTTACATTAACTTGTAGGGCTTTACAAGAGTTCAAAAATGCTGGAGGAAAGGTCCCCAGGAAAAAGAATCAGCCACTAATTTGGGAGAATGTGAAAGTAATTTCCCGACTCCAATTTATATATTATTTATGTGAACTATGCTTATTTGTATTTTTGAATATTTTGTATGTTTCCATTTATAGTGTGCCACACAAGACAACAGATGGGCATGTGCCTACTATGTGATGTGATTTATGGACCTAATCATCAAATATGCCATGGAAATCGATATTATATATAGTCTCGTTAGATAATATGAAATATATGAATCTTATTATATATTATTAATTATATATATACGTCATTCTCTTTGTAGGTGTTTAAAACTGACTTCAGTACAGGTGGAAAGTTATTAGATGTACATACTCCCTATACGAGGGAGGAATTAGATGTTGTAAGAGAAGAATGGGAAAAAGCCCAACAAGTAGTGGAAATTTTTAAATATAATTGGGTATCTGATGACAATGATGACGATGATGAATAAAGAATGATATTTCTAAACTTTTTTCTCATAATTATTTTTGTGTGAATGTGAATGACTTTTTCTGAATTATCATATGTATGAATGTGAATGACTTTTTCTGGTCAATACATGAATGTCTGAATGTGAAAAGAGATGTAATGAATGGAATGAATGTGAATGTAAATGACTTTGTAGGTTTCTACATGTATCTAATCAATACATGTGTCTGAATGTGAATGAATTTGTAGGTTTTTGGCATGTTGTTGGCTGATATCAATGGATGTTGTAAACCTACAATTTAGAACTAAACTGTAGGTTATGCATCCTGCTGACAAGCCATACAACATGCCTGCAAACTGATAAGAAGAAAAAAAATCAAAACATAGGCATCAGTTATTTGTAAAAAAACTGACACCAACGACATACAACGTCAGTTATTTGTATAAAACCGATACCAAAGACATACGATGTCGGTTATTAGTACAAAACTAACGTCTTTGTGCCCTCACTGGCTTGGTGGTGGGAAGGGTTATGATGTCGGTTTTTGTTTAATAGTCGTCGTCTTTAACCATGATATAGTGTCAATTTTCTTTACTAACTGATGCTTATAGTTCCCTTGTTGGCGCGTTTTCGGTGGCAGGAAGGGTTATGGCGTCGATTTTTGTTTAATAGCTTACTTCTTTAACCATGATATAGTGTTAGTTTTCTTTCCTAATTGACGCTTATAGTTCCCTTGCTAGTGTGTTTTCGGTGGCGGGAAGGGTAATGGCGTCAGTTTTTGTTTAATAACTGACGTCTTTAACAATGATATAGTGTCAGTTTTCTTTCCTAACCGATGCCTATAGTTCCCTTGCTGGCACATTTTTGGTGGTGAGAAGGGTTATGGCGTCAGTTAGAAACTGACGCTGAAGGTGTCCACCGACGCCTATAGTTCCCTTGTTGGCACGTTTTTGGTGGCGGGAAGGGTTATGGCGTCAGTTAGAAACTAACACTGAAGGTGTCCACTTTTCGCGGCTCCCACTTCGGTGTCACTTGGAAACCGACATTAACGACTCTAAATAACCGACACCAAAGGCCTTTTCTGTAGTATTGTCTTATAACTGCTTCTTCAACTCCCGCATCTCGGCTGGTTTGTTCCTATTTGGTGACTGCACTATCAGATGTGTACTAGGAACCAGATTGATCTTGTAACACCTGGGCCCATTGCCAATGGCTCTAGTAGAGTTACAGAAATGACGACTGGCCCCACATACCACCACTAGCCTTAACTGCGCACTTTGTCCACATTGACTCGCAAGCCAAGATCAACTTCCTGACTGGTCACCCATCCTAGTACTACTCCAAGCTAAGCACGCTTAACTATGGAGTTCTTTAGAGATGGGCTCCCTGAAAAGGAGGGGCACCTTGGTGATATAGGTAGTCCAATCATTCCTTTTAAGATCAACTTATCCAAGGCCTCAAATCCTGGGATGTTACAATCTCCCCCACTTAGACTCTTGACGTCCTCGTCAAGGCTCAGCTATATGGCCTCATAATCTGACCTCATTTCACTGCAGACCAACAATGGCCCATGGACACCCAGCTCCCGATCACGGAATACCAGTGCAAGGGTGGCTACGTCAACCATGGACAACCCTTTCCTACATGCCTGGACAGTACGACTCAAGACTGGCATGCCACATTCCCATGCGGGCCCCACCTACTGAAGGGGTTATGGCTCAGATACCATTTGTAATGCCTAGGCCCATTTCCCATGGATCTAGTAGAGTTTCAGGAATGACGACTAGCCCCACAGACAAGCACTAGCCTTAACTGCGCACTTTGTCCACATTGACATGCAAGCCAGGATCAACTTCCCAAATGGTCACCCATCCTAGTACTACTCCAAGCTAAGCACGCTTAACTATGAAGTTCTTTAGAGATGGGCTCCCTGAAAAGGAGGTGCACCTAGGTGATATAGGTAGTCCAATCATTCCTTTTAAAATCAACTTATCCAAGGTATCAAGTCCTGGGATGTTACATATCTCAAATTCAATCTTGTTAGGAAGGGGGACATAGGGAAACTCATGAGGAAACACATCCTTCATCTCTCAAACAATAGGCACCTCCTGGATATTCCCCTCACCTTGTTATCCACCACATGCGCCAAGAAAGCCTCACACCTTTGTCTCATCAGCATCTCTATTTTCATCGTTGACAACAAGCATGCCGGACAATCTTCTTGTCTCCTTCGAAGACACATGTCATTGTCAAAGAACGTAACCACTTTGGAACTACATTCTAAGACTACTTGGTACTTCTCCAAGGTATCCATCACAAAGATCACATCAAATCCATGCATGTCAAGTGGTATAAGTTCTACTTGAATGTTGCATCTTGAGAAAGTAAGAACACATGATAGACACACCTTTCGTAACTTGGCAGAAAAACCAAAGGGATTTCTAGAAGAAAGCTATCAGATATATGACTAACAGGAAAAACACAACTATCTATCACCTCTGTGGTGATAAAAGAGTGCATCACACCTGGGTCAAGCAAACCATATATAAAGTAGGAAGAAGACAAATCTGAATGAAATAACTCCATCTGACATGTCATGACCCATGGATTGACTACTCCCTCTGACTGACTCATGTCATAGAATCAAGCCATCACATATTGTCTCCATCATCATTTGTTGGCTAGCCTAAAAGAGCATGCATGTAATGCCAGGCCGAATCCTCTACCACCGCCACTGCTAAACTACTACCACTACAAACCCTACTGACTCTATCTCGGTAGTTGGGTCACCTCCTCATCCTTCATAGGACGAGACCATTTGATGTGCACAATCTATTCGCTTGTGGCAATTTCTTGAATCATATGATGGTCTGGACATCCCTACCACCGACATTGACAATGCACTATGAGATCATGCTAGTAGAAACCTACGACCTCTGCCTTTGCTCAGTAGCCACTGAGACTGAACAACTGCTCTCTATTGTTTCTGACATGACAAAAACCTAGACTTATTTAAGCCTCCAGAAGGATGCCCCTGAAACTATTTCGCTCCCTTCTTGGCATTGACTTCACACCTCTCAACAATTGATCTCTCTATCTATGTCATACACTCTACAAACATCACAAACTTCTCCCTGTTCTCCAAAGCTAACATTGTAGACATCAACTCTATACTCAAACCCTTCTCAAAACATTTAATCCTCTCATTATTTGTCGCAAATAAGTGAGGACAAAACTTCAACAATTGCATAAACTTGGCCTCACACTTGTTGAACATCATATATACCTATCAGATCATCTCAAACTGGGAGATCTTCTCATCAAGATACGTTTCCAGGAAGTATCAGCTCAAAAACACCCACCAAAAATGTTTCCAACTGAGTACTACACAGACTCTTGTCCTCGTTAATAACCCACCAATTGTCATCATTGCCCTTTAGCCGATAGAATGTGTGCTTCACCTTATCATCTTCTAGGATATTGAGGATCTGAAAGGCATTCTCACATTTCATCAACCACATATCTGCATCTGTCTGCTCTATTGTACCAACATACTCAAATGATCTCATGCATCACAACCTCTTGAGGGTCTTCCCAGAACCCTAAGATTCCTCATTGCGAACAACAACCCTTGGTTGTGATGCGGACGCTCTATCCTCCATGTGTAAAAATTGTAGTTATAAGCTATCTAAACATGGGCTGGAAAGTGAGATTGGACATAGTTGCTGGGTAAAACTGAGGGTCTTCTGTCACTCCATCTTTACTTTCCTACCTCCTCGCACCGCCTCCTAGTTAGGCAATAACACTCTGACCATGTTTTTCATGTTTTCCAGACATATCTTCTTCTACTTCTACATAGTTAGAAGCTGCAATCAGATATATTAGATAACACAAGAATAGACACAACCCTAGTCCTATGTCCTTATAGATTCAGTAGAGCTAGAGATTTGGTACCAACCAAACTTGTGACAACCGATGCCACAAAATGAGATAATGAAAACCAAAGGTGATTAATGGCTAAACAAACATATTACCACAAGAATAGGGTAAACTAAAACCAATCTCAGATAACCAATCCAAGAGGAAACATACATCAATATTCACAACCTGTCACCACATGTATCACATATCATTCCATAAAGGTATGATTCATATCCAATCATGTAAATGGAACTTCAAGATACACTTGTTTTATCTTATTTTAAGAATCGTTTCCACTACTATTTCTTCTTTAAGTTATATATAATAGAATATTTGATAGGAGGTTGGATGGCACATCCAAGGTTTTGCTCATTTCTATGTAGACATCTCTGCAGAGAATGAGCCACCACTAGAGGTGATGGTAGAGCTGCCTAATGGGGACAAATGGGAAGTTTGCTTCAAGTATGAAGCCCTTTCAGATAGGTCTGCTACTTGTAAAGTCTTCGGGCATGTTGCGGGCAGTTTCCCTAGTGAGAGGGTTACCATCAATTTGATGCCCCCGTTATCCCAGAATATGCATGGAAGAAGAAGAGAGGATAGGGCAAGTCCATGCCCCCACAAAAGATCAGTAGAGCGATGGAGAAATCTTCATCTGATGAGGTGGTTTTTATAGACAATGAGGAGACTATCAAAGTTGTGGCATCGATCTCAGAACCCCCCATCTCTGGGGGTTCAGAGTAGGCACAGCCCAAACCACCTCCCTGTGAGAAAACACCTTCCAACCTTCCTTTTGGGGATATGTCTCGCTCCAGGAAGGGTAAGGAGAAAGGAAAGCAAACAAAGATAGTTGTCAGGAAGGATACTGATTCTGAGGTTATCGACGACAACCCATTCATGAGCTTGGATGATGTTGAAGATGAGGTGATCAATGATATGACCAATAGATGTAGCAAAAGTCCCAGACAGACATGTACTGCTACTAAAGAGCATAAGAAGAAGGCTAAGCAAGTATCCTGCTCCAAGGGAGGCAGCGGGAACAAAATTAGTTAGACATGTCCGTACTCGCTTGGAACATGTGGGGTGCCTCTCTTGCTGAGAGGCAGAGAGAGGTAAGAAGAGTAATTGAGGAGGAAGAAGATAGCCTGGTTTTCTGTATGGAAACTAGAATCAAGAACAAAGTCAAGGAAAGGATACAAACCCTTATCCCGATAGGGTGGGAAACTCTATCGAATATTGAAAGTAGAGATGGTTGTCAGATAGGTGTTGGGTGGAACCCTACTGCTTGGGAGATTGATCTCATTAGTGCCACTCACCAAGTGGTTACTGTTAGTTGTTGCAATAAAGGTGGGATGGCTTTGATTGTGTCTGGGATCTATGGTGAGAACCTAGAAAGAGACAAAATGAGAATGTCAGAAACCATAAAAGAAATGACACAACAAGAGGTCCCCTGGCTGGTTATTGGGGACATCAACAATGTCATAAAGATAAAAGAGAAGATAGGAGGACTTACTGTCCCTGAGAGAATCACAATAGCTTTTAATGACACCATGGAAGTGGTTGCTCTTATTGAATTGAACATATTTGGTGGTTTGACAAGCTGGTCCAATAAACAGAAACTGGGTCAAGGATTGCTAGATCATTTGATCGTGTTATGGTTAACAAAGATTGGCTTAATGTCTGGCCTAATGTCGTCATCAAGATGGGAGCAAACATCTTGAGTGATCACTGCTGGATAAAGATGGAGTTCGTTTCCAGGGATAAAATCCAACGACCGTTTCAGTTCTTAAACATCTGGTGTGATTGGGTTTGGTTCAAGGAGCTGGTGGAACGTAGTTGGGATATTAATGTTGTGGGAAACTCGATGTACAAAGTCTTAAAGAAGATACATAACACAAAAAATGCGTTAAAATCCTAGAGTAGGGAGAAGGTAGACCTCAAGAACCTCCTTGCGATAGCTACAAACGAGTATGATGAAGTTGCTACAGTGGCCAGAGAGTCACCTGAGAATGAGCTTGCTATAAAAAATGAAATGAAAATAGAGGATAGGTTGTGGAAACTAAAGAAGGACGAAGAGAAATTATATTGGCAGTGCAGTCAAATGAAATGGCTAACAGATGGAGACAGGAAAACTAGGGTGTATCACACTACGGTCAAGAAGAAGAAACTTAGAGAAACAATCCACCAACTGATAAATGAACACGGTGAGGTTGTTGACAGAAGAGAAAATATAGCTGCTACTGCCATAAACTATTTCCAAGGTATTTACAACCAACCAGAATGTGAAAGTAGGAATTTTGGTGATATGCTTCCCTGTATAAGAGTTAATGAAGACATTAATGAAACACTATGCCAACCAACAATAGATGAGGAAATCAAGGCAGTAATTTTTCTATAAATCCGTATAAGGCCCTAGGGCCGGATGGCTTCAATGGGATGTTCTACCAAAGAATGTGGTACCTCATTGGTAATGACGTTAGTGACGCCACAAGATGGATCATAAATGGGGGGAACATGGTATTGGCTGCAAACCACACATTTATTAAACTTATAAACAAAAGAAATGAGGTGATAGACATGATAGACAACAGACCCATAGCTTCTTGTAGTGTTCTCTACAAGTGCATCTCTAAATTTTTTGCCCGTAGACTTGGGAACATTCTACCCCTTATTATCTCTGAGGAGCAGAGTGCTTTCATAAAGGGTAGGAAGTGAGCTGACTACACCCTTCTAGAAGTCAAGTTTCTGACTAGGTTCAACATTAAGAATGCAAGCTCTAAAGCCTATGTGAAAATTGACCTTCAGAATGCCTATGACTAGGTTAGATGGGAGGCCCTGTGGAGCATCATGGAAAACATGGAGTTCTCGGACATGTGGATCAAAATGATGAAATAGTGTTTCCAAACCGCCTCCTTCTCTATTCTGATAAATGGAGGACCTATGGGACTTCTTAGAGCCTCAAATGGGATACGACAAGGGGACCCCCTTTCCCCCCTGCTATTTACTATTCTAATGGAAGGGCTAACTAATATCATCAATACAGCTGAGGACATGGGAAAGATCATAGCGTTCAAGATGAAGGGCATCAAAGTAAAGACACACCTCATCTTTACTGATGATGTGATGTTGTTTTTGGTGGGAAATGCTAAATGGCTCAAAGAGTTTAAGAGAGTGTTGATAAAGTTTGGCAACTTGACTCAGCTTTACATTAGATCCATCAAGTCAAGAATTTTTCTTTCAAAGTCTTGCGACTCAAGAAGGGGAAGACTGAAGCTGGCTATTGACCTTAGCGGGGGTAGGCTTCCCACTAGGTACCTGGAAGCACCTATCGTAGGGGGTAAAGGAACCTCTTCGGATTTCTTTTTTTGCCTGGGCAGTTTGAGAGCTAAAGTATAAGGTTGTATGGGGATCAAGCTTTCTCTTGCTAGCAAGTTGGTTCTCACTAGATCTGTTCTTCAAAGCATGGTGCGTTTCTGAGATGAGGTCATGAAATACCACTAAATGTGGTTTACTTTATGAAAAAGATCATAGCCAGTTTCCTTTGGGGGGGGGAGAACCATGTTGTCTCCTGGGAGGTTCTCGCTCGGCCTTTCAGCAAAGGTGGGCTCAATGTATTACATCCTAAGGGGATCGTTCATACTGCCCAAACCAAGCAGCTTGATAGGTTCCTAAGGGATAAGACTAATGTGTGGTCTAAATGGATTACTGAAAGGTATGGTAATGTACCCAACAACACCGACATGTCCTCTTCTAGGACATGGAGAAGCATGTGTAATAGGTGGATGGAGGTCATCTCCATGTACATTGTTGATGAGCATGAGATGGTGTGTCTTGTTAACCAACATGCTATCCCATGGATCAACAATGATACAACTACTGATACCAGTTGGGCCAAGATTCTATGGGGGCCTTTCCACTATCTGAAGTGGTGCACTGCTTCTTATAGGGCTATCCTAGGGAAGCTTCCAACCAAAGACCGATTGCTAAAATGGGGCATATAGGTTGATGCGCACTGCCATCTTTGTAAGAGAGTTAATGAAAGCCATGGTCACCTCTTCCTTGAATGCAACTACACCAGGCTCATCTGGGCCATGATATGCCTAAAGAATGAGTGGGACCTGAACTAGTGTAAAAATTTGGAAGAAATTGTGGACTGGTTACTGCACCATCTCAAAGACAAACACCGATTGGATTTTGGGGGCATCTGTGTAACCCTTTTTTGCTTTAATATATGGGATGAAAGAAATAGAACAGTCCACTCTAAAGGCAGCCAAATAGAGACATATCTTCTCAAAAAGATAAACTTCAATCTGTGCAATTTAATCCTTGCTAAGAAAGACATATTAAAGGGCATGTCCAATCATGCTAAAATATACTGGGGATTTTTTATGTAACCATATATATACTAGTTTAGTTATGATGTGTTTTTTTTATACCCCCATCTACACATATCATGCCCATGATCTCTGACTTGTAAAGTGGTAGTTCTCTACTCTCCTTTTGGAAATATATTTACCCATTTCCAAAGAAGAATATTCATGGTCAAAACATTACATCTTGTTGAAATCTATTCTACTAATATGATAACATTTCTACATGTATTCTTTATTTAGATCATATTCAAAATGCTTATTCATAAGCGCAAGAAACACAACTAAGAGTGCTACCATGATGCAAGTCTGTTCTCCCTTTCATTCATAAAAGATGATGCGACATTAGAAAAAAGAAATGAACCTTCTTTTTGAGCTAGTGTGTGTTGAGAATATGGGATAATGAAGGTGGTGTAACCAAGTTTATTTTCAAGGTTCAAACATACCTATAGGTATTGCAGTTAGTATGGCCAGATAGAGATCCCAAATCTGTTGGAGATGGCCATGCTCACGTAGTTGTCCACTTTGAAGGGGTGATGGATACTTGTATGTTCACATGCATGGTTAGGATGTTACTAACATTATTGGGTAGGATGCTACTAAAGAATTTAGAGATGTTGGGCATGGTAAAAAAGAAAAATATTTGAAACAATTACTTTGTAAGAGAAATGTATCTATTGCTTCCTACTATTACATAAATTACTTGTTTTTACATTATAGGTCCTTCTATTGGCTTTAGTGAGCTTCATTGTTAGAGGCAATATATTATTCATGTGCATGAATTGAATCACTTTTCCTTCATTGTGTGACAAATCAATGCCACAAAATGAGATATCTCAAAATCAAAACACGATTATCATCTAAAAAAACAAAATACCACAAAATAAGGGTGAATTAAAACGAATCTTAGATAACCAACCCAAGTTAAAACATATACATCATGAATCACAACCTGATACCACATATATCACATATCATACCATAAAGGTATTACATCATTATACATTGGCTATCTTGCCACAAACATGTTACAAAAGATATCATGTTCACATACACAAGCCACTTATTTACAACCAAGGCTTATTGCCAAAACCTTATATCGATGTACAACATCTGCAAAAACATCCCATCTAGAATGTGAGAGTATAGGGATGACTCACATGACTCTACTTAAAAACACTAGAAACATACCCAACCTTATTCATTCACTGATCTTCTTGCTGATCTTCCTCAACAACACGGTCTCTACCACATCACTGATGACCGCCAAAAGATGTGGAAACCTACAAGGTGAGACCAATGTGTTAAACAGACATATAACTTTCTACCAACAACTATTGTAAACACAAATTATACTTAAGCATGAAATACTTTATTAATAGGATTAGAAGATTTATCTAAATGAACAATTCAAACTGTTTACACAAGTTAAACATATTAAGGATTATGAGAAGATTAAGAATCTACAACTGATAAGTAGAACATCATATACTTTGAGAAGAATTCTAACGAACATGTATAAGCATTAATATCTAAGTGGTATAAGAAACAAGGAAAGGGAAAATATCCAATGTGAGTCATGTTTAACCCTAAGAAGATATACTACATGGTTGTATTACATCTCTTAAGCCCCGTTGAGATGAGGTATACCATTCATAGTCCAACTGACCACTGCTAAGTTGAAATAAATTCCATACAAGATCTAAGAGAGTCAGACTCCTCTAATCTTCTTTGCCCTTGGTCAGTACGAGACCACCACTCTGACATATAGAGTCCAATTACATAGCATCCTAGTCCACCTTGGTATATAGGTCACAACACTAGTGACCAAGGTATACAAACCCAATCATCTGAGGTACAACCATTGTTTTCCTCTATCACGTCATATATACCATGATACGACTAGAGTCATTCTCCTACCAAGGCATGACCAAAACAATCCTCTAAATCATGGAATCAAGATGTCAAGGACACTTTGTTTCTCACATCTCACACACTCAATAGTAGGCACTCTGAGTTTCCCCTAGGAATACTTATTTCACAATCAAGCAAGTCTTGACACTAGAATGGATCTATGGCAAAAGGAATCTACATGATTAGGGTTTCACATGATTAGTGAAGCTAATTGGGTTTTTTTTATACTTCATCAATCAAGTTACAAGGTACAAACCCTAAAGAAATTATAGAAAGGTAAGGGTAGATTGCAACCTCATAAGATATAAAACATATGAAGCATAAAGATGATCACATCATCACATGGTATTGTCTAACATCCATACATAATGTCATCACCATCATCACATTACTATGGGATAACAATCCCTTATCACATCCCTAGAGGATATCACCTCAATTAGGCACAAATCCTTTTCCAAGGACATCATACCATTTAGATCATTTCCTATAAGAACATCATTAAATCACCATGCCTCATAAATGCCCATTATCATAGCACAAGTGTCACATAAGTGCACAAAAATCATTAGCTATGGTGTTCATTCAACATGCAATTAATCTTGCATCAAGTAGGAGAGAGAAAATACTACAATAACATGATAGTTAATCAAGCAAGCTAAGCATTGTCACCACAATCTCAAATAAGGGTTAGGGTTCTTCATAGCTAACCAATTAGAATTTCACAACATCAAATAACATTCAACCCTAATGTCACCTCTTCACACATTCTTGTAACACCTCTAGCGACTACTAGAAATAGGTTTCTCTAGCACCCAGTAGGGTTAGTTCATCCATAGAAACCACTAGGTCATGGTGACCGCAACACTACCCAAATGTAGTGATCACTCACAAGGCATCAACCACAGTGACCACAACAACACCTGCACCATAGCTTCCAACACACAGAATGTAGTGACCAACGCCCAACATTAGTATAGCGACCACAACCAAATCAAAGTATGATGACTTCAAGAGAGACTTCCATGTATAAGGTCCACAAGGTACCATCCCACTTCAGACAACAGATAACTCCCAGGAACATCAAGCAAACACAACATCCATGTAAGGCTACCAAACCATGGCGACCATTATCACACCATCACCATAACAACCGTGTAAGGTCAGATAAATAGAACGACTATTATGGGTGTCACAGAGCCTTTGAGAGTAGGGTTAGGGTTATATCTACCAAACCAAAATCCAATCCTCAATGTCCATCATGGACCTAGAACTGCTTAAAAATCAAAGAACATGGCTACCAAACATATGTGTAACATCAAGAATCCCAAAGCGTCACCAAGGTGAAAACTCCATGAATATGATAAAAAATGAAACCCAAACGCACAATCATCATAAGGTAAACATAAAAACCATGATAAGAGAGAGAAAAACAAACATTGTGCACATGCATGTGAGAATCAGAACCTCCATCTTCAAGAGAGAAACAAAATTGTGATTGTGGTGACAAAATCAAATACCCAAGATGTGCATGTAAGAACCAAGCAATCCACCGTCTATTAGATTTCAGGTACACGAATTAGGGTTTAGTAAAAAGAGTTAATAAATGCAAGATCTCCACATAATCATAAACCCTAGTTCAAAATATCATCATAAAGCAACTTGTAGTCACATCTTAGAGATATATAATCTTGCATGTATGATTAAGTGCAACAATACCTGAGGATAGAGTTATATAACCCGCCTTGGATTGTGAGGAACAACTTCAAAGACAAGAAGCTCCAAGAGAGTGAAGAAAGCCAAAGCTTGGATGTACTCATTGACCAAGCAAGATCACCTCTAGGAAAGAAGATGAAACCTAGGTGAAAAGAAATCTCAAAGAGGAGAGGGTACAAACCTTAGTCCTAAAATAAAGAAAAAATAGGAGATCATCATCTCATCATAGGTACTACCCTGGGAAAACCATGGATTCGACCACATAGATAGAAGTTCCTCTAGAGAACCACCATGGAGAACCATTTATCAGTTAGGAGATGAAAGAGAGGGGTAGGATTGCAAGAAAATGAAATGAAGAAGGATAAAGCACTTACCAAGATCAAGGATCACCAAATGATCAACAAAAGTGATATGATCCAACCCTAGATTACCACATGCAAGGGTTCAGCCTCCTTGCTCCAAGGTTGAGATCCTTATCCACCAAGAATCAAAGAGGGATGAGCTCCAAGGATGACAGAGTAAGAGGGTACAAAAGAGATTACTTGCATGTGAAGAAAGAAGTATAAATACCCAAGGATAGGAGAGAGGTGAGGGAGGTTAGGTGTCAAGGCATTAGTGACCTTTGTACATCAAAATCTTAGCCATTCAAGCACTAAGGGCATGCATGCATCAAAGGTCATTAAAACCAAGGCATGGTAGTGACCACTTGAATATCAAAGAACTTTGCTGGAAGAAATTTAGGGTGACCAACATGGTATCAACCAAGAACAAGAGAAACAATCACCACAACCACAAAACCCATCCACTACAACAAACAAGGTCCAAGCAATGCTCATTGGTTGCTACAAACAAGATAAGGGAAACACTTAGGTCGTAATATACAAATGATCAATATCCACATGATTCAAGCATACATGCAAACTCTAACCTCAACACTCATGATGCTAGCTCATCAACCAAGGTTCATCAAGATGCCCCTAAGCATCACACTATCTATCATGATGCCAACATAGAGAAGACACATCATACATGTGACAAATGGCAAGATAAACCCTCAAAATGTGTAAAATGCAACTTGGTCCAAAATAAGAACACATATAGCATAACTATCTCAAACAAGATCCAAATTGAACCAAACTAAAAGCATAAGCACACAACATGTTATTAATGTTCATCATAGATTTTAAGCATCTAAGCAAAAAATATCAATAAGAAAGCTAGGTCAGGGGTATTACACATTGCATATGCAATAATATTTAAAATCCTATCTATGATGATCTACCACATATGTGGTGTCTCTCTTGTTGTATTATACGCTTCTACTAGAAAATTATTGGAACTTATTTTTATAACAATTCGATCTCCTCAATTTTGATTCCATATTGCACACAAACATCTACAATATGTTGAGTGAGAGTTTTAAAATGATTGATGATAGGTAGTTAGTATAAGAAAATGATCATTCTACTGCTATGCGGCTGTGATCATGGTTTAATCTATTAGGTTTAGACTGGTGATGGGGAGAATAATTAAATCCTTCTAATTTGCACTTCTTTTGGGGTTTAATCTACTTGATTCTATATCTGGGTTTCCCAAGCTGAAATTGTCACTTCTTTTGTGTCAAAATGATGTGGTGATTTTAATTTTTGTGGACCTCTCAAGTTGCACTATGGTGAACTACACCAATGTTTGATATGTCCATACTCTTCTCTAGACTTCCCATGTTGAGACGTATCCGTTGTCTGCTATCCAATGCTTTGTTAGAAAAGCATATGAGTTATCTATGGCCTGGCAGAGGCTCAAATGGAAGCATTATTGTTTATGTTGGTTCATCTAAGAATTTGTACATGCGATGATGGAGATCATAATTAAACCCTTTTAGGATTTTTTTAATGACTTGCACCATCAAACAATTGTATTTTGTCCATGTAAGGAAGCATCTTGATATTTTAGCCTTACTTCTACATAATAATAACTATATAATTCCTTACCAGTCATACTTTTGCATCCATCCAAATTTATAAAAATATGGACTTGAATTACACAATGTCAATATGACTTCCTATTTAATTTGAATTGTGTGCAAAACACAAATTAATTAAGTTCCATTTACGTTATAGAAGATTAGCAATAAGAGTTACTTATTCTTTACTCAATATTGTAGTTAGAGGCAACATAAAAATGATATATATCTCACCTATATTTATTTTGAATATTGTATCCATCACTCTATGTTAAATATTGGATTTGTATAGTTGTTAAAAAAATTACTGCTTGTGGCATCTACACATGTGAAACGTTAAGTATTTTTTTTAAATATATATATATTTGAAACATAGATTGTTTCAGGATCTTATTGCTTCAAAATATTGATAAATTAGGATTACATTATTTTAGGTGCAAATATATCATAAAATTGTGCATTGACTCTTTTGTATGATGGTTTCTCTTAGATTTATTCTACTAGAATATTATACAATAATATTATGATATTCAATTAAGAGCCTCAAATATATGGGGTGATGATTTATTTTATTATCTTAACAGAAAAATATTACGTAACATTATTGTGTATGTATATTATTTGAAGAAATTTCTTGATGTCCTTTGAAAATTATTATACATAATTGTTTTGTATTTTTTCTTACACCATAATGAATAAACTCATTTGTATAACATATGTTTCTTAATGGAGTATGAACATTGTCAGGGTTTTCAAGACAATTAAATAAATATGAAAAGTGTCAAATATAATTTACATCAAAGACAAAATAATTTTTAGTTACTGATAAGAAAATTGGATAATGAAATGAAAATATATTATATAGTGGTCTTACTCATACATTGTTTTAAATATCACTATTCTAAAAAATATATTCATTGTACTACATATGTATTACTTTAGTTAACCTTTTTGTTATTTTATTCTAAAAATATCTAAGATTATGTAGTACTTCATGAAGACTTCATTTAACATTATATATAGTGTTATGTATTATATAAAAAGTATAAAACATAAATTTGTATTTCAACATTTGACAGAAAAACTACGTGATATAAAATATGTAAAATTTTATTTACTATGGAATATAAGTTCTTTGAATTTGGAATTGAGTAGGAATACAATTGAACAAAAAAAAGGAATATTGGAATTATCTGTAATGTAAACATTATATTTTTAATTGTACTCGTATGACAATAATATTGGTGGAGGTTATCATACGTAAAATTTTAATTTCTATTTGTGAGACACACAATAATGGGAAAAGGTACAAATGAAGAGAATTCTAAAGATATAGATGTAGCATTGTCTTTGTTAATATCTTCATATTGTGGGACATCAACAAATCAACCAAACAAATTCTTGCAAGGTGAGAAAACAATCCACATATTGATGGAGAGACTCACATAGGAGGAGGGAGTTATTTCATCAGATAGAACTTGAACATAAACAAACATGGACATAGAAGACTCCAACTAAATCATCTACTTTTGGATAACAAGAGAAATATCCAATAGGGGGTAGGCAAGATGAAAGTGTTCGTGCTTCCCCTCCCCTAAATTCGAAATTAGATTTTACAATCTATTTTATCAAAAAAATTCTTATGAATATATTAATATTTTAAAAGGGTTAAAGTTTCATTTATCTTTTGGTGTGTACCTATTTTTATATTTAAATGGAAAAAATAAGTGAGCATACATAAGATATATCAAGAAGTTAAGATTATTATATATAACTCATCAACCAAAAAATTCTAACTAGAGCATTATGTCAATATCTTTGTACATCATGAGTTTATCATTATCCATTATTTTAGTGGCTAAAGTCTTGATAGGATTATACATGTTATCCTAGTTACTGAGTTGAACTTAAGTGTCTATTAATAGAAAGTTATGTATTGGTTTCTACTAAAGTTTGTATTCTAGAAAAAATTAACCATTTAAATGTAGTTATCATATTGTCATTATAATATAAATCATTAATGAGAATGTTGATGTATGTGGTTTAATATTAAAAAATATGTCTCAAAAAAGGAGTTTACACATTGCATGAATACTTTAATATTCGTCAAAATTGACTACAATGATATATTTATTTTTCACATTTTGTTCATTTATCAATGAAATAATTAAACAAATATCAATTACTAAAACAAAGCAGTGAGAATATCTCTCCCTGCTCTCTCACCCTAGCGCCGCTAGGGTTCTTCCTCCATAGGCGGTTGGCTGGGGGGAGGGGGTTTGGCCGCTGCAAAGCAGTGCCCCTCTCCCCCTCAGCCTCTTCTCGCCCGTCATAAATAGGGTCTCTTCTTCGGGAAGTGTGTGGGCGTGGTGTCTTTGGAGGCAGCGGTCTTCTTCCTCACTGTCATTGAGCCCGACTGCGATGAGTTTCCTATCCCCCTTCTCTTTTATTGGCTTTCTGTTTAGTTTGTTCTCTTGTTTTTTCTATCTCGCTGTTAATCAGTGCTACTTTCTCTTCTCGTGGTAGATTTTTCTTTCTCGGTCAATTTTATTGTGGAGTTTTTATGGTAGCAAGTGCGGAAAAAATATCCTTTTGGAACACCGATTTGGTGCAGGTAGTCTACCACATATACATACTCATGTTGAAGGTATTCCTCATAGAAAGTTGCCTTAGTCAGCGAAGGAGAAGAGGGATCTATACATGATTGTCCTTATCAGATTCCGATATGAGTTTTTGTGGTGGTTGGTATCTATTCTTGATCTTTGTGTGGTCTTTTAGTTTGTTTTTCTCCTCATGTGGATGTCGTATGGCTCCTCCATAATGAAATTTGTCTGTTTAACTTAAAAAAAAATCAATTACTAAAAGTATAAATAAAATTTGTTAAACAAATTTGACTACGTCTTATTTAAACACAACGAAGTCATGTGCAAAGTATGTGCATATACTAGTAATACCTAAATAGTATAATTTTCCCCCACTTTCAACATTCTATTAAAGTTATTACATGATATATCGTTATTATTCTGATAGAGATATTTTCCTCAAAATACCATCTTTTTTTAGTACATCCTCATCCATCATAATATGTACTACAATAACCTTAACATAATTCGAGTTTTTTTATTGTAATTAAGGTTATCACAATGCGTGGGAACCCTAATTATTATTCCAGTTCTATAAATCCATTTATTACAGGAATACATCATCACATAAACTCAATGAATCAATTTTTTATCATAAATACTAGGTTTATCTGTACTTCAATCATTTACCCCCCACCATATACTATCATGTTTAGATTCATAGAAGATTAGTAAAAAATATTATAAAACTATTTATAATTCATGTTTGTTTAGTTCAAACTACATATAACATGTCTAGTGAGTTTTTAAGAAACTTTTTCATTAAGGTTAATTAAGATATACTAGAATATGGAAATGTTTTCTTTCACCATAATTTTTATTAAAATTTAAATCTACATAGTATGAACTACAACTATAAGAATAATCAAGAATGAAAATTGAACTAGACATATTAAATTCCCTAAGTATTCCCCAATTGTATTTTGAATATCCTTGAAATGCAAGTAATAATATAATTGATATTCACTCAAATAGGATTGATCTTTTAGAATAAACAAATAGATAAATATGTATTTAACCACTCCTCCGAGGTGTTAAACTTCCTATGCCATGGTTGGAGATTCTTATTTTCATATCAACCATCCAACAATCTCTCATGCTACCCCTCATTTAATGTCAAGAACCCTAAAATAAGAGAATTTGTAATAAATAATTAGAAATGAAGTTCATTTGATATATCCATATTCTAAACTAGAGGAATGATAAAAGTCAGACATGTGACAGTATAACCACCCCTAAATACTAGCTAGTGTTGATGAATTTGCATTGTTTCGAGTGGTGCAACTCGACAATCTCCAACGAAGAGACCCCAGTTTGACTCTTCCTGTCAACCCCTGGATGTCCCCAAAGTGTGTTGCTAGTTTCCGGGTTTACCCTACTCAGGTCAGTCCAATAGAGGCCCTTCCACGGAGGGGCTCCTCATTATAAAAAAAACAATTTAGTAGATTCCAAAAGGTTAAAACATTCACACTTTTTTCTCTCCAAAATATTAATTTCATGGTCTCTCTCTACAAATAATTTAGTATCTTTGCACCAAATTATAGAGTACGAGATCCATTAGAATGTTAATTTTATAATAGGTAGGGTTTCTAGTGGTTGGAGTAATTTCTAACATGTCCTATAACTACATATTTTATTTCAAAGATATGAATCATCAATTGAATTTTCTCTTTCATAAAACCTAGACAATGTAGTAGTTTTTGCATACATAAATATGCTTTAAAATAAAGTCACCTATAATCAATTTAAAAAGATGGAATAAAAATTTCTTCCAATTTTGCAATATGAGTATATCACTAAAAGATAAATAGTACACTATTGTACTCCTAATCACATAGAATTTTCAGTTGAGATTTCGTTACAATGACTCTTCCAAATCTAACACAGTAACACTTTTAATTGACTTTTCCAATCTAGATTTGCATGTCAAGGAAATTTGTGTTATAGTTAATCTACTAAAAATCATTTACTACACTACTACACTTTTCATTACATTTATTATCAATAGTTTTGTTTGTATACCCATAAAATCTTAATTTGAATGGTCTAGGGTTTTCACTTCCCAATTATTTGCAACCATAGAATGTATGCCATTCCTCCACATGTTCAACACAATACAACCATGCCACTATCATTAATCCATCTTAAACAAGAATTGAATAAGCAAAGCATGTAATCATTTAAGTAATCCATATTTTTCCATCTGAGATGAGAATAGGTCATTACATATGTGGTATTAAAAAACTCTCTAAAGTACATATAATCATCAATGAAGTGTTGTACATCAGTTGTTAAGAAGAGCACCATTCAAGTCTCTATGTAAAACCTAGTATAATAAGCCCTAAAGGGCATTATTTAGGCATATACACTGAAGGCACAAGGGATGCATCAAATATTTGTATCATGCATGAAAAATAGGTAATCTTTTTCATAATAATCTATTTCAAATCTCTAGTGATCCTATATGAGGAACCTTGTTCGATGGACCATTTATTAAAGGAGATTTTCGTGGGAACCAATCTAGATAGAACCACATCAAAATTACCATCAAGGCAACAAAACATATAAAATATCATTTTAGATGATACATCTATGAGAGATAATGATACTGGTCTGACTAAGAGGAAAGATATATTTCTTAATGTCATCTAAAGATGTGGATAGGGTTCATTTTGTCAAATAGACCGGACAACTAGATCATGATATATGTAACATCCCTAACCTGCGTTATGCTTAACCCAAGATGTTTTACTTAATAAAGTTGATTATATGATTTCTCTTATCTCTTGAAAAGTAATTAAGGATCAAGAGGAAGTTATATTTCAATTTTAGTCCTTTTTGAATAATGTTGAAATAATGTTTTACTTGTTTTGGACTAAATTGCAAATTACCCAAGTTGACGGGTTAAATTGCAAATTGTGCATGACAATATGTTCCTCATGTGTTGAGCATCATGAGAATGAATATGAAGTAGAAGTATGGCTTGTGGTAGCCTGAGTAGCAAGAAAGAGCTGATAAAGCAATGTTTGTGCATTAAAACCTAGTTTTGGTGTAATGCGAAATTTACCCAAAACCTAGGGTTCAATATGCAAATTACCACTTCAAGAAGGTCCCTAATGTTTCTTGAAATCATTTAGAGAAAAGAAAAATAGAGGGTCACCTCATTTGAATCACTTTGGAGGAGAGAGAATCTTGATATTAAAATAATCAAGATTTAAGCATAATTGGAACTTTACTTTCATTTAATGCAAAAATAAATAAAATATTTAAAGAGCCCTTCAGCCAAAAGTTGAGGAATGAATTTTCAAAAGGGTTGTATGAGCTTTGCCTTGCAAAGGCACGAAAATATCCAAAGGAAGTGGATAACTCACTCACATTATTATAAGAAAAAGAAATATCCACTCACTTATGGATATTAGTATAATATGATTTAAGGTGCTTAATTTGATTTGCTATAAATCATGGATAATTGAAAGGAATAAGAGGCCATGAAGATAGCCTCGTATCCAAGGAATTGAGGGGGAAGAGGCAGAAATAATTTTGGAATTAAAAGAATTTTTTTATTGAGGCATTTTCTCTCTCATTGATTTTCTTATAAAAACACCCTTTACAAGCCAAATCAAAGGCTTTTCTGATTCCACTTCTTCTCCTTGTTTGGAAAATGACTAAGGGAGCTTTGGAGGATCAGGAGGACGACCCCCAAATTGTTGGTAAGCTTCTTGACCTTCATTCACTTTGATTCCATGGTGGAAATCGAAAATTAATGCATGACTTCTTCATATCTCGATCCCCTCTTCAATTCTAACCATTCCTTTTCACTCAAAGCTTGAGCACGACCCTTGGGATAGTAAAAGGAGTTTCATGCTCAAATGGAGGTGGGTTTTATAACTTGAACCCTTAATATTGTTAATGCATTCAATTCCTTATCAATTGATGATCCATTCTTCATTCCCGAAATATTATTTGGTTGATTGATGCAATCACCATGAAAATCACAGCAAGTTTTGTGGGTTTGGAGCTTGATGATGATGACATCATCCTAAGAACACACCTCAAAAATATCATAGGCAAACGGTTTTAATGAGTTGGTCCAAACAGTTTGCAAATTGTTTGGAGGTTTGAACCCCAAACCGTTTGGAAGGGTTAACCATTTGGATGGGTTGACCGTTTGAGGTCAGAACCCTAGTACATGTTGGATGATGATCCAATGGATCCAATTGATTGATTCAATATAATGACAATCCTCCAAGTGGAAACCCTAATCGGCTAAGTGTTGAACTAGCAATTGCTTAATTTAATGTTTTGGGTTGACTAACCCAAACGGTCTCAAGACCATTTGGAGGTCAACCAAGACTGTTTGGTAGTTTTTGAGGAAGTATGATTGGATGGTTGAAGATCCAATGATGTTACATTGAAATACTATTAATAACTTAATTGAGGATTGATTCAATGATGCAAACCCTAATTGAATTCCATAGATTTCAATGATGGATTGGGAAAACGGAATCCAGACCATTTGGAGGTGATAAAAATGACCACGAGACCGTTTGAGGTCAGGTCATGATCTAGCTAAGTGGTTATTCAATGCTTATAATGGAATTAGTTCCACATTGTCAACCATTGATGGTTCCTCGATTTCAAAACCCAAAGTGATGGTTTCTTGATTATAAACCCTAGTTCAATTGGGTTCAAAACCTTAATTGAAGGTCCAATTGAAGGGTGATTCAATGGTTCAATTGAAGAATAAATCAGTGGTCCAATTAATAGATGGTTCAATGAGTGAAACCCTAAATTGAGTAAGTGATGGAAGACCCTTTTGGTCCATTCGGTTTTGAGAGGGTTTGGACCAAACACTCTTAAGACCGTTTGATCCCAAACGGTCTCAAGACCGTTTGAGTCCAAACGGTCTCAAACAGTTTGGATACCCAAGCTCATTCGGTTTCAATATGTTTTGTCTAAACGGTTTCAAGAATCAATCTTGTTAAACGATTTCAAACCGTTTGAACTCAATTGGTCAAGACCGTTTAAGGTCTAAGTGACCAAGACCGTTTGGGGTCTAAGTGACCAAGAATTTTTGAGGTTAAAATTAGTTATACCATTTGTACACCTAATATGATTAAAGGTAAGTGAACTACATGATTGATAATGATGTAGATTAAAGGTGATCATAATGGTTAACCCTAATGTGTATACTTAAAGAAGAGTTGACCTTGATTAATCATGAAGTACTTAACATCCTAGAGAGGATGAGAGAGAGATAGGAATGCTTGTATAATTAAGCTCTAATTCCCTCAATATGAACAAAATATGTAATTAGGGTTTGATCCTTAATATAGAGATCATGTAACCCTCATTGAAAAGATTAATTAGCCTTGACCCTAATTTAGTGCAAAGCCATGTGAAACCCTAATTTAGGGCAAAGCTATGTGTGAAACCCTAATTTAGGGCAAAGATAGGTGAAACCCTAATTGAGGGAGATGTCAAGTGAAATCTTAATTTCAGATAATACTATGTGAAACCCTGATATAGAAGGATGATATGTGAAACTTTAATAAAGAGTGATACTAGGTGAAATCCATATGTATGGGAGATGCTATGTGAGCCTCAATTTATAAATATGGAAAATCCTATTCCTAATAATGGAATAGTGATTAATGTATTGACAAATGTAACACCTAGAGAGGTTGATAATGAATATCCTTATATCAATAGTTCCTAACTCAAGGGTGAATCCATATCATTGGCAATGGTTGTATATTCTAAATAAGTGACTTATTACCAATACATTACATGATAAATGTGATGAACTGATGTATAAAGTATTAGGATGAGGAATACCCTAATACAAGCTAAGTGGATGAACTCAAGAAAGATAAAGGTGATGAGGGAAGTGATATATCAAGATAAGATATTGTTTTAAATCTAATATACATCTGGATGTGTGACACATAAAGTGTGTCATGTCAAACGTTACATTGAGATGTAATGCACTTTGATAAGTATAGGCTAACATGCCTTATGAAAAGGTTAATCCAAACCAATAAACTATGATGCAATCAGATTCTGGTAAAGGTGAGAGAGAAACTCATACTTTGTGTTGATAATTCCTTTAATGATGAATGATGAGAATAAATAAGTATGATTGAATACTTATGTTATCCATATTGATTCCTAGCTGTGTGAAGAAATGAAATAGGACTTGATCATTAATAATATGTTCTTGAGAACCTGTATGATTATTTCTGGAAAACCCTAATACATGGTAAAACCATGTGAATCCCTAATATAGGGTAATACTATGTGAATTCCTAATATAGGGTAATACAATGTGAATCCCTAATATAGGGTAATACTATGTGAAACCTTAATACATGGTGGTGCTATGTGAAGTCCTAACACAGGGTAATCCTATGTGAAGCTCAAGCACATATTGATGAGTTATGAATGTGATAAGAAAACCCTTGTATTGCATGGTACTGAAATATAATTATTATCATGAGTATTAATTATGCAGGTATGATGAGATAATGAGAATAGCTAGGTATGGGCTATGATGCTCTGTATATTGAAAATGTTTTATGGGCTTCATAATCCATAATATGCCTTGTTGCTTCTTTAGGGGTAATAAGAGGTGATATGGGCCTTGTGAACTATGTGGAATATATTGTGTAGTAAGAAGCATAATGTCATAGGTTAGTTGACCTGAAGGTATTAAGTTACAAAATAATTGGTAACAAGTAATCTATGATGAGTTAAGGGTTTGAATACCCATATGCTATAATCATGATGATGAACTTGTTAAGAAATGGAAATGTACTTGATGAGATGAGGGATTAAGATCCCAATACTTTAAATAAAAGAATATGGCTACAAGCCATGATTCCACAAAGACAATGCAGGGCTTTAGCTATGTGTTCTAAGCCTAAAAAGAGTATGTGTTGCAGTTATAACTCTATAGTGAATAAATTTTATACATGTTCTTCATATTCCTTAATGAATAAGTAACATGTTGCTGTATCAAGTTATAGCTACAATGCTTTAGATAGGAATAATGTTGTAATCTGTTAGACAATGGAAAATCTACTGTTAATGAATTATGATTCCTCCGCCCAAGTTTATCCTATTAAACTGTAATAATAATGTTTCTGACAGAGAGTTATATATCTCGGTGGGACAATTTACAATTATCTCACCCCTGTGGGAATCACATATTTAGGTGGACGAAGACGAGGAGTCAGGAATCCTTTAGTAGGTGAAGAACAGTTGCAGCAGCAACAAGGACATCAGTGAATATTCTGGTGGAGACACTGGTTGTTATGCCTTGTATAGATGTAAATAGAGTCCTATGTGTCATCTATGTACTCTCAGGTCCTTGGAGTAGTAGTTAGTGTTTTCGATATTTTGGCTCAATGCCTCGAGATTTTATACTGCTTGCGTTTAGTTTAATAGGGCCGTTGATGCTTGTAATTCACAGAAAGAGATGATACATGACATGTACCTTTAAACCAGAATGTAAATGTGTTACTTTGGTTCTATGTAAGAAAGTTTTCCTTTGATGGATCTTTTGGTAAAAAGGTTTTAATTTTTAGTGATTTTTGGTAATCTGTTGCTTAGTGAATGCCTCTGCATTAGGTAATCATGTTTCTATGAGTTGGATGCCACAATTTAGTGGTATCAGAGCGCTAGGTTCGTTGAGTCTACAGAGACATATGACTAAGATGTTGAGTCAGTTCTAATGTCTTCCAGTTCATCTAATAGTAACCTTTGTTCATATAGGAGGAGAAGAAAAACTAGAAGATGTTTGGGACACACGAAGAACACGCTGCTGATAGCAGTGTTGCTGCACCAGGAGGAGGTGCCAGAGACCAGAATAGGGAAGGGCTTATACTTGAATAGCCCCAGATTTTCCCAGCTGTGATAGAAAACCCAGCCCTCCATGCTCTATTTGACAAATTCTTGACAACCATGACACACATGGCAGACAGGATGCCACCACCTGCACCTAGGACACCAGCCCACCATGAGGAATATGGAGGAGGCAATACTTTTGAGAGGCTTCGTTGGGTTTGAGCCATAGATTATGCTAGACCATCTGATCCATCAGATGCTGATTTGTGGCTGATAGAGCTGGAGAAGACTTTCAGGATCCTTGATATTCCTAAAGCCAAAAAGGTAAGACATGTTATGTACCTCCTAAAAGGGAGTGCTGGTCATTGGTGGATGATAGAAGAAGATAAGAGACCAGGTGAAGAGATTGGATGGGAGGTATTCTGATGAGAGTTCGTTAATAGATACTTCTCTAAGATGTATCTAGATGAGAAGATCTCTCAATTTGATAGGATCAGACACAGACAGATGAATGTTAGTGAATATGAAGCTAAGTTCATGCAGTTGTTGTGGTTTTGTCCGAAAATGGCAGTTAGTGATTAGGAAAGAATTCAACGTTTTGAGAAAGGGTTGAACGCTAAACTAACCACCCCTGTGTCTACATTAGAGAACAGGGAGAGCTTTGCCCCCTTTGTGGAGTTAGTAAGGATGATAGAGAGGTCTGAAATTGAGAAACGACAGACTAGTGGCAAGAAGGTGTACACTCAGTATCAAGGATAAAGATCTAAAATTTTTATGAAGTCGAGATTTTCCGCATCGGCAGCACCATCGAGGTTCCATACCCAGACACAATGGACATCAAGTAGGGGTAGGGTTCGTAGTAACGCTCCAAGTAGAGCCCCTGACATAGCATCAACATCGGTGACTGGATCTCACAGGCACTATTTTGCACCCATAATCTGTTACCAATGTAGGCAACCGAGACATCTAGCAAAGGATTTTCCAGACGGGAATTCAATGATGACTCAACCCCAGGGGCAGAGTCAGCAAGGTTCACAGAGGAGGCAGTTTTCTAGTAACAATAGAGAGCATGGACAGACGTCCTAGACATGTCAGATGAGATAGTTTCGTTTTGATATTTCATTTCATGATTCTATGTGTTAAAAATAAGAAAGTAGTTGTTTTAAGCTTCCTCTGACTAGTCCTATAAGGACACAAGGAAGGTGAGAACTTACATTTTACTCAGAATTCTTTAAAATACTTTATAATATCACTTATCTATGTGATAAAAGATGAGATATAGAAGTGATGCCAGAAGAAAAATCCAGAAATGAAAAATCCTATGTGTATAATGATATGAAGAGTGAGGAACATGATAGTAAATAAAGTGCATACTACCTAATCTCAATACTTGTATACCCTGGCCAGGTATATGATTATTGGAGATAAGGCAAGTTTGGAACTCTTAGATTGTTATCTTTTTGATTACTTTGATCAAGTAGTCATTGTGAAACAATCTAGAGAGTATAATGAAATTAAATAGGAATTACTCAATCAATTTTCCAATAAAATCGGAATTGCTCAGTGAACTTTCCCAATTAAATAAGAATTACTCAGTGAATTTTCCTGATAAAATAAGAGTTGCTCAGTGAACTTTACCAATTAAATAGGAATTACACAGTGAATTTTCCCAATAAAATAGGAATTGGTCAGTGAACTTTCCCAATTAAATATGAATTACTCAGTGAATTTTCCCAATAAAATAGGAATTGCTCAGTGAACTTTCCCAATTAAATAGGAATTACTCAGTGAATTTTCACAATAAAATAGGAATTTCTTAGTGAACTTTCCCAATTAAATAGGAATTACTCAGTGAATTTTCCCAATTAAATAGGAATTGCTCAGTGAACTTTCCCAATTAAATTGGAATTACTCAGTGAATTTTCCAAATAAAATAGGAATTGCTCAGTGAACTTTCCCAATTAAATAGGAATTACTCAGTGAATTTTCCCAATTAAATAGGAAGAGCTAAGTGAACCTTCCCAATTAACCAGGAAGAGCTAAGTGAACCTTCCCAATTAAATAGGAAGAGCTAAGTGAACCTTCCCAATCAAATAGGAAGAGCAAAGTGAACCTTCCCAATTAAATAGGAAGATCTAAGTGAACCTTCCCAATTAAATAGTAAGAGCTAAGTGAACCTTCCCAGTTAAATAGGAAGAGCTAAGTGAACCTTCCCAATTAAATAGGAAGCACTAAGTGAACTTTCCCAATTGAATAAAGGATTGCTGACTGGATTACCTCTATTAAACGTATATGTTTCTCCTTTGATAAACAATCTTGGATGATGATAGGAGTATGTTACTTTGTGTTTCTTCCTTTCAATTAACATGGAAATCAAGTAAGTATTATGACTTTTGATGTGAATGGATTACAAATAATTCGTTGATAGATACTTAGAAAAGTATCAGTTTGCTTTGGACTTTGGCTCCAAGATAATAATATATGGAACAAGCAATGTCATAAGATAAAAGAAATACTTTATGCATGTACCTTTGGAGGTGATAGCAGAGAAATGAATATGATAAGGATGAGATGTGTTCTCAACACATATGATGAATACCAAAGTAGGGAATATGATACCTGAGAAATAGTAGATGATTATGTTGGTTATCTATATTAGCCAACTGTGAAATCAATCTTGTTACCTAAAATAATATGGACATCGTATGTTAGGGGTTTATGCTCTGCATAAACATAAACATTGATAAGGTTGAACTAATAGAAGGAACTTTATGTGGATTAAAGATCTATGATATCTCCATAACATTAAGATGTTATGTGGAGACTTGATAGTGTGAGGAATGATTAAAATTTGTCTCTCGTTTTTCTGGGAATTTCGGGGATGAAATCCTTGTTAGGGGTTTATAATTTGTAACATCCCTGACCTGGGTTATGCTTAACCCTAGATGTTTTACTTAATAAAGTTAATTATATGCTTACTCTTATCTCTTGAAAAGTAATTAAGGCTCACGAGGAACTTATATTTCAATTTTAGTCCTTTTTGAATAATGTTGAAATAATGTTTTACTTGTTTTGGACTAAATTACAAATTACCCAAGTTGAGGGGTTAAATTGCAAATTGTGCATGACAATATGTTCCTCATGTGTTGAAGCATCATTAGAGTGAAGATGATGCAGAGGTATGGCTTGTGGTAGCATGAGTACCAACAAAGAGATGATAAAGCAATGTTTGTGCATTAAAACCTAGTTTTGGTGTAATGTGCAATTTACCCAAACCCTAGGGTTTAATATGCAAATTACCACTTCAAGAAGGTTCCTCATGTTTCTTGAAATCATGTAGAGAAAATAAAAAGAGAGGGGTACCTCATTTGAATCACTTTGGAGGAGAGAGAATCTTGATATTAAAATAATCAAGATTTAAGTATAATTGGAACTTTACTTCCATTTAATGCAAAAATAAATAAAATAATTAAAGAGCCCTTCAACCAAAAGTTGAGGGATGAATTTGCAAAAGGGTTGGATGAGCTTGTTCCGTGAAAAGGAACGAAAATATCCAAATGAAGTGGATAACTCACTCACATTATCATAAGAAAAAGAAATATCCACTCACTAATGGATATTAGTATAATATGATTTAAGGTGCTTAATTTGCTTTTCTTTAGATCATGAATAATTGAGGGGAATAAGAGGCAAAGAAGATAGCCGTGTATCCAAGTAATTTAGGGGGAAGAGGTGGCACTAATTTTGGAATTAAAAGAATTTTGTTTATGAGGCATTTTCTCTCTCATTGATTTTCTTATAAAAACGCCCTTTACAAGCCAAATCAAAGGCTTTTCCAAATCAAAGGCTTTTCTGATTCCAAATATCAAGATATGATAGTGTTTTAAATCCAATATATATCTAGATGTGTGGCACGTGAAGTGTGTCATGTCAATTGTTACATTTAGATGTAATGCACTTTGATAAGTATAGGCTCACATGGCTTATGAAAAGGTTAATCCAAACCAATAAACTATGATGCAATCAAATTCTGGTAAAGGTGAGAGAGAAACTCATAATTTTTTTTGATAATTCATTTAATGGTGAATGATGAGAATAAATAAGTATGATTGAACACTTATTTTATCAATATTGATTCCTAGTTGTGTGAAGCAATGAAATAGGACTTGATCGTTAATAATATGTTCTTGAGAACATGAATAGTTATTTCTGGAAAACCCTAATACAGGGTAATACTATGTGTATCCCTAATACAGGGTAATACTATGTGAATTCCTAATACATGGTAATACTATGTGAATCCCTAATACAAGGTAATACTATCTGAAACCCTAATACAGGGTGATGCTATGTGAAGTCCTAACATAGGGTAATCCTATGTGAAGCTCAAGCATAGATTGATGGGTTATGAATGTTATAAGAAAACCGTTGTATTGCATGGTACTGATATATAATTATTGTCATGAGTACTAATTATGCAGGTATGATGAGATAATGAGCATAGCCAAGTATGGGCTATGTTGCTTTGTATATTGAAAATGTTTTATAGGCTTTATAAGCCATAATTTGCCTTGTTGCTTCTTGAGGGGTAATAAGAGGTGATATGGGCCTTGTGAACTATGTGGAATATCTTGTGTAGTAAGAATCGTAGTGTCATAGGTCAGTTGACCTGAAGGTATTAAGTTACATAATAAGTGGTAACAAGTATTCTATGATGAGTTAAGAGTTTGAATACCCATATGTTATAATCATGATGATGAACTAGTTAAGAAATGGAAATGTACTTGCTGAGATGAGGGATTAAGATCCCAATACTTTAAATAAAAGAATATTTCTATAGGCCATGATTCCACAAAGACAATGCTAGACTTTAGATATGTGTTCTAAGCCTGAAAAGAGTATGTGCTGCAGTTATAATTCTATAGTGAATAAATGTTATACATGTTCTTCATATTCCTTAATGAATAAGTAACATTCTGCTCTATCAAATTAGAGCTGCAATGCTTTAGATAGGAATAATGTTCTAATTTGTTAGACAATGGAATCACTGTTGTTAATCAATTATTATTCCTCTGCCCAAGTTTATCCTATTAAACTGTAACAATAATGTTTCTGGCAGAGAGTTATATCTCTGGCTGGGACAATTTACAATTGTCTCACCCCCGTGGGAATCACATTTTTAGGTGGATGAAGATGAGGAGGCAGGAATCCTTCAGTAGGTGAAGAACAACAATAGCAGCAACAAGGACAACAATGAATTTTCTGGTGTAGACACTGGCTGTTATGCCTTGTATAGATGTAAATAGAGTCCTATGTGTCATATTTGTACTCTCAGGTCCTCAGAGTAGTAGTTAGTGTTTTCAAAATTTTGGCTCAGTGCCCCAAGATTTTATACTGCCTGTGTTTAGTTTAATAGGACCATTGATGGTTGTAATTCATAGAAAGAGATGATACAGGACATGTACCTTTAAACCAGAATGTAAATGGGTTACTTTGGTTCTATGTAAGAAAGTTTTCCATTGATGGATCTTTTGGTAAAAAGGTTTTAATTTTTAGTGATTTTTGGTAATCCACTGCTTAGTGAACGCTTCCACATTAGTTAATCAAGTTTTTGTGAGTTGGATGCCACAATATATTAAGGTTCTAGTATGTATGTAGGCTTATAATGGTAAGTCAAGGTTTATCATAGTAGTATGATAGATGGTAAAAGGAAAAAGGTTCATATCACTATATGAAAATTTATATTATTCTTCTATGTTTTGTATGGAGAATTCTGTAAGATAAGAAGAAGTAGGCCTAGTGTCTAATATAATTGTGTGTGAATTAATGTATGCTAGGAATTGCTAGAGCATTAAAGAGTTGAAGTATCCTGCATGGAAAAATATATGGGGAATGTGATAATTTGAATAGTCATTATGTAAAAAATGTTAGTTGATCTAGATTTCAAGTATGTGTGTGGTGAAAACCAATTTTTACTTATGTTACAGAAACAATGGTAGAGAAAGAATGATAGTCTAACTATTTGGTCAATACCTTGACAAATAAAACATTTCTTATAGTTTTAAGGTACCTTGACATGAGTAAAAGTTGAAATATTGATGGAATATTGGTGTTTAGTAACCCCTATGAATACATCATTGGTAATGAAATATATATATTTTTATATGGTATATATGTTCAAACTTAAGGATCATGAAAATATGGTAGGGAAGGGGAGTCATCCAAAAAAATAATGTTTGTGTGGAAGAAAGTTGAAAGGTAATCAAAAATAATAATGTCACTATTTTTCAAGTATCACATGGGAAGGATAGGCATTACTTGTTTCATGTGTTTCATTTGATCAATCACATGATCCTCTATTAGAATTATTGGGTGCAAAGGAAGTACACATATGTTTTGTTGACTCAGACCTTGAACAAAAAGATGACCAAATTCACATCATGTGTTTTGGGAACTATCAATCCTGATGAGCAATACTCTTTGGAGAATATGACAGTTCACTGAATGAAGATTACATGTTGATGAACTGTCAGTTGAGTAGAGTAACTTGGTGGGGTTTTTATGGATTTTTATATGTCTTGTATGAATGCACACCATTACTGACTTTGTTTTTATCTCTTGCATCCATAGTAGGGGAAGGATAATCCGTTTGTTTACACCTCCCCTATATTTTAATAGTCTAGTCCCTTGGTTCCTTGTTAAGTACCCAAAGCGAGGAAAATGTAGAGTAGAACAAAATGGAAATATCTTAGGGAATGGGAGGAATAATTTCTTGTATAAAAGGGGAAAGGTGTTTGGGTTGGTTGTTGATTTTTTTTATCTCGAGTTATATCATAATGGTTGGGACCCAAATCACATACATGACATTGATTTTGATGAAATCATTTATATGTAATTCCATATGATAGTTAGGGAAAATAACTCATCGTGAACATCGTTCAACTTAATGAAGAAGTTTCATGATGACGTTGAAGATCCATCTTAGGTTTTGTTAAGGGAATCACTCCATATAACAAGAAGTGAAGGGTAGTTTTCTCTATGTAATCATGGGTTAATTGTGGGGAAAAAAGGGATATGGACTTCATCCTGACATTTTGTCCATAAAAATGACAACAGAGAAGCAACAAAATTAGAAGCATACATTATTTATACATACGAGTATTAGGTTGGAGAAGGGAGTTGGTATAATGGTTGAGAAAGGCACTAAGAGACATGGAGTGGCAATGCACATGAAGAGAAATGACACTTGAAGTAGAAATGCAAATAAAGAGACATGAGATTGTTGATTGAGATGTATAGTAGAAAAGTTCCTGGATGTGAATTCTTGTTTATCAGAATAGAAACATCTGAGGAGAAAGAGGGTTTAATTATTAACTCTGAGTAGTTGATATTGGTGGGTGGCAAGTACACAAAGTTTATTTTAAGAAAGAACATGAAAGGTTGAGTTCCATGAGAGCACTGTGAGTGTATAAACATAGTCTCATAGTATGTCAAAGAAGATTGATAGGCCATATGGTCATCATATATGTTATATAAAAGTGATACTTCAAAGACAAAAGATAATGATTTAGTCCCACATGGGTAAGCACATAGAATTCCTCCTCCTTATATATAGATTAATATCCATAGGATATTTGAATAATAAAAGAGTACATGTGTTATGCATGCACAACGTGAGACATCATAAGGGGGTTTGGGTTTGGTAGGTCTGGAAATCATTTAGCGGAGATCCTTTGTGCATGTCATGCCCCATGTACAGAAAGGGTGCAAATCTACCCACTTGAGTCTTCTTGCATGGGCATGATCCCAGAATAGTTTTGTCACTTGGCCCACTCAATCAAATTGCAGATGTGACATAACTCTTGATTGTTGTGGTTGTGTCCATTTGTATGACAATCTTGAACTGCTAATCTAGCAGTCTCCAACAGAACAAATCTTTTCATCTACCTTACATTTCTTTTAACAATCGAGGCACTCCAATTTCTTCTTTTTTTCTACCATTAGTCTTACCATTGGAAGAACGATCAATTTCCTTAGCCTACAATCATGATTTATATGTGCAAGCCTCATGTCAGCAAATATTATTGGTGTAACATCCCAAGATTTGAGGCCTCAGATAAAATATTCTTAAAAGGAATGATTGGACTACCCATATCACCAAGGTGCACCTCCTTTTTAGGGAGTCCATCGCTAAAGAACTCTAAGGTTAAGCGTTCTCAGTCTAGAGTAGTACTAGGATGGGTGACCTGTTGGGAAGTTGATTCTGGTTTAAGTGTGAACTAGGACAAAGCTCATAGTTTAGGCTAGTGGTGGTTTGTGGGGCCAGTCATCATTCCTAAAACTCTACTAGAGCCTTGGGTCATGGGCATATATGTTACAAATGATATCTGATATGAAACCCCTCCAGTAGGTGGGGCCCACATGGACATGTGGTATGCCAGTCATGAGTGGTGAAATCCAGACATGTTGGAAAGGGATATCCATGGTGATATAGCCACCCTTGCATTGGTATTCCGTGATTGGGAGTTGGGTGTCCATGGACCATGTTGGGTCTGCACTAAAATGAGGGAATATTATGATGTCGTACAGTTGAGCCTTGACGAGGATGTCAAAAGTCTAAGTGGAGAAGATTGTAACATCCCAATATTTGAGGCCTCAGATAAAATGATCTTAAAAGGAATGATTGGACTACCCATATCACCAATGTGTACCTCCTTTTTAGGGAGCCACTCACTAAAGAAATTTGAGGTTAAGTGTGCTCAGACCAGAGTAGTACTAGGATGGGTGACCAATCAGGAAGTTGACTCTAGCTGGCATGTGAGTGAAGAGAAAGCACATAGTTAAGTATAGTGATGATTTTTGAGTTTAGTCATCATTCCTAAAATTCTACTAGAGCCTTGGGTCGTGGCCCCAACTGCTATAGTTGGATCATGGGATAGTATCCATCGTCATCGTCTATTCCACTACAATTATACGCTTAGAGACGTGGAAATACTTTCAAGGATAGTGCATCTTACACTCCTAATTGACAATATGATATGGTCTAATATTTTGATTTACTTCTTACTCATGTTTGTACCCCTCCCTATATGAACAATAAACTGAAGAGTATTTTATTCTCTCAATGGGTACTAAGATGGAAGGATTCAAAATGAATTCTATGTATGTGATGTCGTTTGCTTCTAGTAACTACATTGTCACTATTTCTACTAATTCAACAACTCTTTCACCTAATATAACTAAGATATAACCTTTTAATGGGTCACATTATCATTGTTGGAAAGAAAAGGTGTGCACTACTTTGAAGGTTGCAAAAGTAGCCTTTGCTCTATCTGAACCCAAACTAGATATTTCCTTCGTTGACTGGGAAAAGGCTAATCGGAGTTGCCAGAATGTGATTCTAATCACACTTTCTAGTCAAGTGTTTGAAGAAAAATTTTGAATAAGAATTACATCCAAAATTTTGGAAAGACTCAACGAAAAAATACATTCTAAAAGAGGCTTCTAAAAAAAAATTGATGTTGCAAAGTTCTAAAATCTTTGTATGTATGACGATAAAGAAATAAGAATTGAAATTCATGATTATCTCATCTTGATTGGCGACTTGAAAATTGAAAACTTTGATCCTCCCAAGTCTTTCATTGTAGGGTCTTTAGTTGAAAATTTTCCAAAGTTTTGGAAACTTTAAAAAGTTTAAGCTTTTGAGGTGTTTGTTAATCATTAAATAAAATTAGAGATCAATTTAATAGGAAAATGAAATGTATTCACACAGATAGGAGTGTTGAATATGATTGTTCTTCATTTAATGATTTTAGTGTATCACATTGTATTATTCATGAATACACTTGTCCATATTTGTCTAATTCAAATGAGATTGTTGAACACAAAAATAGAACTCTGAAAGAGATGACACCAGTAACTTGTGGGGGAAGAAAATCTATCATCTTGTTTTATTCAAAATCACATTCCCAATAGGGTGATGAATAAATTGCCATATGAATTATGGAAAGGACACCTCCTAATTTAAAATATCTCAAAGTGTGGAGGTGTTTAGCAAAGTTCTTACTAGTTGAACCTAAAAATTGAAAATTAGGATCTATAATTGTAGATGGTGTTATATAGGCTATGCTCAATATAGTGCAATACATAGATTTTTCTCTTCTTATCAATAGATAAATTATTTTAGAAACTAATAATATTGTTGAGTCTAAAATGCAAAAAATATAGACATATCTTTCCTATGAATACTCGTAAAAACCTTATCCAACCCTTTAAAGGATATTTTAGTGAAGATACTAAGTACATCTAATACTAAAAATATTTTATAATATGACAAAGTAGTACCTACAAATCCAATAAAATTAGGAATGAAAAGAATCTTGGGAAGCAATTAATAGCGACATTGAATCAACATTATCTAATTACACTTGACAGTTGGTGGATCTTCTACTAGGTATCTAACCCATAGGTTGTAAATGGATATTCAAAATAATATGAAAATAGATGGAACTAAAGAAAAAAAAATTAGATAAGTTGCCATGTGATATAAAAAATAAATCAATATTTACTATTTTGATATTTCTAAATCTTCATTCTATTTTGATATTTTTTTATTATTACTAGAAAGTCTTCAATAAGGATTTTAATTGCATTAACATCTATTAAGAAATACATCAAATGGATGTTAGAGATACATTCTAGAATGAAGATTTAGAAGTAGAAATTTATATGCATCAACCAGAACGTTACGTTGTGCTAGAAAAAGAATATATGGTATGCAAACAAATCAAATATTTGTATGGATTAAATCAAACACCTAAACAATCATATGAGAAATTTGATGAAGTCATTGTTGGTATGTGTGCTAAGAGAGTCAATAATATGATGATCAAGATGGCATATCATATAAACAATTTGATTAATATTAAAGGAAATCTTCCAATTTGTTCGAATTCAATCAGTTATGAGGTAATGATGAAAATTAATGAATGTATAAAGAATGACATTACTCAATGATGTATGTCTTCGATTTGATGACCTTAACAATAAGATCATATAGATGTTAAGAGTATGTACATTCTTTTTATGTCCCTGGGCAGATGTTTTTTTGGAAGGATGATAGACAACAATGACATATAACACTAGAGTCTATGTTGGTTGATGACATAATGTCATTAGTCATGATATGTGATATCAAACCAAATGCATACATAATTGTGGGAGAATAGTTTATTGCACAAACCCACCTTCAGAGTGACACATGGAAACTGTGATTGGTGGTCATAATCATCTCTAATAGTGAAGGTGGTGATTTTAGTTCTTAGACCTGAAATCCTTATGCTCATCACATGTCATTCAGTGTACTTTGGCATCATCCACCATGACCTTGAATAGGGGTTGTTACAAAGGTGATGATCGAATGCACTGTGACACATGGGGATGACTATGAGTGATGTAGATGGGATTTGTCCCTCCTACTAGAGTTCGATATCCAAGCCACTTAATAAGAGAGACTGAGAAAAATCAAGTGCATGCACATCTGTATCAATATATGATATTGAGGTCACACCATATCTCAAATAGTCTGCTCTAGATCAATGAACATGGCTTGAACATTTTGAGGATGACAATTTCATTCCTCGAGTACAATATGGATATCAGATACAAAGGAATTATAAAATCACTATAATACCAATTACATATTGTAGGTTGACATTGTTCTCTAACTTTCCTGATTAATTGGGTATCAATGATGTGTTGCTAGACATTGCTCATTTTTTATGATGTCATAAATTAGTTATAGACATTCAATGTCAACTTAACTTGGAACCTATAAGGTCACACACATCTAATATACTTTAAATAGGAGTTCATCCATGAATAGGGTTTAAACTTGATTACTAAAGAGTTATGTATTCAATTTAAACAACATTGATTGAATAATTGACTAACTAAAAAGTGAACCAACCTATTCAAGTTATCAACTAATCATTTTTGTGTATCAAATAAATTGAACTTACTCTTGAAATTTTGGACCATGAATCGACCGGTTCAGGAAGTGAACTAATTGACTTAGGTACATGAACAGACCGACTCAGGTTGTGAACCGAGAGGTTGTCGGATCAATTCAATTGATTCAAGGATTTGTGTTGATGCCATGTTGTGCATTATATCATATTATAATCGCCAATATAATTTCTATTGGGAAACATGATGAAATGACCAGTTGATGGGTTGAACTGATCGGTTCACCTGCGAACCGACCATTTTGCTGCTCGCATGTTGTGAAAATTTGTAACATTTTGCACCCTTTCACTTTGACTCAGATCGAAAACCCCCACCCTAACCCTCCTATAAATAGAGGTATATTGGGGCTCCTCAAACATGAATCAATTGCCTCTAACAATTATTTGTCTTCTTTGGTTGTAATCTAAGAGAACCTGAGCAAGTCCTACCCGATAATGGGAGGGATAACAAGGTAGAACAATTATGGGAGAGCAAGTGGGCGCTAGTACACCTACGGAGAGGGACAAATTCTTCTTATCATTTCTACTAGAACGACATGAGTTCTTGGTTGTCTGTGTGGACTACCATAGAGGTGTGACTCTTTTCCCACTAGGAGGACAACGTCAAACTATTGTTCGTAGTGTTCAACCAGGAGCCACTACTGACATCGTCTGAGTGTAACTTGAAGAAGGGCGCATAGAGGAATAGTCATTGGACTTGCTCCAGGACTAGGTATGACCTTTCAAACCATCCCTTACATTACACATTTTTTGTTGCAATTGTCTATTAAAGGGAATATGGAAGATAAAATTTTGATTCTGATGCCATATTTACCAATAGTGGTATCTGAGTCGCGTCAATCTACTATATTTTTGGGATTTAATCGATATGATTGGATTTTGATTTTTGCCTTTTATTTATTTCATACAGTGAATATATATATATATATATATATATATATATATATATATATGTATATGTATATATATGTATATGTATATGTATATGCTGGAGATGTCCATAAGATATATGTATATATATACATATATATATATATATATATATATATATATAGAGAGAGAGAGAGATATTTTCCCAATCGGATGGGTGCCCAATCTATCTGCTAGAGATGTCTAGAAGATGTTGGATCATAGACCAACCAATCGGTGTGACAAACCAACCAACTAGTCTGACATACCAACCAACTAACCAAGAAGCAAGCAAATCAATTCAAGTGTTGAACCGATCAAACCAGCCTAGTTCAAGCATAGATCTACACCAATAATAGGTTTATACATGGGATATAAACCTAGGTGGTAGTAATTCTTTGTGGCTCCAAGGAATTACAGTAGAATGGACATATCCATCACTAATGTTTTATATTCCATGCTTGTGTTTATGGGAGTAATATCATGTATATGATATGTACTATAGTATGTGGTGATTGGATATGTATGTGTATATATATGCATATATGTATATGAAATCCCTCAATCAATCTTGTTAAGTCTAAGAGGTTTTCCTTTAGAAACAGATAAAAAAAGTTTGATCGATAATACATGGGCACGTCAATCATGGTGTACTATCCATCTCATGGAAGTGTGATGGTAGTTATGTGGGCCTGCCAAGTGGGGTACATTTCTATCGTGTCAATTTTAGGGTCAGGCTTAATTGGGTGTCTTTAATGACATTAAGCACCTAGAGACATGCAAATGACTATGGCAAGGAGTTGCACATATCATCTATCCATGAATTGCATAAGATGCAAGTGGAAAACATTGCCTACCTTAAAGATTGATTGGGGACGTTGGCGTTGATTGGGTAATAAATCAATTGTTTTGTATCTTTCCTCACTAGAAGTTTGTGCATTGCAAACTTTCAAATTGATAATTGAGTGTTATAAATTTGAAAAAAAATAATAATTAATGCACAAGCACTATGTCATGGAGATAGCAGAGTCGGATTAACCTCTTCCTAATGCACCTAAGGTTGATAGAGATGCTTACTAGAAGCACACTGAAGACATTGTTAATGTCAAGTGCCTAATGTTGCACTCCATGAACTATGAGTTATAGTGACAGCATGAGAACATGGATGTTATTGAGATGGTCACACATCTTAAAAACATGTTTCAAGACCAAGAAAGACATGAGAGATATGATGTGTGCAAGGAGCTTTGTAAATGCAACATGGAAAAAGGAGATTCAGTAGGTCCTCATGTGCTTAAGCTCATTGTGTAATGACCCGCACTTTTGAGTGTCTAAAGAACCTTAAAGTCACGAATTGCCACTCATAAATTCTAGGATTAGATTCATGAAATAATACAAAATAGTAAACAATTTCCATTAATGATCTAATAATTACATGTTTGCATAAAAGCTCCTCTAGGGTGTTATATAACTTTTAAACAGAATCAACTATACATGTGTGATGATAAACCATTAAGGCTAAACCTTCATGACTAAATTGTAGTGTCTTCAACATCTCTATCAGTACCCTCATGTCCACGAGTCAAGTATCACTGATACCTAAAATGCTGACAAACAAATATGCACTTAGTATATTGCAATACTGGTACGTGGGTTCAAACAATAATCACAAGTAACATATAAGCAACATCTTCATCTTTCATATAAGAACATAAACTTGTTTTAATATTCTAACCCATATCTGGTCAACTACCTCAGGGGTAATCACTGTCCATCCAGGGCTTGTGTGCATTACCCTTAAGATCAGTCTAACCCAGGGTTCAAAATATTATTATTTACTTTACATGATATTTATAGGAACTTTATAGTTTGCAAGAAGTAAATAAACAATCAAGTAGTTTATTTGTCGTTCAATATCACCAAGAAACCTCGACAATCTCGGAATTTGATACATGTATTCATAAGCGTAACCACATAACTTTTCCATGCAGATTATTCAATTATACTTTAAGCACAGTACAATCAAGTGAGCAAATCAAGCAATCATCATAGAATCTGCATTATGTAAATCCTAAAGTGTCACCAATCATATTAATCACATTGATTAGATTAAACCCTACTCGATTCTATTCTAGGGTTTTAGGGTTATCTCATGTTTAGACCAGGGATTAGGGATACCAACCCTAATTCCATCATATCATGGTTTCTCAAATTACAAATTGCATTATGCATATTAGGTGGAACCCTAATCATCATCACAAACATATAAGACTACTCACGATACCTAGATCACATTACTAGCATTAAGATTATATCACGATGTCTACATTGGTTTCAAACCCTAAATCAACATATATAAGATTACTAATCTAGAATCGTCCATTATTCACCATTATCAAGGTTTTACTAATTATATATGTCTAGATCAGGTACAAATATAACATAACCAATTCTAATCAATTAAGCATCATATTAACCTAAGTCCAGGCTTTACTTTATACTAATCACATTAACACATGTATTGCACATACTTTTAGAACAGGAGGCAAAATCAGGTTCTGATAGTATTTTATTTGCATTCGTCTCATTTTTTTTATCAATTTTCATATATTATATGTTGCAATCTGAGTTACCAATAATTAACTAGAATTCTTACAAGATTACTAAATTCAAACCAATCCATGAATGACATGTTATCAAAAAAATACCTTATTTTTGGTAGGTTCAAGGCCACGTGAAGAGACTTCTTTACCCTTGGTTCATAAGTGAGCATGGAGGTGTATTAGGGTCATTTGATTGTATTTCTCCTTCAACCTCCTGTCGGGCTCCCTACGCACGTACAACGTGATCTGAATTCGGAGTCAGACAGTGATCGGTTGTCCTCCCAGTTGTGTCGCCACTCGCTCTGCCCGCAACAACACCGTATGCTTCCACCTCCCCTATATAGGGCATCTCGGTGGTTAGTGATGCAACAATGCCATCTCTAGTGCAGTTGCTCGTGCCACCCTTCCACCAGGACCCTAGTCGTCCTCCTCCGACTACACCAGCATGGTCGATGATCTGGCTGCTTCTCACCTACAACCACCACCCAACCTTCTTCCTTCATCTGTGCACACAATCTAGTATAGGATACCTCCTCCCTGAGCTGAGAGGCGCCAATGACGTTGCACCCCGGCCTCTCTTGCAGAAGCACCAACGAGCTGAGCGAAGCTAGTGCGAATCATGGCTAGACTGATGGCATGGAGGACCACCGCCAGAAGATGGTTGGATCTAGTGTGGATTTGTGAATGTGCCAGAGCTTCATGGTGCACAGGGCATGAGAACTGGATTGTCGCTGGTACCACCGACACTATGATTGATTCCCTTCGTAACCCATCATCCATGGAGTTCTTTTTCATAGTTGTCTCATGGTCAAACTTAGAAAACAAAGTAGATATTGTTGGTCATGGAGATGAAGGTCATTATCTTCATGGAAAGGTGCTATTATATCACCTTCGACAATCTGTAGGTTGTGTTTCATGTAGGAAGAGGGTGGTGAAGGGGGTGGAGATGATCCATGGGCTAAGGGAGGAATCCTACATAGGTATATATATACCTGCCCAAGAAAGCCTCTGACTGATCCCGTCTCCTCTAGGATTTATTTCCTATTCTAGTCAGAATCAACTTGTCGATTCACATCTTTCGTGTTACCATAAACTATTAAAATTAACTTTATCATTGAATCAAGGAAAGGACCTAGAGATAATGCTCACGATAAACAACCCCTCCATCCTTCAAACCATGTCTCCTATTTCTTTTTATTCCAAATTCTTCCTTTGCGTAGAAGTAATATGTGAAGCATCAAGGCACATCATGACTCTCTTTCCAATTATCTCCTCATTATATTATATTCAGATTATCCATCATCCATGATTATTTTTGTTACCTAATATGATCACGAATATCCACATTATCCAAAACCATGTCTCATGGGCCAATATGCACACTTCGATTATCCAATTGGGCTACGTAGTGACCCTAAGGCCCATGAACCACATCTTGGGTCTTCCAAAGGCTCCATGATCTAAATCACATTCCTTTGTTGTCAATATAAGGCTCGTATCATCATTGCACCTTACATTAGCCTTGTATGAACACATATGTTTGGAAGCACATTATTGACTTACATTGATCATTTATTATGAGTCTAAGGTTTGGATTCATCAACCAAGACCCCCCTAAAACTCTTCATTACTATACGTTCCCTAATTTAATTTAGGCTTGAAATCCACGAATTTCAAGGATGTAACATTCAACCCTCCTTGAAAGGAATTTTGTCCTCAAAATTCAGGCCCATTAAGCCTGGGTGAATGATAACTCACGTTATTTTCAAAAGTTAGGGTTAAGACCCTACTTAATCAATTTTTTTTTTACTAAGATTGGAACTTGAATTGAAATTCAATTATTTCCATATATCTATTAGACCCATCATCTCTTGATGATTTCATTATTACTTGGTGATTTCTCTTTTCACCTAGGTTTCCAACCGATTATTCATTACTTTCACACAAGGGTGAGGTGACACCTCTAACTTATGTCATTCCATTACACATTCAATGTAGGATATTCATCCTCATTACCTCAATTTTAAGCATAACGTGTGTCTACCCAAAATCCCTCCCTCATAATGAGATGAAATAAGCATTTGGTTGCAGCCCAAACACAAAGTTAATTCCATTCCAAGAGCGTAGATGGTACATCCACACATTACCTTTCAATTTCACATATTAAGTTGAATCATACTCGATATGACTCTAAAATTACTTGTTCTTAATTTCATAACATTCTCATATTCCATAAAGTCAAGTGTCCCTTTTCTTACTCTTAAGTTAGGGCACAACTTCTCTCAAGTTTTCATAGCTTCATTATATCTTTTATATTTACATCTCATGTATAATTATGAGCCTTAGTCAAATCCTTGAGGTCTCTAGGGGTATAGGTACCTTGGGAGTTATCTCATCCTTATGCATCAAGAGAGTTCCTTCCACATTCACCCATTAGGCTACATGATCCTCATGGATGTAGCTAATCTCCTGAGTCATGTACCTTGGATGAACCTAGTTGTTACCTCCCGACCACATGGTCATGTGCATTCAGGGCATATCAACTCCCAACCTATCGGTTGTATGTACCCCTAATACACCCTACTTGACCCTAGGATTGCATTAGGACTCTAACCTCCCTAAGAGTTTCTTTTGAGATGTCACATCTTTTAAGCACATTATTCTCTTATTTAATTCTTCAACCCAGATTGGCTTCATCTCTCTCTTTCGAGTACACATAATGTAGTGTCGTCCCATCATTGGACTTGGGCCACCTTCCCTCCAGGGCTTGGTGCCATGTCGGTCTTCCCTCCTGGGCTTGACCTCTGTAATCTTCCCGTCCAGAGGCTTGATCATAAACAACTACATTGTGGACTTAGGCCACCTTCCCTCCTGGGCTTGGTGCCTACGTGGTCTTCCCTCCTGGGCTTGACCATTTCATGACCTTCCCTCCTGGGCTTGGTCATCCACTTAGGCCACCTTCCCTCCTGGTCTTGGTACCTTACTAGTCTTCCCTCTTGGGCTTGGCCAGTTGTGTCACTCAGAGTTGGAATCCTTGGGTTCAAAGAATTTAAGTACTTTCATTTTTTTATATCTTTAACTCTTCACTCCTCTAGGTGAGGATTAAGGTTATGTCAATACTTAAATACATTTATTCACTTACCTTTTAAGGGAAACTCCTAGCCTAGGGTGCCTTCTTGGCTCATAGGAGGGGGTTAGGCTCACTAGCCCCAACATGATCCCAAGATGTAGGTTTTGCATCCCTCATAGGTCATCTTCCCTCTTTTTGGATTGACCCACCCTAGGTTGGCACACTAACCCTAAAGATTTCATGGATACCTATTTTTTTTCATTAGACATAACTTTTATCATTATAACATATAAACCCATGTTTGCTCAATCTCTAGAATACCTCCCTCATGGTCTATGTCCATTCAATGAACTTGGATCACCTTCCCCTCCAGGGCTTGGTGCTACCTTGACCTTACCCTCTAGGGGCTTGGCCAGCATCACTAAACTTCTAGAGACAACATAAGGGGTTTGAGAAGGTTATACTAAAGCTTTCATTTTCATGTATATATAACTATTGGGTTCATATATTTCTTAAGATCTCTTACCTAAGGGTCATCCTCCTCATTCACCCATGCATGGGAGACTCAGTCACCTACACCCATCCCTCTATCTTTTTATGCCTGATTTCAAGTTTCACATGGGTAGTGTCCCATACCACCACACCATGTTCATTATTTAAGATTAAGGTTTTTAGGGTTAGGGTTAGGGACTATACTCTATGTCTTAGAATTTCCATATTCCTAGACTCTCTAGATTTTTCATACCCTAATCCAAATCCTTCCTCTAAGAAAGGGCTTACCCATACATGTATCTTTCTAGTGTTTACCTGCTCTAGAAGGACCTACACAAAAGGTTACATCTTTTCACATTTTATTTCTCTAATTAGCAATTTCTTTTCAAAGCTTTTCATCATGAGATGAGAAGTAGATGAAAATGTGATTTGAGGAACTTAATTTTTCTCTTAAAATTTCTAAGGATAATTTGAAATTATTAACTATTAAGTATTAGTTGATGAATCTATGCTCTGATACCAGGTGTAACGACCCTCACTTTTGAGTGTCTAAAAGACCTTAAAGTCGTGAATCGCCACTCATAAATTACATGATCAGATTCATGAAATAATATAGAATAGTAAACAATTTCCATTAATGATCCAATATTTACATGTTTGCATGAAATTCTCCTCTAGGGAGTTATATAGCTTGTAAACAGAATCCATTATACCTGTGTGAAGATAAACCATTAAGACTAAACCTTCATGATTAAACGGTAGTGTCTTCAACATCTCTATTTGTACCCTCATTTCCACGAGTCAAGGAAATCTGATACCTAAAACACCGACAAACAAATACACGGTCAGTATATTGCTATATTGGTATGTGGGTTCAAACAATAATCACAAGTAACATATAAGAAACATCTTTATCTCTCATATAAGAACATAAACTTGTTTTCATATTCTACCCCATATCTTGTCAACTACCTCAGGTGTAATCACTATCCCCTTGGGGCTTGTGTGCATTACCCTTAAGATCAGTCTAACCTAGGGTTCAGAGTATTATTATTTACTTTACATGATACTCATAGGAACTTTATAGTTTTCAAGAAGGAAATAAACAACCAAGCAGTTTATTTTTTGTTCAATATCATTGAGAAACCTCAAAAATCTCGGTATTCGATACATGTATTCATCAGCGTAACCACTTACCTTTTCCATGAAGATTAATCAGTTATACTTTAAGCATAGTCCAATCAAGTGAGGAAATCAAGCAATCATCATACAATCTGCATTATGTAAATCTTAAAGTGTCATCAATCATATTAATCACATTGATTAGATTTAACTCTACTCGATTCTATTCTAGGGTTTTAGGGTTATCTCTTGTTTGGATGAGGGATTAGAGATACCAACCCAAATTCCATCATATCATGGTTTCTCATATTACAAATTCCATTATCCATATTAGGTGGATCCCTAATCATCATCACAAACATATATGACTACTCATGATACCTTGATCACATTACTAGCACTATGATTATATCACGAAGTCTACATTGGTTTCAATCCCTAAATCAACATGTATAAGATTACTAATCTGGAATCATCCATTATTCACCATTATCAAGGTTTTACTCATTATATATGCCTAGATCAGGTATGAATATAACATAACAAATTCTAATCAATTAGGCATCATATTAACCTAAGTCGAGGATTTAATTTATACTAATCACATTAACACATGTATTGCACATACTTTTAGAACAGGAGGAATAACCAAGTTGTGATAGTATTTTATTTGCATTCCTCTCATTTTCCTAATCAATTTTCATATATTATATGTTGCAATCCAAGTTACCAATAATTAACTAGAATTATTACAAGATTACTAAATTAAGACCAATCTAGGGATGACACACTATCAAAACAATACCTTATTCTTGGTTGGTTCAAGGCCACGGGAAGAGAATTCTTTACCCTTGGTTCATAAGTGAGATTGGAGGGGTATTAGGGTCATTTGATTGTATTTCTCCTTCAACCTCCCGTCGGTCTCCATATGCACATACAACACGATCTGAAGCCATGGTCGGGTTGTGATCGACTATCCTCCCCACTGCGCCGCCACTCGCTCTGCCTGCAACGCCACCGTCTGCTGCCACCTCCCCTACATAGGGTGTCTCAGTGTCCGCTGATGCAACAGTGCCATCTCCACTACAATCGCTTGTGCCACCCTTCCGCCAGGACCCTGGCGGTCCCCCTCCTCCATCTACACCAGCATGGCCGACGATCTGGCTGCTTCTCACCTACAACCGCCACCCTACCTTCCACCTTCATTTGTGCACACCATCTAGTATAGGAGACCTCCACCCTAAGTCGAGAGGCGCCAAGGACGCCGCACCCTGGCCTCTCTTGCGGAAGCACCAATGAGCTGAGTAAAGCCAGTGCGAACCACGGATGGGATGAGGGCATGGAGGACCACTGCCAGAAGATGGCTGGATCCAAGATGGATTTGTGGAGGTGCCAGAGCTTCACGGTGCACAGGGTGTGAGAACCAGATTTCCGCTGGTACCACGGGTGCTAGGATTGATTCCCTTCGTAACCCATCATCCATGGAGTTCTTTTTCGCAGTTGTCTCACGATCAGACTCAGATAAAGGAGTACATACAGTTGGTCATGGCGACGAAGGTCATTATCTTCATGAAAAAGTGCTATTCTTTCACCTTCAATAATCTATAGGTTGTGTTTCATGCAGGAAGAGGGTGGTGCAGGGGGTGGAGATGATCCATGGGCTAAGGGAGGAATCCTACATAGGTATATATATACCTGCCCAAGAAAGCTTCTAGCTGATCCCGTCTCCTCTATGATTTATTTTCTATTCTAGTCAAAATTAACTTTCCGATTCACCTCTTCCATGTTACCGTAAACTATTAAAATTAACTTTATCGTTGAATCAAGGAAAGGGCCAGGAGATAATGCTCATGATAAACAAACCCTCCATCCTTCAAACCATGTCTCCTATTTCTTTTTATTCCAAATTCTTCCTTTACGTACAAGTAATATGTGAAGAGTCAAGGCACATCATGACTCTCTTTCGAATTATCCCCTCATTATCTTATATTCAGATTATCCATCATCCATGACTATTTTCCATACCTAATATGATAAAAAATATCCATATTAGGAAAAACCATGTCTCATGGGCCCATATGCACACTTCGAATATCCAATTGGGCTAAGCACTGACCCTAAGGACCATGAACCACATCTTGGGTCTTCCAAAGGCTCTATGATCTAAATCATATTCCTTTGTTGTCAATCTAAGGCATGTATCATCATTGCACCTTACATTAGCCCTGTATGAAAATATATGTTTGAAACCACATTATTGACTTACATTGATCATTTATTATGAGTCTAAGGTTTGGATTCATCAACCAAGACCCCTCAAAACTCTTCATTACTATATGTTCCCTAATTTTATTTAGGCTTGAAATCCATGAATTTCAAGGAGTAACACATTGGGTATGTGGAGAACCTTTGGAGATTGGGATTTTCCTTGGGTCAAGAGTTGTCAATTGATGTGATTATGTAGTCTCTACCAGAGTCACACATTTTGTTTTTCATGAACTACAACCTAAATGACCTTAACAAGCCGTTGGCAAAGTTACTTGGAATGTTGAGAAAAACTGAGGCATAAATTAAGAAAGACATATGTTAGCACCGCCAAGGAAAAGGGAGGAGTGAATAAGGGAGGCAATTGCCACCACCGCCACCAGTCCAGACAACAGAAGAGGAATTGCCCTCTCTAAGTAGAGGAACTAAGGAATGAGGGGATGGAGATCACCACTTCCGGTATATATGTTATAAGATAAATCCAAATTACTTCTTCATCATGTGTATATGATACCATGTAGATCTAACACATGTTTTATATTCAAGATCTGAGAAGAAGTAAGCCTTTATAAAAGGGCAATCATTGACTATGTGGAGCAAGAGTTGCTACAACTTTAGTCTAAATTTAGAAATTATCTTAACCCACAATACATGTAATAGAGTTAGATGAATTGCTAATATATTTTGCCAATAATAGAAACATCATACTTTCTACATCTTGCATGAATAGGATGATTATGCATAAATAGAAGATAATGTTCTATATCAAAGACATGATCTTGTATGGCAATTATCTTTATTTGAATGAAATACCAAAAGGATTAAAATTTGATTACTAAAGAAACCAATATATATATCATTGTCATCTAGAATATATATATATATATATATATATATATATATATATATATATATATATATATATATATATATGTATATGTATATATATATATGTGTGTATATATATATGTATATATATATATATGTATATATATATGTATATATATGTATGTATATATATGTATATATATGTATATATCTATATATATGTATATATATCTATATATATCTATATATATGTATATATAAATATATGTATGTATATATATATATATATATATATGTATATATATGTATGTATATATATATATGTATATATATACATATATATATATATTTATATATGTATATATATGTATGTATATATATATGTATATATATATGTATATATGTATATATCTATATATATATATATATATAGATATATATATGTATATATATGTATATATCTATATATATATATGTATATATATGTATATATATATGTGTATGAATATATATGTATATAGATTTGTATGTATGTATATATATATATGTATATATATATATATATATATATATATATATATATATATATATGGGATAAAGTAAGTCATTCTCTTCCCCTCTCCCACACCCGTGACTGAGGCTGAACGTATATATATATATATGTATATATATGTATGTATGTATATGTATGTATATATATATATATATGTATGTATGTATATATATGTATGTGTATATATATATATATATATATATATATATATATATATATATATATATATATATATCCATTTATAGAATAAATAATGATGTTTATCTAGACTCTTTTGGTTATTGAACCAATGAGAGAAATACTAGTCTTATTAATGCACAACATGACAAAACACCTCTCACTAGGTTTCGTGGGAGAATGAGCATTCTATTAGGATGTGCAAATAATGAGGTATACATACCTCTAGAAGAAATGCTAAAGATAGTACCTCAAAATATTTACTGATGATATGATGATATGTATTCAGTGAAATACAAATATATTGAAGCGTTTAAGAAGATTATATGTATGAGTACACAATTTCCTTAACGATATTAAGATACTTTGATATGATCAACGTTGATATACTTTGTAGGAAACGTTTGAGGACCTTCTGGAAAGACTATGATATTATATCACAATCAACTCCACCTGAAAAATCACGATGTATCAAAAAGAAGGAATCACATGTTGATGTGATTATCATTCAATATAATCTTCTAATATCCTTTCAGATACATTCATTACTCTGAAACAATGTATCATCTAAAATGGTTTAAAAGACACCATATGAAATATGGTATTGAACATGTCTTTTATAAGGATTGAAACTTTTACAAGAAAAGAGTTTCTTCTAAAGATATATGTTCAAGACCATATACATGTTTTTCTTGAATGCTACCTTTAATCCCAATATGATAACAAAATGTTTCTCACTAGAATGACTAAGTTCCAAAAGAATCAGTAGGAGTAAATAGAACTCAAAAATTTTGAAGTCAAGAAGGAGGGACAAAGGGAACAAGTAGAATCACAATTAGTTGTGGAATATAAATTTTATAATGTAATACAAGATTTGTAGTTCTAGTAAACACACAACGAGCTAAAGATTATGATATCTCATAACTCAGCATGGCCCGATGAGTTGGTCATAAGATAATGAGCCAACAATAAATTAGAAACTATTGAGGGACCAAAATCTGAGAAGAGGCATAAGGTCATGGAGTCCAAGTACACTCATAAGGTATGACCTTGGAAGTAACACCTAAAGGGGTAAAACCCATAGGGTGTAGGGAAATATGACATCAGACAGGAAGCGGAAACAAAATTTTACTGACATATATACCATTTACCAGTAGATTGTTTTAATAACTAAGTAATGGGAAGGATGGTTTTATGAAGATATACTTGATCCTGGAGAAAGTCCAGCGACAATCCTCATCTATGTAGATGTGCACATTGTCTTCGACAATGGTTGTCTAGCTCCTAGTCGCACTCAGACTCATCTAACTACTCCTCCATGGACATAAGACTCGGACAACTACTACAATGACTCCTTAGATCTCACCACAGACTTTAAGTTGACGTTGTCCTCCTAGAAACAACCAATAGACTCCTGCCTCTAATGTAGTCCACACAAACCTACTAGAACTCCTATCCTCCTATAGGAATAGAACAAAAGGAGTTATCCCTCCCATTGGTGTACTAGTCACCAACATACTCTCCAACAACAATGATCCTCAATTGTTTCTCTCCCATGGCTATCCCTCCCTAGTCGGGTTGGAGTTGCATGGGATCTCGTGGTTACCACAACCAGAGAGAACAACACTTGTCAGAACAACTGATTTTCAATTGTATGTGTAGTAGTTGTGTTATGAGAAGCCCCTAGTACCCCTCTAAATATAGAAGGGGTTAGGGTTCCCAGTCCCATCCAATGTGGGACTAAAGCAGGAGTGAAAAGGACAAGTAGATCTTGACTTTTCATAACTTTTCTTGAAATTTCCCAACCTACATGCGACGAAATGATCATCTCGCCAAGTGATATGGTCATTTCCCTAAGAAAAATGGTCGTATGGGATACGAGATGGTCGTTTCACTCTTTTCCAGTCAGATATGAATTGGCAAATCATTTCCAAATGTATGTCATACATTAATTACTTGCACCCCAAGTATGTGCAATTGAAACGAGTTCCAGAAAACTCAAGAACCTCACACAAGAGAGATGCCCATCTCACTCACCCAGACGGTCATATGGTGAGTTCAAGTTGATTCGATCGGTTCAACAGCTTGAACCGGTCAGTTCATAGGGCAGAGCTAAGACAATTCAATTTTTGATCTACCTGACAACCCAAACGGTCGTCTCAATAGTTGAGACTCCAGTATGGCTTCCCAAACAGCTATCTCACCCAATGAAATAGTTGTTTGGAAATTTCGTCATCCAATCTGTCAATATGATGTGTGAATTGAGTACCTAAACACTTTAGTACTTAATTCAATTATCATTCAATGTCAAACTCCTCTTCTGGATGAGTTCTTATGTGTTTGACCCTATTGGTCCCATATCAAATCGGCAGTGAATGTCCATAACTATCTTGTGACATCACAAGCAAAGAGTGATGCCTAGTCGCACATCATTGTCACCCTAGTGAATTGAAAGTTGGGGAGCAACTTCAACCTAGAATTTGTATATGGTGTTATAGTGTTGGTATAGTTCCTTTATCACTCATATTGAGATTGAACTAGAGGCATGGAGAAGTCACCCTCAAGAATATTCAACTATGTTCCTTGAAGCAGAGTAGACTGCATGAGATATATAAGCTCAATATCACATATTGACTCACATTCATATGGCCATACTTTTCTCAATCTTGTTAAAGAGGCCTTAGATATCATACTCCTATCGGAGGGACAAATTCCATATCTACCACTCACAGGCAATCCCCATGTTTCAAAGTCTCCCAATCATCATGGTTATAACAACCAATGTTTCAGGATTACATTTGATGTTGTCAAAGTGTACCCAATGACATGTGTTGAGTGCAGTGGTTTCAGGTCTAAGAACCACAATCACCACCATTACTGTGAGAGATGACTATGAATTCTATGATGATGGCTTCCATGTGTTAGTCTCACAGTGGGTCTATTTGATACACTGTTCTTTAACATGTATCTGTGTGCTTGGTTTAATATTTCCATATCATGACTAATGAGATTTGGTCATCAACCAACTAACACTCTGATCTTATGTGTTATTGTTGTCTATCATACTTCCACAATAACAACTAATCAGGGACATAATGATATTTTATATGCTCTTAACATATGTATGATCTCAATCTTCCAATTCACATACTTGAAGATATATGTCGTTGAGTAATATCATTCTCTAGACATTTATTATGTTATTCATTATCTCATAACTGAATATACACAATAAATTGGAACCTAGCCTTTATAATTATCATATCAGGTATCTAATTCCATATCCTAATCATCATATGATTAGGTCTCTGGGAATACATACCAATAGAGTCCCAATTGCACTTAGAGTCAATCACCCACATATCTCATCATGAGTGACCTAGCATGACCTTCATGCTTCTGTTGTGCAAGTGTGTTTATTGCAGGATTAGCAACGTTTGCTTTATGTTTGCATTTTGAAATTTTCACATCTCTTCATTGTACGACTACTCATATGGGATGGAAGTGCCATAGTATGCTATATGAGATCCCAACCTAACTCGTAGCTCCATTATTGTCATCAATATTTCTAATGTGTCATCAATGGTTTGGACCTCACATAAGTTCACCCATATGAACTTTTTGATCCATACAATATCCTCTACTATTCTTATAATATAGAGATACTCGACTTCTTTTGTAGATTAGAACAACTATCATTAGCTCAGAAACCATTATAGCTTACATTTTTTGTTAAACGTGACACATTAATTTAGATTGCTATTTTTTGTCAGATTGGAGGCTTGCATGGGTGTAACCCTTTACATCCAACTCGTCCTTATTACCATAACAAAGTAACCAATCCTTTAAGTGCTTCACAAGCACATAAGTATGTTCATTATGGTATTCTAGGGACTCTCACTAGTATCTGACTTATACCCTCTTGTCATGTCCAACACATACGAGATTTCTAGGTAGGTATATATGTTTCCTCACATTAAGTCAATACATATAAGATAATTGAATATCCTTTCATCATGTCCAATACACATGAGATTACTAGATATATTCTCATCATGTCCAATACATATGAGATAATGGGATAAGTACATAGCATTCCATTCAAGATAGATGCAATGGTATTATCAATGTGCCCCTATCCTTCATAAGAACTAGGACACTAGGCTTTTGATAGACTAACTCCATGGATCATGGACAAGTTTTCTCTCATTGAGTCTTACATGTTGAACCCTTCAACATCTTACCAATGTATGTGCTTTTACTTATGTCAAGAATCTTTCCAGATCAATCTCTGTAGACCTCAATCCCTATCATATTGGATGCTTCACCTAAACCCTTCATATAGAAGGTACTTTCTTTTCTAGGTTTTAATATTTATTGGATAAGGATGTTATTCCACATCATTATATGGAAAACAATATGCTCCCACTAGATATTTTGTAATCACATTTTCCATCTTCATTCTGACTCAAGTCAAACCCTTTGAGTGTCTTGTCAAATTGAAGATTCCAACACTGAGATGCTTGCTTCAATCCTAAGATTAACCTTTGTATCTTATAGACTTTATTTCCATTAATGGATATATAAAACCATTAGGTTGTGTCACATACACTTCCTCTTAATTATTCCAATTGAGGAATGTGGTTTTAACATCCATATGCCAAATCTCACAGCCATAATAAGTTGCAATAGCAAGCATTATCTAGATAGAGTTAACCATGCTAACTGGTGAAAGGCTTCATCACATTCAACAATTTGAACTAGTTTGAAACTCTTTGCAACCAATATACCCTTCCATGTTGGTCTTCTTACAAAGACCCAAATTCACCCTATGGGTTTTACCCCTTCAGGTGGATCCACTAAGGTCATACCTTGTTGGTTTACATGGAGTCCATCATAGATCTCATGGCCATAAGCCATTGTTTTTCAAAATCTAGTTCCTCAACAATTTTTAGATATGTATTTGACTCATCGCTATCATCAACTTACTGCCTTCTTGATTTATAAGATATCATAATCTTTCAAAATCAAGGTGTTTTACTAAAACTATGAGTTTTGTGTTTATATAAGGAACTTGACATTCCACAACAGTTTTTGATTTTCCTTGTTCCTTGTTGTACCTCTTTAGGTTCAATGTTTTCTTTTTTGTCTCGAACATTTCATGTTCTACTTTTACTCCCACTGATTCTTTCGGAACTAAGTTCCATTTAGGAATTCATCTATCCAAGCAACAAACACTTTTTTGTCAGACTGGAATATAAGTAGTATTCAACAAGATAACATTCATGTAATCTGTGGATAAAGCCCTTTCAGAACCTATTTTCTTATCTAAAAAATCACTAGAGGGGGGTGAATATGGTTTTATAAAAGTTTTATTAATAATTCAACTCAAACAACCACAATTGAGACAATGATAAGGAGGCAAGGTGTTTAGAGTGGTTCCACCTTTAGCAAAAACTAAAGGAGTCAATCCACTACCCAATTGTTTCCAATTTGAATTTTGAAAGTATTTAATTTTATTATCTCACAGGGATGTTACATAAAATTACAACACTTCCACCACCCTTTGGACAACCTTCACCTTGAATTAGGCTCACCAACCTCGAAGCAACCTTCCTTGAAGTAACTCCAAGCTCCCCCTTGAAGTAGCCTTCCTCTTGAAGTAGCTTCCCACTGAGACAACCTTTTTGAAGTAGTCCAAAGTCTTCCTTCTCTACCAAGAAGATCAAACCCTCTCCAATCTACAGCCTCCAACCCTAGGAGTAGCAAGGAGAGTACAAGCAATAAGAAAGAACAAGAAGGGAAAATAGAAATTACAATTACCGCTTGTAGCACAAGGCTTGATTTCCTATATCACGTGTTTTGATCTCCTAGCCAATGTGTATGGAAGTGTAAGTGCAGTGGGTAGAAGATGCTCACCTATAGGACATCAAATTAGAGAAATGGAGATGAATAGAAAATGTTAGAGTTTCTCAATTTCTCACAAGAATGATTGCCACTTGCAAGTAATATGCTCAAGTGTTGCACAATTGTGTATTGGGTGTCCTAAGGCATCTCCTATTTATAGGAATGGCCTACGAGTGCTTAAGGACGTTCTAGACACTTTTTAGGGGGATCTTAGTGCTTAACTAGCCATTAGGTATCCACTAATTGCATTAGCAACGGCTAGTTAATTAATTCTGAAAAGTACAGACATAGCACTTCTCGATCAAGGAATTGTCGACCAAGGGACTGTATGGAGCAAGTGTATATAACGTTTGATTCCAACTCCCAACTACCTTCTCTGATGTGTCTAACAACTACTTGGGTCATTCTCGGTCGAGGAGATTGTCGACCGAGAGTGTCTCGGTCGAGAAGTTTGTCGACCGAGAATGACTTTGTTTCAATGTCTTAAACTATGTACTAAGTGTGTGTATTAGTGCGCAATTGTGACACTATTGTAGGGGATGACCTATATCAGTGTTGTCATTGGTTAGGGAAGATCTAAACGCTTGATTTACATGATATCTAAGTACTTGTACATTATATACTTATACAAGTTCTTACATTTGATTATAATCATGGCATTAAAGTATTTTGAGCATATAGATCTTCCAAAGTTGTGTCATCCACCTAGTTCCTACAACACTCAAGTAGCACTTCAGATCCACAAGAATGAAATGTTTGTCATTATCAAAACAAAGGGATTTAAATGATGTCCATTTAGCCAACGATCTCCCCCTTTTCGAAGATAACAAACATTTCCAAAATATAAATCAAACAATATTAAAATGAGTTGAGTTTCATACCTGAGATTTACGTTGAGTATTCCTTCTCTTGTTTATGAAATGTGTGCTTATTATTCCAAAAGAAGTATAGAACATAAAATACAACTCTTAAGGAATATAGCAACTTTTAATGTAAAGCCAAGAGATTATGAAACTCATTGATTGAGTATTTTAAGATTTACAACTTTTTAAGATTTACATTATTTCTCCCCTTTTGTCATTTCAAAAAGATATCCATTTAAATCATGTGTTAAAACTCCATTTAAAAGATAACCATCAAATCATTTGAGAAGATGTCCATTTGAAGCCAAAATGTAAGGATAAGAAAAACCAACTGATTTAAGAAGCACAAATGTCAAAGAAAACATCTTCTAAGGGAGTAATGAGTAGTTGCTTCCTTATTTTATTGAATTAATCTAATGGAAGCGGTTTTTTGAAAATATCAGCCAATTGATCTTCTATATCAACATGATCAAGGGATACATGATTTTTAGAGATATGATCCCTTAGAAAATGATGACAAATTTCAATATGTTTGGCATGGCTGTGTAAAATAGGATTATGTGCTAAGTTTGTAGTGATTGTATTGTCACAAAAGATAGGCATGGATGAAAAAGTAAAGCCATAATTGTTTAAAACTTGTTGCATATAGAGCACTTGAACACAACAAGATTCGGTTGCCATATATTCAACTTCAGTTGTAGAGAGGGCAACCGTGTTTTGTTTCTTTCTAAACCAAGATACAAAGGCTCTTCCTAACAAGAAACAACTTCCAGTTGTACTCTTTCGATCAATTTGACAACCAGCGTAATCGACATCAGTATAAGCTTAAAAGTCCAAAGATTGTCATTTAGGATACCATAGACGATAACTTGTAGTACCGGCTAAATATCTTAATATCCATTTGATGGCTTCAAAATGAGTTTGCTAGGTTTTGATTGAAATCGAGCACAAAGTCCAACGGAAAACATGATGTCTGGTCTAGAAGTGGTTAAGTAAAGCAAACTACCAATTATGGCCCTATATAAGGAATCATCAATAGGTTCCCCATTTTAATCCTTATCAATTTTAGTAGAGGTAGCCATTGGAGTGGTAGCATGTTTGAAATGTTCCATCTCGAAACGTTTTAAAAGTTCATTTGTATACTTCTCTTGGCTTATAAAAATCCTGGCGGGTGTTTGCTTTATTTGAAAACCAAGAAAGAAAGTCAATTCTCCCATGAGACTCATTTCAAATTCTTTTTGCATAATATTACTAAATTGTTTGCATAAAGATTCATTGGATGCACCAAAGATAATATCATCAACATAAATTTGAACAACTAAAAAGTCAGATCCATATGTTTTGAAAAATAAGGTAGAATCTAAATTTCCAATAAAAAAAATTGTTATCAAAAAGATAGTTTTTGAGCCTTTCATACCAATTTCTAGGTGCTTGTTTTAAACAATAAAGTGCTTTCTTAAGTTTGTATACATAGTCAGGTTTTTCCAGTATTTCAAAACCAGGTCATTGGGAACATATACTTCTTCATGTATTATTCCATTTAGAAATGCACTTTTGACATACATTTGGAATAGTTTGATGTTTTTGTGGGCAGCTATAGCTAGTAGCATTCTAATGGCTTCAAGTCTTGCCACTGGTGCATAAGCTTCATCAAAGTTTATTCCTTCTTGTTGATTATACCCTTATGCTACCAACCTAGATTTATTTCTTACTACTTCCCCAGCTTCATTTAACTTATTCCTAAAAACCCACTTAGTTCCAATAATAGTTTTATCTTTCGGTTTAGGAACTAAGTCTCATACATCATTGTTAGTGAATTGGTTTAATTCTTCTTGCATTTCCATTATCTAATAGTCATCTTTTAGAGCTTCCGTTAACTTCTTAGGTTCAATTATAGATACAAATGCCATATTTGCAACATCTCTAAAAGATGAACGAGTTTTTACTTTATCATTAGGATCTCCAATGATTAGTTGTTGAGGGTGATCCTTAATGAGTCTAGGAGTGGGTTGTTATGTCTCAACTTGTTGATCATTTGTATCATTTTGATCATTTTAAGTTGATATGGTTAGATTTTCTACTTGATGAGTAATATCAACTATATCATGATTTTTTTGTTTTAGTTATTCATGAAAAGTAATGTGAATAGATTCCTCAACTTTTCTAGAGATAGTGTTGTATACTCTAAATGCTTTACTAGAGGATGAATATCCCAATAAAAAGGCTTTTTGTGATTTAGAATCAAACTTTTCTCTATCATCTTTTGTGCTCAAGATATAGAAAGTTGAATTGAAAGTATGAAAATAATCAACCCTTGGTTTCTTCGTATACATGATTTCATATGGTGTTTTCTTTAAATAAGAGTGTACGGTTACTCTATTTAGCACATAGAAAGCTATGTTTACTACTTCATCCCAAAATGTCTTAGGTGTACTATGTTCAAGCATCATAGTCCTAGCCATTTCTTGTAATGACCGTTTTTTCCTTTCAACTATGCCATTTTGTTGTGGAGTGCGTGGAGTAGAAAAATTGTGAGTGTAGCCTTGAGATGTGTAGAATTCTTCAAATAGATGATTCTCAAATTCTCCATCATGATCACTCCTAATTGTGCATATTTTGTTTTATAATTGACTTTCAATCTTTGAACAAAATTGTATGAAAACTTGAATAGTATCATCTTTATTTGCAAGAAAGTGTACCCAAGTATATCTACTGTAATCATCAACAATAACAAAGCAATATCTTTTCCCACCAATAGATTGTGTCCTCATAGGTCCAAACAAATCCATATGAATAAGTTCTAGTGCTCTACTCGTGCGAAGCATGTTTTTGGGTTTAAAAGAAGTTTTAGTTTGCTTACCCAAAGTACATGGTTCACAATTTTCAAATTGAACAAAAGATAACTTAGGCAAACCACGAACAAGATCATATTTAACTAGTTTTTTGATAACATATGAGCTAGCATGACCTAATTTTCTATGCCATAGCTGTAAAGAATTTTCTTTTGCATGTAAGCATTTTCCAACTACAGATTGCATAGAGTTAGGTCTAAGGATATATACATTTCCAACTCTTTTTCCTTCATAAACAACATTTGTAGTATTTTCTATTCGTAACTTGCCGCAATTTTTGTTGAATAAAACATCATATCCACTATCACATAATTGATTGACACTTATTAAATTCTAGTGCAAACCATCAATAAGTAAAACATGCTTTATTTCAAGGTTTTTACCAATATTACCTATTCCAACAATTTTACCTTTACCATTGTCTCCAAAAGTGATTGTTCTGCTTTTCTTTTACTCAAAAGTTTGAAATGCATCCTTGTTCCCGATTATGTGTTTGGAACGTCCACTATCAACTACCCAATCCTACCATAAAATGTAGGTTTTGGTACCAATGTGATGGTACATTATGGTTAGGTACATTTAATAACAAACGAAACATGTTTTAACAAAGAAAACTGAACAGAACATTATTCGATCGACAAATAGTTCGACCGACAGATGTCTCGATCGAACAATTTTTTCGATCGAGAAAGTTGCTATTTTATAGGTTGAAACTAAATTAAAACAGAAGTTTACTTGGTCGACAATGTTTCAACCGATTTTTGCTCCGATCGATAATTCTTCGACCGAAATAGTTGTGGTTTTCACTATAAATTCTCCTGTAGATTTTGATTCGTCACAGGCATTCTCTCAGTCAAATATTTTCTTGACCGAGCATGTCTCGGTCGAATTGTTTGTCGACCGAGAATGTTTTTGTTTGTTTCAGTAATCTGTTTGCATCAGTTTTGAATTTAAAGCAATACATGAAGCTATCTATTTAATTGAGATAAGACATTTAGATGTTCAAAAGTAGTGTTAGATCATTTCCCAACAAAATTTTATTCAAATCTTCTAAGGTAGAGGTTTGGGGACCCAAACTAATTCCGAATCCTTCTTCTTATAAGGGCATGAAAAAGAGTAATGTCCAAGACGCAAGCAATAATGACAACAAATAGAATCAATTTCATTTCTCTTTCTAGGAGTTGTGTTCTTGGGTACAAACATGATCTTGGTCTTGGATGCTTGGGTTCTCCTAGGTTTAGGTTGATAGGATTTTTCTTTTGAAACATATCCTAAACCTCTTCTTCCATTGTAACTAGAATAATATTTTAGAATATTATCAAGAACATCATTGCCCCTAAAACTGTTAATTTCTCTCTGTAGTTTAGAAATCTCATCCATCTTCTTATTGATATCTATCCTTGATTGATCTAGGTCAGATAATAAAGAGTTTCTTTCCTTAACAACAACATCATAATCTAGATGATTACATAGAATAGGTTGAGTCTGAAAATTATTTAGTTTTGCAAGCAAAACAACCTTTTCTTGAGAAAGAAGATCATGATTTGTTTCTAAAGTGAGCAGCTTCATATTGCAATCATTTAAAGATGATTTCAAAGTAAAATTTTCAGAAGTAATATTGTCCTTTTCAAAAGAAAGATTATTTAATCTAGCATATAGATCCTCATTAGTTCTAGTAACCTTCTTTAGTTTCTTTTTGCAATCAACATATTTGTCATGAGTATCTTGTAGACTAGAAATTAGATCTTCTTTTGGCAAATAAAAAAGGCTTACCTCTTGAGAATCATCACTATCATCTTCTTTAGCCATGAGACACTCCACATTCTCTTCTCCACTTTCACTATCACTTGACTCAGCCATGCATCTTTGTATGCTTTTTCTCGCTTCTTCTTGGATGAGCTTTTCTTTCCTTTCTTTTCTTTAGGACATTCATTTTTGATATGTCCCTTCTTTCCACATTCAAAACACCTGGGAGGGGAAGAAGAAGAACCAAAAACTTTGTTAGATATAAATCTTCTATATTTCTTACCATTTTCAATTAGAGCCTCTTCTCCTTCTCCATCACTTGTTTCATCACTTTCTTGTGTGATGATCTTTGAAGCTTTTAAGGCCATATCTTTCTTTCTTCCTTTGTTGAAGTTCACGCTCTCATCATTCTTTTTCCTCCAAGGTTTCCTCATGTGCTTCTAAGTTGCCAACGATTTTCTCCATCCTTAGTCGGGTGAGATCGTTTTCTTCTTCAATAGCAGTCACCATGGGCTTCTACTTGGGAGGAAGAGACCTAAGGATTTTTGATACTTGATCTTCTTCACTGATCACTTTACCTAAAGCATTTAAACCATTCACAATAGAAGAAAATTTTGCATACATTTTACTAATAGACTCATTTTGATCCATACGAATCTATTCAAATTTTTGCTTCAGCATTCCAATTTAAGAATTCTTAACTTGAATGGTTCTTTCATAAGTTATATAGAATCTATGCCATATTTCATATGTTGTTTTGCAATTTGATATTCTATTAAATTCACCAACTGAAATTGAACAATAGAGTATACTTACAACTTTTGCATTCATTTAGGCTGATCTTACCATATTCGCATCCCAATTTGCATACTCTATTTGAGGAAATTCATATGGATTTGATACCATCCTCCATAAATCCCAACTAATTCCTTGGAAGTAGAATTGCATCCTCCTTTTCCAGTAGGTGTAGTTGGTGCCATCAAAAGGTGGAGGTCTAGCCACAAGTGTCCCTTCCAAGTTGAGGTTGTTGAGTACCCCATCACCCATTATTCAAGACTTTGTTAAAGTTCCTTGAAGCCTGCTCTGATACCAAATGAAAAACCACTAGAGGGGGGTGAATAGGGTTTTATAAAAGTTTTAATAATAATTCAACTCCAACAACTACAATTGAGATAATGAGAAGGAGGCAAGGTGTTTAGAGTGGTTCCACCTTTAGCAAAAACTAAAGGAGTCAGTCCACTACCCAATTGTTTCCAATTGGGATTTTTAAAGTATTTAATTTTATTACCTCACAAGGATGTTACATAAAATTACAACACTTTCACCACCCTTTGGACAGCCTTCACCTTGAAGTAGTCTCACCAACCTCAAAGCAGCCTTCCTTAAAGTAACTCCAAGCTCCCCCTTGAAGTAGCCTTCCTCTTGAAGTAGCTTCCCGTTGAGACAACCTTCTTGAAGTAGTCCAAAGTCCCCCTTCTCCACTGAGAAGATCAAACACTCTCCAATCCATAGCCTACAACCCTAGGAGTAGCATGGAGAGTACAAGCAATAAGAAAGGACAAGAAGGGAAAATAGAAATTACAATTATCGCTTGTAGCATAAGGCTTGATTTCCTATATCAAGCGTTTTGATCTCCTAGCCAATTTGTATGGAAGTCTAAGTGTAGTGCGTAGGAGATGCTAGCCTATAGGACACGAAATTAGAGCAATGGAGTTGAATAGAAAATGTTGGAGTTGCTCAACTGCTCACAAGAAAGTTTGCCAATTGCAAGTAATATGCTCAAGTAGTGTTGCACAAGTGTGTAACGGGTGTCCTAAGGCATCTCCTATTTATAGGAATGACCTATGAGTACTTAAGGACGTTCTAGAAACTTTCTAGGGGGTTCTTAGTGCTTAACTAGCCGTTAGGTATCCACTAATTGTATAGCAATAGCTAGTTAATTAATTCTGAAAAGTGTAGATAGAGCTCTTATCGGCCGAGGAATTGTCGACCGAGAATCCTATCGGTCAAAGTTTTTGTCGACCGAGGGATAGTGTACAACAAGTGTATATAACGTTCGATTCCAACTCCCAACTACCTTGTCTGCTATGACTAACAGCTACTTGGGTCATTCTTGGTCGAGGAGATTGTCGACCGGGAGTGTCTTCATCGCGAAGTTTGTCGACCAAGAATGACTTTGTTTCAATGTTTTAAACTATGTACTAAGTGTGTGTATTAGTATGTAGTTGTGACACTATTGTAGGGGATGACCTACCTAAGTGTTTGGATTGTCTAGGGATGATCTAAACGCGTGATTTACATGATATCCAAGTACTTGTACATTATATACTTGTACAAGTTTTTACATTTGATTACAATCATGGAATTAAAGTATTTTGAGCATATAGATCTTCCGAAGTTGTGTCATCCACCTAGTTCCTAAAACACTCAAGTAGCACTTTAGATCCACAAGAATGAAATATTTGTCATTATCAAAACAAAAGGATTTAAATGATGTCCATTTAGCCAACATTATCCAAGTTTTCAATCCTAATCACTATGAAAGACACATTGGGACACTTCCCACACCATATCTCATATGGTGTCTTTAGAATCATTTTAGATGGTATGTTGTTTTAGTGTAAAGAATTTTCCCAGAAGAAATTGTAAGATTAGCTAGATTTTATTGATAATCTCACCATGACTTAACAGGGTGTGACACATCAGTATGTTTCAGGTGGAGTTCATTATGATACACTATCATGATCTCCCATAAGGTCCTCAGACTCTTGATTTACAAATTTTATTATCAATCATATCAAGGTAGCTTAATACTTTTACCAATTTAGTTACGTACTTCATTTATGACCTCCTTGAACACTTCAAGAGATCCAAACTTTTTTTTTGTTAAATAAAATTTCAATATCTATTGATCGTATTAGTAAATATGATGAGGTACTTGTAACTACCTTTAGCATTCATCCAAAAAGGTCTATGTATTTCAGTACATACTAGTCCTAATGGAATATTCGATCTCCCACTATATCTAATGAAGATACTCTTGACATATTGCACAACAAATAAGACATGCATATCTCTATTGGTTCAACAACCAAAAGAGTCTCGATAGCCATCATATGGATTCTAGAGATGCATTTCTTGTTTATGCGCTCTTGATGATAGTGCAATAGGTATTCATTGTTTGAGTTATCAAGTCATTCAATATATGTGTCATACACATTTGTCTTTACAACTATCAAGTATAGTTTATAGAACATAGGGCATACCATAACATATCAGAATGTTCTTGTCATATAAAACATATGATGTTTGGCAAGAACACAATAGCAATTCACTGATTCTATTATGTTCCCATGAATGAAAACCTTTAACTATAGTGGTAGAAACCCTTTCTCCATATAGTTCTAGCATACTTATACACAGGTCCTGAAGTACATATCTAAATCTCTATCTTATATTGATGTTTAATTTGCTTTTTTCCATGGATGTCTATGGTGTTTTCTTACTTGTATGCCAAGTTGGCCACCTTTTATACATATTTTATGCTTGCCTTGTGCTTCGAGAGAATGCATTAGGAAGTATGGAGTAGGGTCTGTGGCAATATTCTCTTGACCACGAGAGTGGCTAGGGATTATTGAGAGTTTCAGTTGTATTTGATGCTAAACATAGATGCGGGAGCGTTATGTGAAGTTGAGAACCATCACAAGGCATTGGGAAATGCATGACGATGACCACCTCTTTGCTTATTAAATAGTGATATTGTTTCTTATGTTCATGTGATATAACGGTAATGTTAGTGAAATCTTATGCTCAAGTTCCTAATCATTTAATCAATTATGTGGTTTAAAACCTTTGTCTTGTTTTCCTTTTCTTAGGTCTATAAACAATCAAGCTTTTGAAATCCGATTTAGATTAGTGAAAGTTAACATGTTTGTGCCTAACTAGCCTAGCTCCATGTGTTCGACACTTTGCTACATTGATTTCCGTATACTTGAGGTTGATTAATGAGTTTAAATCTTTTCCTTTTTTAAAACACTCAACATCTCCAAAGTGCTAATTTGAGTGCAAATTGAAAAAGGGAGGTCCAATATAACCCCATGTGTTCAATGTGACTAGACATGTGGAATGACTGGGAATTCTATTAGGTCAAGAATTGACCATGAATATGATTATGCAAGTGTTGCATGAATTAATTAGTCAGTGTATCACATCCTTGGCATGTTGATACCAAAGCAAGGAAGAAGAAGTACAAATCCGTGATGATGATCAGTGGAAGTGAGTCCTAGGGAAAAAGCAAGGCCAGGAAGTGTTCTGAGGTTAAGTTGAAGCCCAAATCTTTTGAACTCAATATATGGAGAACGGTAAGTGTAAAAGGAATCTGTCCTTTTCACAAATTTGTCCTTCTTCTTCCTTGCTTTGGTATCAACATGCCAAGCATGTGATACACTGACTACATAATTCATGCCACGCTTGCAAAATCATATTCATGGTCTATTCTTGACCTAATAGATTTCCCAGTCATTCCACATGTCCAATCTCATTGAACACATGGGGTTATATTGGACCTCCCTTTTCAATTTGCACTCAAATTAGCGCTTTGGAGGTGTTGAGAGTTTTAAAAAAGGAAAATATTTCAACTCACCAATCAACCTCAAGTATATAGAAATCAATGTAGTCGAGTGTCGAACACAAGGAGCTAGGCTAGTTAGGCGTAAACATGTTAACATTCACTAATCTAAATCAGATTTCAAAATCTTAATTGTTTATAGACCTAAGAAAAGGTAAACAAGGCAAAGGTTTTAAACCACAAAATTGATTAAATGATTAGGAACTTGAGCATAAGATTGCACTACCATTATTGTTATATCACATGAACATAAGAAACAAGACCATTGTTTAATAAGCAAGGAGGTTGCCATTGTCATGCATTTCCCAATGCCATGCGATGGTTCTCAACTTCACATAATGCTCTCGCATCTATGTTTAACATAAAACACAACTAACACCCTCAATAATCCCTATCCACTCTTGTGGTCAAGAGAATATTGCCATAGACCCTACTCCATACTTCCTAATACATTCTCTTGAAGCCCAAGGAAAGCATAAAACATATATAAAAGGTGGCCAGTCTAGAATACAAGTAAGAAAACACCATAGACATCCATGGAAAAAATCAAATTAAAAAACAATAAGCATAAAATTCGAGTTCACATGATAAATGGCATGGGAGATACTCTCCCATGCTCAAGAAAAGATTTATGCACGTCCATGTGAAGATATGTAGATACAAGATAGTAATTTCAGAGTTTCACATGATTAAGAGAAGGAAAAAGCTAGAGGAACCACAGATGCAGGCTGAGAGGAGAGAATTCCAACTAAAGGACGAAGTTCCACCCCTTAGAAAGCTCCAATTCAGACCAACTTGCCTCCCAGAAAGCTAAAATGAAGAGAGTAACTTTGTTGCACCTCTAGAGAAGAAAACGGAGAAGAAATGAAGTAAAATGGGGGTTCTCTTCCAAGAAACAACCTTCTTCTACCCCAAAATTGCCTCCCACTGCTCTGGAACTTCTATTGGGAAATAAACACTTCAAAAATAACCGAGCATAACTACCTCATAAGCTACCACTTACTTTTAAAACAAAAGGCAGTCATTCTCATTTTTACAGAAACTGAAAACGACACGACATGTCTTTTATTTAACACGTCGTGTCATGTCTTTTGTGGTTTCTCAGTGTTGTTGCTGCATTCAGGTACATGGCATTTTAGAATTAGACACACTAATGCGGAAGCGAATTATTTGCAGCGAATTACTAAAAATCACTGAAAATTAAAACTTTTTCAAAGAGATCCATTCACAGGAAAACTATTTAACCAAGAACCAAAGTATTTCAAATTCATCCTGGTTCACAAGTACACAACCTGTACCATTCCTTCTCAAAGATTACAACATCAACTGTCTTATAAACATTATATACAGACAGTATACGAATCTTGAGGCATCAAGCTAAAACCTCAGATTGATTCATAACACACTGACTAAAAACTTCGAGGACCTGCGAGTACATAGACGACACATAGGACTACTATCTGTATGACTAGACAGACAATATCTCCACCTGAGATCTTATTGCTATCCCTGCTGTTACTATTGTTGTTGCTCTTTCCTTGTTCTAGGATTTCTACTTTGCCTCCCATGCATACCCAAAGCCTGTGCCATACAAGGTCCATGGAAGAGCCAGACTCCATGACCGCCCACGTCTCGGTCAGTGTGAGACCACAAGTAGAACCGCAATCTCTTTCTTAAGTGACCTCAGTCACAGGGTTAGCTCCCGTAGGCTACCATTTCTCTAGCCCGCCTTGGTACAGGTCTCAGCGCTAGTATATCTGAGCCACGGGCCAGTTCACTGTGCTCCCTAAGCCATGAACACATTCATGCTCTTTCACACTGAGCCATGGGCCTGTTCAACATGCTCTTATACACATCTTGAGTCTAAAACTGAAGTTGCACTCTAATCCTCCTATTTTCGGCTAGGAGAAACCCACATATTCAACAATATACGCTCTGGATTAACCCGTAGGAAAACCCGTTTCACCATCACCAGCTACTGACGATGATGGATCTATGGCCAGGGCACTACATGATGAAATTCCACTTGATTAATTAAGTGCATTACCATATCTTTTAGCATCATCCATGTTTCAAACAAGAATTATTATAACATATGCTACAAAGAAAGATACAATACATCTATCACATACTTTTCAAATCTTTAAAACACATGATACTTGGGATCTCAATCCTTTATCACATTACTGGGAATTCTCATCCCTTCACATTATCATCATCATGATTACTGGATCTGGGTAGTTAAACCCTTAGATCATAACATTGTTATCTCTGTAATAGATAACCATTACCTCTAGGTCCTCAGACCAAGGTATTCATTTTACTTGTGTGCAAGTATTCACATGGTTCACCAGGCCATTACACATCTTGTCACCACTCACTAGGCAACAACTTATTCACATGGCTCACAAGGCCATTACATATCTTGTCACCTCTCACTAGGAAACAACTTATTCACATGGCTTACAAGGCCATTAATCATTATACTTGTTATACAAGTATTTAACATGCCTTATAAGGCTTATGAAATAAACGAAATACAACCTTCCCATCATTAGGGTTAAGGTTTTCCATTATTAACCATTTAGGTTTTCAAGGTCATATTATCAATGATCAAACCCTAATTCATTGCTCCACACATCTAGCAGCAAAGATTGATATCATAAGTATTCAATCATACTTATTTATTCTCATCATTTTTCATTAAATGAATCATCAATTCAAGGTATGAGTTCATTTCTCATCCTCATCATGGTATGATTACATCATACACATAATTTGGGCTTAACCCCATTCTATAGGTACATTAATTAACACTCATCAAGGTGCAACAACTCATTACATTTCATTGTAATAGTTGCATAACACACTTCATATGTTTCTTACACAATTATATTGGATTTGGAGTACATCAAGACATATAAACCCTGAAGTGTTGAATGTGATAACTATCATATTTTGATGTATCACTATCTCATCACTTCAGACTCTCCTGAATTAGCCATCTTATCATGTATTAAGGTATTTCCCTTCTTAATACATTCCATCACTAATGATCACTTACCTATAGCATATAATGCATAGGCCACACATTAGAGTTGTCCATCTATCTTTAATGATATGGACTTGTCTAATGGTAAAGACATTGCTTACAATTAGGTTGCATATATTCAACCACATGAAATGTTTCACCTTTATAAGGCCATTCCTTCTATCTCATCATTAGGGTTTCTTTATACCCTTACTTAAGATTAGAATTATGATTTATTGTCATATTATCCAAGATTAGGGCTTTGTGTATTATGACTCCTCATTAGAGTCTCACATGCCTTCACCCTACTTAGGACCTCTTATCACAACATAACATTAGTACATCATGTGGTGTTAATACTTAGTTAATGTTTCTAATGAAATCACCCTCATCTAGGGTTTCCACCATAGTTTCCCTTCTTTTTGGGTATACTATTCATCTCTATTAGGATTTCATTCAATTATCCATAATTGGAGATTCACTATTCATCCCAATTAGGGATTTACATCTCTTTTCCCTAAATTAGAGTTTCACTTATGATTAACCTAGATTAGGGCTACATCCTTACCCTAGATTAGGGTTTCATTTAGAATTTCCCTCAATTAGGGTTAGAATTCAATAACCTTGTCAATTAGGGTTTATGTTCATGATTAGGGTTTCATGATCTCTTTACTTAAGGATCATACCCTTAATCACCACATGAATCATATTCATGTTATGAATTCATGCTAACATCATCTCAACTTGATAAGGTCATATCATCCCTTCAATCAAGTACATACAACTATGAATGACATAGCGTACCAAGTCATTGATCCTATAAGCAATTAAGGTTCATCCCTTAATTGGCAATAATCACTTAGGTACTAATAGGGTTTCAATCTTTGTACCTTCATTGATTATCATTACTAATCATCATTGGATCAATGAGTCATTCATCATCTATATTCTCGAGAGATTCAATCACCTTGGACCTCCATTACATAAGGTATCCAATTGAATTGATCAATTGAATCTACAATCAACTTTGACTATTTGACCCCCAAACGGTTTGAAACCGTTCGGTAAAGGTGGTGTTTGAGACCGTTTGCCCAAGTAGGTGAAGACTGTTTGCCCAAGTAGGTAAAGACCGTTTGCCCAAGTAGGTGAAGACCGTTTGCCCAAGTAGGTGAAGACCGTTTGCCCATCACATCATCAAAATCCAAGTCAACCAATTAGGGTTTGGATCATTGGATTGATCACCAAATCAGCAATTGATTACACTTTAACTTAGTATCATTGGATCATCAATTGCTTAACCATACTCACCCCTAGACCTCCAAACGGTCTTGGGTGACCTCCAAACGGTCTTGAGACCATTTGGATGTTCTCCAAACGGTCTTGAGACCGTTTGGCTCATCCAACCCTTGGATTCTAGTGAAAAATCATTAGGGTTCGAGCTATTGAGTTGATCATCAAATCAGCACTTAATCGCAAAGTGATTTGGTACCTTTAGACCTTCAATTGGTCAACCATGCTTAACCCTAGACCTCCAAACGGTCTTGGGTGATCCCCAAACGGTCTTGAGACCGTTTGGGTGATTCCCAAATGGTTTTGAAACCGTTTGGGTCAATCAACCCAAAACATCAACTCATTCCAATGCAAAATCACCACTTAGCCGATTAGGGTTAACACCATATCTTTTTCCCTTCAATCACTTAACCATATCCAACCCTAGACCTCCAAACGGTCTTGGGTGACCCCCAAACGGTCTTGAGACCGTTTGGGTAATCCCCAAATGGTTTTGAAACCGTTTGGGCTAACAAACCCAAAAAGTCAAATCAGCCAAGTTGAAAATCAGCACTTAATCCAATTAGGGTTTACCTAATTGATTAGCCTTCAACTCATGATTCCTTTGGATTTAATCCATCAAATTTGGTGGGTCATCAACCAACATAATTAGGAACAGGATTCGCAAACGGTCAACCCTTGGTCAACTCTTTCAAACGGTTTTGAAACTGTTTGCCCAAAAAGGCAAATAAATCAAGTTGAAAATCAGCACTTAATCCAATTAGGCTTTGCCTAATTGATTGGCCTTCAAATCATTATTTCGTTGTAAATAATCCATAAAATTTGGTGAGTTATTAAGCAACAATATTAGGAACAGGAATCTCAAACGTTCAACCCTTGTTCAAACCTCTCAAATGGTTTTGAAACCGTTTTCCCAAAAAGTCAAATTAATCAAGCTGAAAAATCAGCACTTAATCCAATTAGGTTTGCCTAATTGATTGGCCTTCAACTCACGATTCCTTGGGAGTTAACACATAAATTTGGTGAGTCATTAACCAACATAATTAGGAACAGGATTATCAAACGGTCAACCCTTGGTCAACTCACTCAAATGGTTTTGAAACCGTTTGCTCCCAAACAGTTTCAAATTGTTTGCTCTTAAACGGTTTGGTGAAACCGCATGAGCAATTAACTCAAAACCGTATGAACCATGATTTCTTTGGAAAAAGTATCCAACATGATGTCATCATCATCTACCTTCGTCCCTGAAGTTCTAAAAACTTCTGATTTCATGAAATAACCATTTTCAACCAGCAATTAAACAAGATAATGAAGGAATCATTGAAATTGCAAGATTAATGGTTGAATAACAATGAAAAATGGATCAAGTTATAAAACCCGCCTCCAATTGAGCTCCAAAGCTCCATGTCCACGGAAAAAATGGTGGATGAAACTCCTTTCACCATTCCAAGGCTCGTCCTAAAGGTTTGAGTGAAAAGGAATGGTTAGAATTGAAGAGGAGATCGAATTAGGAAGAAATCTATAATTTATTTTTGATTTCCACCATGGAATCAAGGTGAAATGGATCAAGAACCTTACCAACAGGTTGGGGGTCGTCCTCCTGATCCTCCCAAGCTCCCTTGGTCGTTTCCCAAGCAAGGAGAAGAAGTGGGGTCGAAAAATCCTTCCATTTGGCTTGTAAAGGGTCTTTTTATAAGAAATTCAAGGAGAGAGAAAGTGCCTTATAAAAAATCATTTAATCCCAAAAATGTGGCCGCCTCTATAATGTCCCTAACCTGGGTTATGAGTTAACCCTAGGTGTTTTGCTTAATTATGTAATTAGATGGTTGTAATTATCTCCTGGTATGCAATTAAAGCTCTTGAGGAACATATAATTCTATTTCTGTTCTTTTTAAACAATGTTGTAGTATTGTTTTGTAATACAGGGACCTATGTGCAAATTTCCCAATTAAGAGGTGTTAACTTGAAAATTACACATGTTAAGATGTTTCTCTGATGATGAGACATCATATGAGTGAATATGATGAAGTATGATGGATTCTCCAAGCTTGGGCATCAAGATGCAGCTTGTGGAGCAATCCTTGTGCTTAAAACCCTAATTTTGGTGTAAAGTGTAATTTACCCAAAATGTGGGGTGCAACTTGTAAAATACACCTTCAGGAATATCTTATATGACTCTTGGCATCATTTAGAGTAGGATTGATGAAGAGGGCACTTCAATTGAATAATCAAATATGAATGATAACCTTTGTAAATAAAGCACCACGTTGTAAGTGAAGAGGCCCTTTTTATATGTCCACCTTAGTAATAAGTTGCCTTTCTTTGCCTTTAGTCCTTGGTTTTAGAAGGAGTTTTGCTTTAGAAATAAGTAGTAGGGACGTGCCTAAAAGAGAGACGGACCTAGATGAGAATAAGATAAATAGTTATCATTATCATGAAAATACCCCCTAAGGTATATAGTCATCTATCCTTTACAACCAAATGATCGTTTCTTCACTTCCTTCACTTATCCCCCTTGCTAAACCAACTAAGGGCAGAGATTTGGATCATAGGAGAACGACTAAGGAGTTCTAGGTAAGTTTGGGCTATCTTCTTGCTCGGATTTGTGAAGGAAACCATGGAGCAAGGTTGGTTTTATGCTTTTCTTACTTAGTTTCTTCTTTCTAGCCGATCTTTCCCAATCCTATCTTGGAGAAACACCCTTGGCAGACCTGTGGAGCTCAAGACGCCATTAAAGGCCTGAAAGCTTGAAAGCTTGGAGTTCTAGGAACGACCTTAAGGTGGGTTTTATAACTCTAAACCCTTTCTTTGTTATGCATACTTTTGTACTTGCAAATAATAGCTAGTTCTTCTTCTTCCCCATCTTTCCTTGCAATTTTGCAAGCAATCCATGAAGAACAGACCTTGGTCTCAAGGTAGATGATGATGGGCGTTAATACCAATGTTAGTCCTTATCTTACTTTACCAAACAACCTTGCACCCTTGGTCTAAAAGGTTTGCAAGACCATTTGAAAACAAACGGTTTCAAAACCGTTTGATTTCATGCGGTTTGCAAGACCATTTAGAATCTTTGGAAAGTTTGACAAAGCGTTAACCATTTATAGGTCTGCTGGTTATTTTATTAGTTAATCATCTACAAAGAATCATCATCTAATTGCAAGTAATTATCAAGTTGAAGGCACTTTAATCACCTAAACCCTAATCGGGTTCAATTGCTGATTTCATGGACCATTCTTGTTGAAGTTTGGGTTGAGTGGCCCAAACGGTTTCAAAACCATTTGGGATTCACCCAAACGGTCAAAAGACCGTTTGGTGATCACCCAAGACCATTTGGAGGTCTAGGGTTAAGGTAATTTGATCAGTTGAAGGTCCAATCACAATAGGTTGTTGAAATAATTAAAAGTGCTGATTTTAGACCTAATTAGGGTTCAACCCTTGGCAAATTGACTTAGATTTTGATGTGACTTTGGGAAAACGGTCTCAAGACCATTTGGAGGGTGTCTAAACTGTCTCAAGACCGTTTGGGCCAAGTTGGGGCCCAATTGAGTGGCAATTGATGGGTTCAACTTCAATTAGACTCATGTTGATCAATGTTGATGGTTAATCGAGTACAAACCCTAATTCAATTGGTTCCAACCCAAATTGTCTATCAATTGAGGGTCAATTGAGTGTCCAATTGGTTAAGGATAACCCTAATTGGATTAATTGATGAGTGGTTAACATGTATGAGGTCAATTGAGGGGTTCAACATTGAAAACCCTAATCGATTACAAGTGTTGATGTACCTTTTAGGTCCATGCAGTTTTGAGACATTTGGACCAAACGATCTCAAGACTGTTTGGGGCCAAACGGTCTCAAGACCGTTTGGGGCCAAACGGTCTCAAGAACGTTGGGGCTCAAACGGTTTCAAAACCATTTGAAGGTCATGTGGTTTGGAGCATATGCGGTTTGAACCCATGCGGTTTGGTCATGCAGTTTGATCAAACGGTTTCAAAGTCAACCATGTCCAAACGGTCAACATGATCCAACAGTTTCAAGACCGTTTAAGGTCAAATGGTCTTGAGTGTCATGCGGTCTTGAAGGTCAAAGTGTCCAAACGGTCAACCCTTCCAAACGGTTTCAAAACCGTTTGGAGGTTGAAGTGTGAAATCATTTGGGGACTTTTAGGGTTAAGATTGCCTAATGTCTTGAAGGCTTAGATAGTTCAATGGTTGTCTAATCTAAACCCTAATTATACCTAAAGAAATTAAGGGGTTAAGTGCTTAGTAGGTTGATCCATGTTATGGTTAATGGTGAACATTACTAATGTGCCCTTGAAGGGTTCAAGTAGACAGCACCCCCTTGATTAAGCAAACCCTAATGACATAATAGTGGTGACTTGACTTTTGTTAATCAAAGTTGACTTGACCTAACCTAATCTAGAGTGATGTAATCACCATATATTACTGAGAGGAGAGAGAAGACTCCTAATATGAATGAAAGTCAAATAAAATACCTTCAATATGAATGAATACACATGATTAGGGAATGATCCATCAAGGTGAGATCATGGAAACCCTAATTATGATAATTGATGAATCTTAACATAATTTGAAGGCATCAATGATGATAATTTCACACATGGTGATTATATGAGCTCATTTCACCATGAAGTGAATAGTAAACCCTAATTCTAGGGTAAATGCATGTAATGGGAATAATAAACCCTAATTGAGGGTGAGGTGATGAAATGTACAATAAACCCTAATTCCATGTTATGCTTTTGAGCATGAAACTTTATAACTAAAGTATGAGATGAGGAATCATTATTCCTAATCATAATGAAAGAGATTGAATAACCCTAACTGATGTTAATAAGGGAACCTAGCCTTAAGTGAAGACATGAAGGTACAACCCTTAATTTGAAAAGGTTATTCATGTTTTATAAATTGCTAATCTGGAAATGAATTGTTTATTTATTATCAATTGAATTAACCATGCAGGTTCCTATAAGAGAATGATCATAACCAGGTAAGGGTTGTGATATCATATTCACTGAACGCATGTTATAGGCTTTATGAATAGTGATATATAGTATGTTGTCTAAGCTAAAGTGGCAACATATGAGATTAATGGGCTATAAGAGCCATGAGCAACACAAGGTCATGCTGATTAGATGACTTATGATGAATTGACGGTTTGAACACACCTAATCTTGAATTATAGTAATGGAATGATTAAGAATTGATATCCATTTGATAACTTATGTGAGTTAAACTTAATACATTTAGTATTCTTCTATTATAGCATTGTTTAATAATTAAATGCTTGGAAACATGCTTGATGTTAAAAGAATACTAAAATGTACCTAAATAATCAATTATAATCATACCATGTAGAGCCCTGATCATAGATCCATCATTGTCAGAAGCTAAATGATGGTGAAATAGGTTTTCCTAAGGGGACTCCTGGATCACATACTTTTCAGTATGTGGGGGAATATGGATGCGAATATCCTTACGCCCTAGTGTAGGAATTGATGTAGATGTACCTTAATCTATCAACCCTTCACTATCTATTTATACCGGGGTGATGTAACACTATTCTCCCGAGGGAATCTTTAAATTCTACATCAATGAGAGATAAACAAGAGATCTTTCGATAGCGAAGAGAGTACAGAATGCCACTGTCACTCTAATAACGAAGTGCCAGAATACCCTGGTAAGATATAGTAGCAGAGACACTAGATGTCATGCATGTTAATCCTCACACTGACTGAGGAAGATGAGGTCATAAGAATCCAGCTCTTTTGATGACCTAGGTATGATACCGATGCGACTTAATAGTGATCGGTTGGAGTATGAGCGGTATACCTTATCTCCGCAGGGCATAATAATGTTTGTAAAACTTAATGAACCGCGTAGCATATCTGCTTAGGTTGAACTACGAGACACAATGATTGATGCTACATTGTTTATATTAGAATACAATTTCTTCATATTCCTTAATGCAGTTGCTTTACTTAAATGTCAAATCTGCTGTTGATTATCTTAAAGCTTATATTGCTTAAGTTGTTCTTTGTTTGCTATAATAAAGCTTCTAGCGGAGAGTTATAACTCTCGTTGGGAAAATTATTTAAAATTGTATCACCCCATAGATTTCAACTTTTTAGGTGGACGCCGAGGACGAAGGAACCAGTCTGAAGGTGAACAGTATCAACAACAGCAACACCAAGGGCAGCAGTGAATCTCAGGTGGAGATACTGACTGCTGAGTCCTGTAGTTAGTTAGTCTTATGTTGTCTCTGTACTCTCAGGTCCTAGGAGTCAGTAGGTCTGAGATTTTGGTTTTGAATCTCGAGATTTTGTATCTGGATGTATATAATCACTCAAGAGGTGATTTAACATAGATGTAAACTGTTTATCTTGTTTCTTATAAAGAAGTTTTATGGTGTCAAGATCTCTTCTTAAAAATTTTTAATTTCCTGTGATTTTTTGTATTCTGCTGCTAATCGAATGCTTCCGCTGAGTTTATTTCGTGTTTTGGAGATCAGAGCCCACAATTAAGTGGTATTAGAGCTCTAGTTTCACTGAGTCTACAGAGACATAGGACTTAGGATGTCGAGTCTATTCTTAGTGTTTTCCAGTATATCTAATAGTCTCTTCTGCTCCTCAGGAGAAGAAGATAAGTAAGGATGTCTGGACCACACGAGGAGTATGTGGCAGAAAGTAGTGTCGCTGCACCTCAAGAAGGCACAAGGAACCTGGAGATAGAACAACATGTACCTGAGCCACCTATGGAGCCACCTTAGTTTGACCCAGCTGACATGGGGAACCCAGCTGTTCAGACTATGTTCGGGCAGTTTATGACTGCCATGACACACATCACAGAAAGGATGCCCATGTTTGCACCTAGGGCACCTGCCCAGCCTGAAGGACAAGGTATCGGTAAAACGTTCGAATGACTTCGTTGAGTCGGAGCGACTGAGTACTTTGGAACAGCTGACCCCGCAGATGTTGATCTGTGGTTGACCGAGCTTGAGAAGGCCTTCAGAATCTTAAACATCCCAGAAGCTGAGAAGGTTAGACATGCTGTCTATCTTCTCAAGGGGAGTACTGGTCACTGGTGGACCATGAAAGAGCAGAAGAGGCCAGGTGTGGAGGCTACATGGGAGGTCTTTCGACGGGAATTTATCAATAGATATTTCCCTAAGACGTTCCTGGATGAGAAAATCTCTCAGTTTGAGAGGTTAAGGCAAGGTTTGATGAACATTAGCGAATACGAAGCTAGGTTCATGGAGCTGTTACGGTTCTGTCCGCATATGGCTGCTGCAGATGAAGAGAGGATCAGGCAGTTCAAGAAAGGGTTGAATGTTGAGTTGACTACTCCCATGTCTACCCTAGAGAACCGGGAGAGGTTTTCTACCTTCGTTGAGTCAGTCTGAAGTATAGAGAGGTATGTAGCCGAGAAGAGGCAAACCCATAAGAGATATCCTCAGTTCCAGGGATCTTCATCTAGAGACTTCAAGAAACCTAGGTTTTCTACACCTACACCTCCACCACCCAGACCTAGTGCTCAGACACAGTGGACACCGAGTAGAGGTAGAGGACGAAGCCTACCACTACAAGAGACTCACAGTTCAGCATCGATGTCAGTCACAGGACCACCAAGACCACAACAACTGGAACGAAGTTGCTACATTTGTGGGAAGGTGGGACACTTGATGAAGGACTGCAGAGCTAGACCTGCAAGTGTGACACAACCACAGAGGCAGAGTCAGCAAGGATCCCAGAAGAGGCATTTTCAAGGAGCAGCTAGAGGACGTGGACAAGCGTCCCAAGTTGGATCGTCCACACCGAATCAACCTCAGGTGATAGCAAGGTTCTATGCAATGAACCCACCTGATGCAGTGATCAACCCACGGGTTGTGGCAGGTCAGATGGAGTTTTTATATTCTGATATGTCTACAACCTGTGTTGTATCTATTTTGATTGACCCGGGTGCTACACACTCCTTTATCACTCGAAGAGTGATTCGTAACTGCAATATGACAGTCAGTCATAGGGCAGAGAGCTTGTTGCTTGAGACTCCGTTGAGAGGGTCTGCCTTTTTGCAGGAGGTATGCTCTCCCTGCATCCTTTTCTTTTCTGATCATCGCATTCAAGGGGACCTTATTCCACTTGAGATGTAAGGATTTGATATAATCCTTGGGATGGATACCCTAGAATGGTATAGGGTTGTCTTGGATTGTAAATACAAGCAAGATGTGTTTGCTGATGAAAGCAACACATGGATCTTTCAAGGAGAGAGAAAGATTCTACCCACCTATCTTGTGTCAGCTATGGTTGCTGAGAAGCTGATGAGGCAAGGATGTTATGCATTCTTGGCCCATGTGGTAGATACTACCATGGAGAGTCCTAACCCTACATAAGTTCTTGTAGTTAGGGAATTTGAAGACGTATTTCCTGAAGAACTTCTAGGTATACCACCGCCTCGGGAAATTGATTTTGAAATCAATTTGATCCCTGATACACAACCCATAGCACAAACATCGTATAGGATGATGCCTGCAGAGATGGCAGAACTCAAGAAACAACTTCAAGAGTTACTTGAGAAGGGTTTCATCCGACCGAGCACTTCACCCTGGGGTGCTCTGGTTCTTTTCATTAAAAAGAAAGACGGATCAATGTGGTTGTGCATTGATTACAGACAACTAAACAAAGTAACAATAAAGAATAAGTACCCTCAACCGAGGATTGATGATCTCTTTGACCAGTTGCGTGGTGCAACCATTTTCTCGAAGATAGACTTGAGGTCAGGATATCATCAACTTCGTATTAAGGACAGTGACATATCCAAGTCTGCCTTCAGGACAAGGTATGGTCACTATGAGTTCACAATTATGTCGTTTGGACTAACTAATGCACCAACTGCATTTATGGAACTCATGAATAGAATCTTCTGACCTTTCCTCGATCAGTGTGTTGTTGTCTTCATAGATGACATTCTGATCAATAGTAGAGATGCTCAGCAGCATGAACAACATCTTCTTCAGGCTCTAACTTTGCTAAGACAACACAAGTTATATGCTAAGTTTAGCAAGTGTGAGTTATGGTTGCCGGAAGTATCTTTTCTTGGACACTTGGTATCTGCCTCGGGTATTCGTGTTGATCCTAAAAAGGTAGAATATGTTCTACAGTGGGAACAGCTGAAAATACCGACGGAGATCCGTAGCTTCTTAGGGTTGGCTGGCTATTACCGAAGGTTCATTAAGAACTTCAATTCTATAGCCTTACCCTTGACTAAGTTGACTCGGAAAGATGTTCCTTTTGTTTGGAGTGATAAGTGTCAGCAATCTTTCCAGCTGTTGAAGGAGAGGTTGACAAGTGCACCTGTACTTGTGTTACCTGAGCAAGGCAAAGGATACATAGTCTTCTGTGATGCCTCCAAGAATGGACTCAGATGTGTGTTAATGCAGGATAAACAAGTGATTTCTTTTGCTTCCCGACAGCTTAAGAAACACGAAGAGAATTATCTGACACACGATCTGGAGTTAGCTATTGTGGTTCATGCCTTGAAGATCTGGAGACATTATCTCTATGGAGAAACATTCCAGATTTTCACTGATCATAAGAACCTTAAGTACATCTTCTCTCAGTACGAGCTTAACATTAGGCAACGTCGCTGGATGGAATTAATCAAGGACTACGATTGTATAATTGATTACCATCCAGAGAAGGCCAATGTGGTTGCAGATGCTCTAAGTAGGAAATCAGCAACACCATCCTCTGATAGGGCACAACTAAACTCTTTAGTATGCTCTAGGAGAGATATGTTGATCTCCTTAAGGCAAGACAACGTACAGTTGAAGGTGTCATTGTTAGCTGGGTTGTTGGCTGAGATGCATATAAAACCTACCCTAAGAGAGCAGATCAAGGAGGCACAACAAGTTGATGTTGTGGTTCAGCAGATCAGATTGGAGTATGGTGATGATAAACGAGATGGTTTCCATGACTCAGATGACCAGGTGGCATGTTATCATGGGAGGATGATAGTACCGGATGTGGATAACTTAAGAAAGTTAGTCCTGGAAGAAGCTCATTCTTCGATGTATTCTATGCATCCAGGAAGCACCAAGATGTATCAAAACTTGAAAGATATGTATTGGTGGCCTGGGATGAAGAAGGATGTTGCATAGTTTGTTTTGAGGTGTCCTGTGTGTCAGCGAGTTAAGGCTGAACACCAGATGCCTGCAGGAACAATGCAACCTTTACCCATACCACAGTGGAAGTGGGATCATGTAACTATGGACTTTGTTGTTGGCCTACCCAGGACAAGCAAAGGACATGATTCCATCTGGGTAATAGTTGATAGGTTGACAAAGACGGCGCATTTCTTACCTGTCAAAACAACCTATTCTGCTGAAAGGTTATCACAGTTGTATGTTCAAGAGATAGTGTGACTGCACGGAGTTCCTGTCACTATAGTTTCTGACAGAGGCCCCCAGTTTACAAGTAATTTTTGGGAACAGATACACAGAGCTTTAGGCACACAGTTAAGGTTTAGTACATCCTTTCATCCACATACTGATGGATAGTCGGAAAGGACTATACAGACCTTGGAGGACTTGCTTAGAGCATGTGTTCTTCAGTTTATAGGGAGTTGGGATCTCCACCTAAGCTTGATAGAGTTTGCCTACAATAATAGCTATCAACATAGCATTGATATGGCACCTTATGAAGTGTTGTATGGTAGACGTTGTAGATCACCCCTATGTTGGTATGAAATCGGTGAATATCAACTGTTAGGTCCTGACCTTGTGCAGCAAACCATAAAGAAGATTAAAGTAATACAACAACAGATTAAGACTGCACAGGATAGGCAGAAGTCATATGCTGACAGACGTCGTAGACCCTTGGAGTTCCAGGTTGAAGACAAAGTGTATCTCAAGGTCTCACCTTGGAAGGGAGTTCTGAGATTTGGAAGAAAAGGGAAGTTAGCTCTGAGGTTTATGGGGCCTTATCCAATCATTGAACAGGTTGGAAAGGTAGCCTATAGACTAGAGTTACCGCCAGAGTTACATAAGTTACACCCTGTGTTTCACATTTCTATGCTGAGGAAATGTCACCCTGATACCGAGTCAGCTCTATAACCTATGGAGGTAGAATTGAATGATGATATAACCTATGAGGAAGGACCAGTGCCAATCCTTGATAACAGAATTAAAAAGCTAAAAAAGAAAGATATAAGTCTTGTGAAGTCCTCTGGAATCATTGTGGTGTCGAAGAAGCCACATGGGAACTAGAGGAAGAGATGAGAAGGAAATACCCTACTCTTTTCTCTTAATTTGTTTTGTTGATTTCGGGGACAAAATCCTTGTAAGGGGTGGATAATTTGTAACATCCCTGACTTGGGTTAAGAGTTAACCCTAGGTGTTTTGGTTAATTATGTAATTAGATTCTTGTAATTATCTCCTGGTATGTAATTAAAGCTCCTGAGGAACATATAATTCTATTTCTGTTCTTTTTAAACAATGTTGTAGTATTGTTTTGTAATATAGGGACCTATGTGCAAATTACCCAATTAAGAGGGGTTAACTTGCGAATTACACATGTTAAGATGTTCCTCTAATGATGAGACATCATATGAGTGAATATGATGAAGTATGATGGATTCTCCAAGCTTGGGCATCAAGATGCAGCTTGTGGAGCAATCCTTGTGCTTAAAACCCTAATTTTGGTGTAAAGTGCAATTTACACAAAATGTGGGGTGCAACTTGTAAAATACACCTTCAGGAATATATTAAATGACTCTTGGCATCATTTAGAGTAGGAATGATGAAGAGGGCACTCCAATTGAATAATCAAATAAGAATGATAACCTTTGTAAATAAAACACCAAGTTGTAAGTGAAGAGACCCTTTTTATATGTGCACCTTAGTAATAAGTTGCCTTTCTTTGCCTTTAGTCCTTGGTTTTAGATGGAGTTTTTCTTTAGAAATAAGGAGTAGGGACGTGCCTAAAAGAGAGAGGGACCTATATGAGAATAAGAGAAATAGTTATCATTATCATGAAAATACCCCCTAAGGTATATAGTCATCTATCCTTTACAACCAAATGATCGTTTCTTCACTTCCTTCACTTGTCCCCCTTGCTAAACCGACTAAGGGCAGAGCTTTGGAGCATAGGAGAATGGCTAAGGAGTTCTAGGTAAGTTTGGGCTATCTTCTTGCTCGGATTTGTGAAGGAAACCATGGAGCAAGGTTGGTTTTATGCTTTTCTTACTTAGTTCCTTCTTTCTAGCTGATCTTTCCCAACCATTTCTTGTGGAAACACCCTTGGCCGACCTGTGGAGCTCAAGACGCCATTAAAGGCCTGGAAGCTTGAAATCTTGGAGTTCTAGGAACGACCTTAAGGCGGATTTTATAACTCTAAACCCTTGCTTTCTAATGCATACGTTTGTTCTTGCAAATAATAGCTAGTTCTTCTTCTTCCCCATCTTTCCTTGCAATTTTGCATGCAATCCATGAAGAACAGACCTTGGTCTCAAGGTAGATGATGATGGGCATTAATACCAATGTTGGTTCTTATCTTACTTTACCAAACGACCTTGCACCCTTGGCCTAAACGGTTTGCAAGACCATTTGAAACAAAACGGTTTCAAAACCGTTTGATTTCATGCAGTTTGCAAGACCGTTTAGAATCAAACGGTCTCCAAGACCATTTGGAAAGTTTGACCAAGCGTTGACCATTTATAGGTATGCTGGTTATGTTATGAATTAATCATCTACAAATAATCATCATCTAATTCAAAGTAATTATCAAGTTGAAGGCACTTTAATCACCTAAACCCTAATCGGGTTCAATTGCTGATTTCATGGACCATTCTTGTTGAAGTTTGGGTTGAGTGGCCCAAACAGTTTCAAAACCATTTGGGATTCACCCAAACGGTCTCAAGACCGTTTGGTGATCACCCAAGACCGTTTGGAGGTCTAGGGTTAAGGTAATTTGATCAATTGAAGGTCCAATCACAATAGGTTGTTGAAATAATTAAAAGTGCTGATTTTAGACCTAATTTGGGTTCAACCCTTGGAAAATTGACTTAGATTTTGATGTGACTTTGGTCAAATGGTCTCAAGACCGTTTGGAGGGTGTCTAAATGGTCTCAAGACCGTTTGGGCCAAGTTGGGGCCCAATTGAGTGGCAATTGATGGGTTCAACTTCAATCAGACTCATGTTGATCAATGTTGATGGTTAATCGAGTACAAACCCTAATTCAATTGGTTCCAACCCAAATTGGCTATGAATTGAGGGTCAATTGAGTGTCCAATTGGTTAAGGATAACCCTAATTGGCTTAATTGATGAGTGTTTAACATGTATGAGGTCAATTGAGGGGTTCAACATTGAAAAACTTAATCGATTACAAGTGTTAATGTAACTTTTAGGTCCATGCAGTTTTGAGCCATTTAGACCAAAGGGGTCTCAAGACCGTTTGAGTCCAAACGGTCTCAAGACCGTTTGGGGCCAAATGGTCTAAAGACCGTTTGGGGCCAAATGGTCTCAAGACCGTTGGGGCTCAAACGGTTTCAAAACTGTTTGAAGGTCATGCGGTTTGGAGATTATGCGGTTTGAACCCATGCGGTTTGGTCATGCGGTTTGATCAAACAGTTTCAAAGTGAACCATGTCCAAATGGTCAACATGATCAAACGGTTTATAGATCTTGAGTTTCATGTGGTCTTGAAGGTCAAAGTGTCCAAACGGTCAACCCTTCCAAACGGTTTCAAAATTGTTTGGAGGTTGAAGTGTGAAATCATTTGGGGACTTTTAGGGTTAAGATTGCCTAATGTCTTGAAGGCTTAGATAGTTCAATGGTTGTCTAATCTAAACCCTAATTATACCTAAAGACATTAAGGGATTAAGTTCTTAGTAGGTTGATCGATGTTATGGTTAATGGTGAACATTACTAATGTGCCCTTGAAGGGTTCAAGTAGACAACACCCCCTTGATTAAGCAAACCCTAATGACATAATAGTGGTGACTTGACTTATGTTAATCAAAGTTGACTTGACCTAACCTAATATAGAGTGATGTAATCACCATCTATTAGTGAGAGGAGAGAGAAGACTCCTAATATGAATGAAAGTCAAATAAAATACCTTCAATATGAATGAATACACATGATTAGGGAATGATCCATCAAGGTGAGATCAGGGAAACCCTAATTATGATAATTGATGAATCTTAACATAATTTGAAGGCATCAATGATGATAATTTCATACATGGTGATGCTATGAGCTCAATTCACCATGAAGTGAATAGTAAACCCTAATTCTAGGGTAAATGTATGTAATGGGAATAATAAACCCTAATTGAGGGTGAGGTGATGAAATGTACAATAAACCCTAATTCCAGGTTATGCTTTTTAGCATGAATCTTTATAATTAAAGTATGAGATGAGGAATCATTATTCATAATCATAATGAAAGAGATTGAATAACCCTAAATGATGTTAATAAGGGAACCTAGCCTTAAGTGAAGGCATGAAGGTACAACCCTTGATTTGAAAAGGTTATTCCTGCTTTATAAATTGCTAATCTGGAAATGAATTGTTTATTTATTATCAATAGAATTAACCATGCAGGTTCTTATAAGAGAATGACCATAACTAGGTAAGGGTTATGATATCATATTCACTAAAAGCATGTTATAGGCTTTATGAATAGTGATATATAGTATGTTGTCTAAGCTAAAGTGGCAACATATGAGATTAATGGGCTATAAGAGCCATGAGCAACATCAAGGTCATGCTGATTAGATGACTTATGATGAATTTAAGGTTTGAACACCCCTAATCATGAATTATAGTAATGGAATGATTAAGAATTGATATCCATTTGATAACTGATGTGAGTTAAACTTAATACATTTAGTATTCTTCTGTTATAGCATTGTTTAATAATTAAATGCTTGGAAACATGCTTGATGTTAAAAGAATACTGAAATGTACCTAAATAATCAATTATAATCATACCATGTAGAGCCCTGATCATAGATCCATCATTGTAAGAAGCTAAATGATGGTGAAACAAGTTTTCCTAAGGGGACTCCTCGATCACATACTTTTGAGTATGTGGGGGAATATGGATGTGAATATCCTTACGTCCTAGTGTAGGAATTGATGTAGATGTACCTTAATCTATCAACCCTTCACTATATGTTTATACCGGGGTGATGTAACACTATTCTCCCAAGGGAATCTTTAAATTCCACATCGATGAGAGATAAACAAGAGATCTTTTGATAGTGAAGAGAGTACAGAATGCACTCTGACTCTAATAGCGAAGTGCCAGAATACCCTGGTAAGCTATAGTAGCAGAGACACTAGATGTCCTTCTTGTTAATCCTCACACTGACTGAGGAAGATGAGGCCATAAGAATACGACTCTTTTAATGACCTAGGTATGATACCGATGTGACTTAATAGTGATCGGTTGGAGTATGAGTGGTATGCCTCATCTCCGCGGGCATAATAATGTTTGTAAAACTTAATGAACCGTGTAGCATATTTGCTTAGGTTGAACTACGAGACACAATGATTGATGCTACACTGTTTATATTAGAAAATAAGTTCTTCATATTCCTTAATGCAGTTGCTTTACTTAAATGTCAAATCTGTTGTTGATTATCTTAAAGCTTATATTGCTTATGTTGTTCTTTGTTTTCTATAATAAAGCTTCTGGCGAAGAGTTATAACTCTCGCTGGGACAATTATTTAAAATTGTCTCACCCCATAGATTTCAACTTTTTAGGTGGACGCCGAGGACGAAGGAACCAGTCTGCAAGTGAATAGTATCAGTAGCAGCAACACCAGGGGCAGCAGTGAATCTTAGGTGGAGATACTGACTGTTGAGTCTTGTAGTTAGTTAGTCTTATGTCGTCTCTGTACTCGTAGGTCCTAGGAGTCAGTAGGTCTGAGATTTTGGTTCTGAATCTTGAGATTTTGTATCTGGATGTATATAACACTCAAGAGGTGATTTAACAGAGATGTAAACTGTTTATCATGTTCCTTATAAAGAAGTTTTATGGTGTCAAGATCTCTTCTTAAAAAGTTTTAATTTCTAGTGATTTTTTGTATTCCGCTGCTAATTGAATGCTTCCACTGAGTTTATTTCGTATTTTTTAGATCAGAGCCCACAACCTCTTCCCACTTATATTCCTTAGGGACGAGGCTATCTTGTTTGCCTCTTATTCCTCTCAATTTTCCATGATTTAAAGAAAAGCAAATTAAGCACCTCAATTCCTATTATATTAATATCCATATGTGAGTGGATATTTCTTTTTCTTATAAAATTGTGTGTGAGTTATCCACTCCCTTGAATATTTTCGTGGTCCTTGCAAGGATCAAGGACCCATATGAATCCAAACATTTTAATTTTGGTTGAAGGCCCTTTAATTAATACATTCATTTTGCCCTAAATCGAATTAGGGTTTCAATTAGGATTAAATATTGATTATTTTAATATCAAGATTCTCTCTCCTCCCACTTAATTCAAATGAGGCGCCCCTCTCATTTTCTTTGCTCTACATGATGCCAAGAAGCATTAAGGACCTTATTGAAGTGGTAATTTGCATATTGAACCCTAGGTTTTGGGTAAATTGCACTTTACACCATAACTAGGTTTTAAGGCAGAAACATTGCTCTATCAACTCTTTCTTGGTATTCAGTCTTCCATAAGCCACACCTCAGCATCATCTTCACTCTCATGATGCTTCAACACATGAGGAACATATTATCATGCACAATTTGCACTTAAACCCCTCAACTTGGGTATTTTGCACATTAGTCCAAAACAAACAAAACATTGATTTCGATAATGTTCAAAAAGGACTAGAATTGCAACATAAGTTCCTCTTGAGGCCTAATTACTTTTCATAAGATGAGATTAAGAATTTAATCACATTTCTTAATCAAAACACCTAGGGTTAAAGTATAACCCAGGTCAAGGTTGTTACAAATTATAAACCCCTAACAAGGATTTTGTCCTCAAAATCCAGATAAAGGAAGATAGATATATTTTATTCTTCATACTATCTAGTCTTCACATAACATCTCCTTATTATGGAGACACCATAAAACTTTGATCGGCACAAAGTGTTTCCATACTAGATTCTCATAGAATCAACACACAAGGCACATGCTTCATTGTTCCTCATCATTGACTATAGAGTCAACTTTGTGTCAAACAACACTTTTCTTGTTCAGAGAAACAACATACATTCTTTATTAATATCATGTTTATGTAGAGCATAAACCCCTAACATATGATGTTCATATTGTTTTATATATTCAGACTAATTTCACAGTTGACCACTCCAGGTAGCCAACCTAACCCATCTGATAACTCTCAAATACCAGAATCTTTTACCTTGGTATCTATAACATGTGTTGGAAACACATCATATATATCTCTTCCTTTCATCTTGGAACATTAATTGTTTCATATGTCCTCATCTTGTGACCAAAGTCCAAGATAACTGATACTTTTCTAAGTATCCATCACATGAACACCTTTATCTTATGCACATAAAGTGTCCTAAGACCCACTTGATTGCCATGTCCCTAAAAGGAAAGAAAACAAGGATTCATATTCCTCTTATTAATTCATGTATTTTCAACAATTATTGAACCATTTACTCTTTATCTCATCCTAGGTTCCTTGCCTTTAGCATTGGAATTTTTAAGGATGATTGCATGTCATTATCCCTTTATTTATTATTATCTAGCATGTTTATGATCATCTCATGATCTCATCACTTCTCCCATTTCCTCATTATGGGAAAGATCTGTATTATGCGGGCAGCATAATTGAACAGGGTTCATCTCCCTTATTCTTATTCTTATCTTATGAGGAGTACATTTTTAGTTCCTCATACAACATGCTCATCTGATATTATCTCAGACTTATCTTTCTTATGCATGGGATATGACACATTTATTCATTCCAAATTTCTGATTTCTTGATACTCATTAGATTGTCTCAGAATGACTATTTGATCAGAGCAATCAAAAAGACAACAATCTAAGATTTTCCATACCCACTTTATCATCAATAGCTGTATACATGTCCAGGGTATATAAATACTGAGATTAAATTGTATGCACTTTGTATTCTATCATATTCCTCCTTTTCATATTATCACAAGCATAAGACTTATCATCCCTGAATTTCATTCAGGCATCTCTTCTATACCTCATCATTTCTCAAGGAGGTAAGAACAACATAAAACATTTGTAATGTTTTACTATGCAAAACATAAGCTCATAGGACTAATCAAGGAAAGTTCAATCATTTACTTTCTCAGTTAATCCAGGAATTCATAAATTAACATATTTGCATGACATTATCTTGTCTAACTTGTCATAATACATGAATTATTCACTGCCTCGGGATAACTCTACCTCAAAGGTTGATTCAACAGGCTATGGTTGAGCACAGACTCAATTTAAGTCCAGAAATTCATCATTTCCTTTTGCTTCAACCTGCTGATGCTAGTTACAAATCCTGTTGATATCTATAACATCATCATTGGGACTGGTAATCTCGGTTACACTGCCAAAACATGATCCACTATATACATTATTGTTTCCCTAAGTTCTCCAACAGTAATACTTAAAGAAGGATTTTCTTATTATAGTTGGATCAGCTAGGGGATTCTCAGGCAATTGTCTCTCTCTTACCGGTTCCCATGCACCTCTTCTTGGTGCAACATTGCTGCTCTCAACAACAATCTCCTCATGTGACCCAATTATCTTTAAGTTCTTCTTCTCTTATACGAGCAGAAGACATTATCAGATACACTGGATGACACCAGAACAGACTCTACTACCTTAGTCCTATGTCTCTTTAGACTCAACGAACCTAGAGCTCTGATACCACTAATTGTGGCGACTATCTCGTGAAAACATGATTAACTAATGCGGAAGTGAATTATTTGCAGCGGATTACTGAAAATCATTGAAAATTAAAACTTTTTCAAAGAGATCCATTCCCAGGAAAACTCTTTAACCAAGAACCAAAGTATTTCAAATTCATCCTGGTTCACAAGTACACAACATGTACCATTCCTTCTCAAAGATTACAACATCAACTGTCTTATAAACATTATATATACACAATATACGAATCTTGAGGCATCAAGCCAAAACCTCATATTGATTCATAATACACTGACTAAAAACTTCGAGGACCTGACAGTACAAAGACGACACATAGGACTACTATCTGTATGACTAGACAGACAATATCTCCACCTGAGATCTTATTGTTGTCCCTACTTTTACTGTTGATGTTGCTCTTTCCTTATTCTAGGATTTCTACTTTGCCTCCCATGCATACCTAAAAATGTTTCCAACGGGGGTGAGACAATTGAAAATTGCCCCAGAGAAAGATATAACTCTCTGCCAAAAACATTGTTATTGCAGTTTATTAAATTAAAATAGAGCAGGGGTTACTTTTACATTATCAGGCATAATTATTCATCATAGAACATAATAAGATAATCTCCATTCTCAAGGAGGTCATTGCATCTACCCATGGTAGATAAGTAATTCATATGTCTACCTTGCATAGAATATAAAGAAACATAATTAACATTTATCCATTAAGGAATGCACAAAGAAAATGCAACATCAGCCAATGAATCTAGGTATTCAATCCTTAAGCAAACATGCTATACGGCTGATTACATTTTACAATCACACTTATACCTTGAGGAGGTGAGCCATACCGCTCAAATCCAACCTTCGGTTGTGAAACCCAAATTCGGTGCCATACAAGGTCCATGGAAGAGTCGGACTCCATGACCTCCCACGTCTCGGTCAATGCGAGACCACAAGAAGGACCACAGTCTCTTGCTTAAGTGACCTCAATCACAGGTTTAGCTCTCGTAGGCTACCCTTTCTCTAGCCCGCCTTGGTACAGGTCTCGGCGCTAGTATATCTGAGCCACAGGCCAGTTCACCGTCCTCCCTGAGCCATGAATGCATTTATGCTCTTTCACACTGAGTCATGGGCCTATTCACCATGCTCTTATACACATCTTGAGTCTACAACTGAAGTTGCACTCTAATCCTCCTATTTTTGGCTAGGCAAAACCCCGCATATTCAACAATATACACTCTGGATTAACCCGCAGGAAAACCTGTTTCACCATCACCAGCTACTGACGATGATGGATCTATGGCCAGGGCACTACATGATGAAATTCCACTTGATTAATTAAGTGCATTACAATATCTTTTAGCATCATCCATGTTTCAAACAATAATTATTATAACATATGCTACAAAGAAAGATACAATACATCTATCACATACTTTTCAAATCTTTAAAACACATGATACTTGGGATCTCAGTCCTTTATCACATTACTGGGAATTATCATCCCTTCACATTATCATCATCATGATTACTGGATCTGGGTAGTTAAACCCATAGATCATAACATTGTTTTCTCTGTAATAGATAACCATTACCTTTAGGTCCTCAGACCAAGGTATTCATTTTACTTGTGTGCAATTATTCACATGGCTCACCAGGCCATTACACATCTTGTCACCTCTCACTAGGCAACAACTTATTCACATGGATCACAAGGCCATTACACATCTTGTCACCTCTCACTAGGCAACAACTTATTCACATGGCTTACAAGGGCATTGATCGTTATACTTGTTATACAAGTATTTAACATGCCTTACAAGGCTTATGCAATAAAAGAAATACAACCTTCCCATCATTAGGGTTAAGGTTTTCCATTATTAACCATTTAGGTTTTCAAGGTCATATTCTCAATGATCAAACCCTAATTTATTGCTCCACACATCTAGGAGCAAAGATTGATATCATAAGTATTCAATCATACTTATTTATTCTCATCATTTTTCATTAAATGAATCATCAATTCAAGGTATGAGTTCATTTCTCATCCTCATCATGGTATGATTACATCATTCACATCATTTGGGCTTAACCCCATTCTAAAGGTACATTAATTAACACTCATCAAGGTGCAACAACTCATTACATTTCATTGTAATAGTTGCATAACACACTTCATATGTTTCTTACACAATTATATTGGATTTGGAGTACATCAAGGCATATAAACCCTGAAGTGTTAAATGTGATAACTATCATATTTTGATGTATCACTTTCTCATCACTTCAGACTCTCCTGAATTAGCCATCTTATCTTGTATTAAGGTATTTCCCTTCTTAATACATTCCATCACTAATCACTTACCTATAGCATATAATGCATAGGCCACACATTAGAGTTGTCCATCTATCATTAATGATATGGACTTGTCTAATGGTAAAGACATTTCTTACAATTAGGTTGCATATATTCAACCACATGAAATGTTTCACCTTTATAAGGCCATTCCTTCTATCTCATCATTAGGGTTTCTTTATACCCTTACTTAAGATTAGAATTATGATTTATTGTCATATTATCCAAGATTAGGGCTTTATGTATTATGACTCCTCATTAGAGTCTCACATGCCTTCACACTTCTTAGGGCCTCTTATCACAACATAACATTAGTACGTCATGTGGTGTTAATACTTAGTTAAGGTTTCTAATGAAATCACCCTCAACTAGGGTTTCCACCATAGTTTCCCTTCTTTTTGGGTCTACTATTCATCTCTATTAGGATTTCATTCAATTATCCATAATTGGAGATTCACTATTCATCCCAATTAGGGATTTACATATCTTTTCCCTAAATTAGAGTTTCATTTATAATTACCCTAGATTAGGGCTACATCCTTACCCTAGATTAGGGTATCGTTTAGAATTGCCCTCAATTAGGGTTAGAATTCTATAACCCTGTCAATTAGGGTTTATGTTCATGATTAGGGTTTCATGATCTCTTTACTTAAGGATCATACCCTTAATCACCATATGAATCATATTCATGTTATGAATTCATTCTAACATGATTTCAACTTGATAAGGTCATATCATCCCTTCAATCAAGTACAAACAACTATGAATGACATAGTGTACCAAGTCATTGATCCTATAAGCAATTAAGGTTCATCCCTTAATTGGCACTAATCACTTAGATACTAATAGGGTTTCAATCTTTGTACCTTCATTGATTATCATTACTAATCATCATTGGATCAATGAGTCATTAATCATCTCTATTCTCAAGAGATTCAATCACCTTGGACCTCCATTACATAAGGTATCCAATTGAATTGATCAATTGAATCTACAATCAACTTTGGCTACTTGACCCCTGAAACCGTTTGGTAAAGGTGGTGTTTGAGACCATTTTCCCAAGTAGGTGAAGACCATTTGCCCAAGTAGGTGAAGACTGTTTGCACAATTAGGTGAAGACCGTTTTCCCATCACATCATCAAAATCCAAGTCAACCAATTAGGTTTTGGATCATTGGATTGATCATCAAATCAGCAATTGATTACACTTTAACTTAGTATCATTGGATCATCAATTGCTTAACCATACTCACCCCTAGACCTCCAAACGTTCTTGGGTGACCTAAAAACGGTCTTGATACCGTTTGGATGACCTCCAAATGGTCTTGAGACCGTTTGGCTCATCCAACCCTTGGATTCTAGTGAAAAATCATTAGGGTTTGAGCTATTGAGTTGATCATCAAATCAACACTTAATCGCAAAGTGATTTGGTACCTTTAGACCTTCAATTGGTCAACCATGCTTAACCCTAGACCTCCAAACGGTCTTGGGTGATCCCCAAACGGTCTTGAGACCGTATGGATGATTCCCAAACGGTTTTGAAACCGTTTGGGTCAATCAACCCAAAACATCAACTCATTCCAACGCAAAATCAGCACTTAGCCGATTAGGGTTAACACCATATCTTTTGTCCTTCAATAACTTAACCATATCCAACCCTAGACCTCCAAACGGTCTTGGGTCACCCCCAAACAGTCTTGAGACCGTTTGGGTAATCCCCAAACGGTTTTGAAACCGTTTGGGCTAACTAACCCAAAAAGTCAAATCAGCCAAGTTGAAAATCAGCACTTAATCCAATTAGGGTTTACCTAAATGATTATCCTTCTACTCATGATTCCTTTGGAATTAATCCATCAAATTTGGTGGGTCATCAACCAACATAATAGGAACAGGATTCTCAAACGGTTTTGAAACTGTTTTCCCAAAAAGGCAAATAAATCAAGTTGAAAATCAGCACTTAATCGAATTAGGCTTTGCCTAATTGATTGGCCTTCAACTCATTATTTCTTTGGAACTAATCCACAAAATTTGGTGAGTTATTAACCAACATCATTAGGAACAGTAATCTCAAACGGTCAACCCTTGGTCAACCCTCTCAAACGGTTTTGAAACCGTTTTCCCAAAAAGTTAAATTAATCAAGCTGAAAAATCAACACTTAATCCAATTAGGTTTGCCTAATTGATTGGCCTTCAACTCACGATTCCTTGGGAGTTAACCCATAAAATTTGGTGAGTCATTAACCAACATAATTAGGAACAGGATTCTCAAAGGGTCAACCCTTGGTCAACTCACTCAAATGGTTTTGAAACCGTTTGCTCCCAAATGTTTTCAAATCGTTTGCTCTCAAACGATTTGGTGAAACCGCATGAGCAATTAACTCAAAACCGTATGAACCATGATTTCTTTGGAAAAAGTATCCAAGATGATGTCATCATCATCTACCTTCGTCCCTGAAGTTCTAACAACTTCTGATTTCATGAAATAACCTTTTTCAACCAGCAATTAAACAAGATAATGAAGGAATCATTGAAATTACAAGATTAATGGTTGAATAACAATGAAAAAGGGATCAAGTTATAAAACCTGCCTCCAATTGAGAACCAAAGCTCCATGTCCACGGCAAAAATGGTGTATGCAACTCCTTTCACCATTCCAAGGCTCGTCCTCAAGGTTTGAGTGAAAAGGAATGGTTAGAATTGAAGAGGAGATTGAATTAGGAAGAAATCCATAATTTATTTTTGATTTCCACCATGGAATCAAGGTGAAATGGATCAAGAACCTTACCAATAGGTTGGGCGTCATCCTACTGATCCTCCCAAGCTCCCTTGGTCGTTTCTCAAGCAAGGAGAAAAAGTGGGGTCGAAAAAGCCTTCCATTTGGCTTGTAAAGGGTCTTTTTATAAGAAATTCAAGGAGAGAGAAAGTGCCTTATAAAAATACCATTTAATCCCAAAAATGTGGCCGCCTCTTCCCCCTTATCTTCCTTAGGGACGAGGCTATCTTGTTTGCCTCTTATTCCTCTCAATTATCCATGATTTAAAGAAAATCAAATTAAGCACCTCAATTCATATTATATTAATATCCATATGTGAGTGGATATTTCTTTTTCTTATAAAATTGTGTGTGAGTTATCCACTCCCTTGAATATTTTTGTGGTCCTTGAAAAGCTCAAGGACCCATATGAATTCAACCATTTTAATTTTTGTTGAAGGTCATTTAATTAATACATTCATTTTTGCCCTAAATCGAATTAGGGTTTCAATTAGGATTAAATATTGATTATTTTAATATCAAGATTCTCTCTCCTCCCACTTAATTCAAATGAGGCGCCCCTCTCATTTTCTTCACTCTACATGATTCCAAGAAGCATTAAGGACCTTATTGAAGTGGTAATTTGCATATTGAACCCTAGGTTTTGGGTAAATTGCACTTTACACCAAAACTAGGTTTTAGTGCACAAACATTGCTCTATTAGCTCTTTCTTGGTATTCAGGCTTCCATAAGACACACCTCAACATCATATTCACTCTCATGATGCTTCAACACATGAGGAACATATTATCATGCACAATTTGCACTTAAACCCCCCAACTTGGGTATTTTGCACATTAGTCCAAAACAAACAAAACATTGATTTCGACAATGTTCAAAAAGGACTAGAATTGCAACATAAGTTCCTCCTGAGGCCTAATTACTTTTCATAACATGAGATTAAGAATTGAATCACATTTCTTAATCAAAACACATAGGGTTAAATTATAACCCAAGTCAGGGTTGTTGCACTATGTTTTTGTCTTCAGGGAGTGAATCAAATGAAGGGCACACACCATGTTGGAATAAACACACATCATGTTCTTTGGCAGAAAGGTGCATACGGTCCTCATGTACTAGGAACATGCCGTGTCTGATGAAGGACACGTTGTGTTACCTCTTTTCTTTTATCTGGACTAGACATTGTTGGAGAATCACACGTCATGTTCTTAATAGAACACACTGTGTCTTCTGTCGTTTCTTTAGGAATTTGCTTTGGGTCAGCTGCAAAACTTGGGGAAGTCCCATTAAGGTTGGATCTGAGTTAGGTTATCTCCAATTTGACCTTTTTAAAACATATCTGCAATCAACATCATGTGATAAGCAAATAAACTAAAAAGTGCGGCAAAATGAATATAAATAAAGGCCAAATTGGGGCAGAATGAGCTGAAACTATGTGTGAAGAAGTGTAGAAAGTCGACATAAAATACACACAACAAATCCCCCTAAGCTTGAACTGTTGCTTGTCCTCAAGCAAAAAGAACATAGAAACACAGATGAAAGTATTTTCAAGCTCATTCATAGATGAATTGAAAGAAAGATATGAAATGTTCAGCCAACAATGAGTAACAGTTTATACTCATGGCCATCAACTCAACTTAAACATCAATGAAAAAGATTCTTATGTTCAACAAGGTCGGTTTCAATTTAATGAATCAATCAACTCAACAACATTAAACATAATTTGGATAACCAAGCCAAACAACTAGTGGATGCACAACACTATTTCTCAGCTATTAAGGATGCAAATAATGAAATCTTAGCTAAAATTAACATAATTTGTTGCACTCTCCTCTTTTCCCAAAAAAAAATTATATGGCAATGGATTATGGGTTCCGACACTCGGCTGCTAATGTAGGCTTATGCTCACATGGAGTGTCAGTTGGGGTATTTTACCCTCTTTTTAAGACATACCACCTAACCATCGTGGCTAGATCAGACTTACACTACGCTAGCATGATATGTGGGTGAATAAGCCATCTTTTATGGGGTAAGAAGGTGATATGAGATAAAAGAGATTTCAAATATTTTCCACAACATGGGAGATTCAATTAAATAATAACATTAGCTAGATTTCGACCATTTGTTTTGAAACGTTTTCACTGAAAGAAAGGTTGAAAAATGCACTATGATCTTGGCAAGGGTATCCCATATTCCAAATGATGTTGTGATGTTAATTTACTCACAAAATTGAAACCATTGCATGTTTTAGACAATCAATGATAAAAAAGGTGTGTGATGAAGCAACAAGTATAAACCAGAAATAAGCATGTGTTGAAGGCCAAAGGATTTCAACAAATCTATGCATGCTCTTTAGAATTCTTTTAATGATAGATTAAGGTGAAAAAGGACAATATGGTTCAAACTTGGTAGAAAAATTAGTTCATTACATCAAGATAGTGTCACATAATACATGATTTTTCCACAAAAGGAAAGAAAAACAAAGAACATCATGAAAGTAGAAAACACATGACAACATGAAAAACATGAGAAATAATGTAAGTAAACTACATTACCAGCCGGTTGCATCCCCATAAGCTTGAAATTTGCAGTGTCCTCACTACATCAAGCAAACATATGAAGGAAACAATCGGGTACCTATCATGGGGTGGGGCATCAGTGGGATGGGCCAGTGCCCATGTGACCAGAGGGGAAGAACTGGCTGACAAGATCATCGTCATCTGGAATATCAACTCGCATGGGATGTGGAACAAACTCAGCCTACTACGGAAGAGTAGGTAGGTGTTGTTGTGGCATGGAGTAGTGGCCTTGAGAAAGGTGCCAACTATCCATGCGATGAACCATATCATTCATCATAGAATATTGTTGACCCATCAGGTCCATGCAGTTGTCTATGTGGTCAAACCACTGCTACACATAGCCATATAGATGTCTGACATCAGGCATGGCCCAGGAGTACTCCATCTATGTGCTTGTAGAGGGAGGTGGTGGAGTAGTAGGGGGTGCCTTAGTATCATCAGTAGCTCTAGCTACATCAACTTCTTGTTCAATGTTCATAATGATTTTCTAGTTATATTTGTTCTCCAATGTGATATGATCTAGATTTGGATTGTCAATGTACTGATCTTTGTCAAAGAATTATTGAAATTTGGTATTATTGTTGGCAACCCTTGAGATCAATCCTGCAGAAAGTAGATATTGAATGTCTACTAGGTTTCAACCTGGTGCAAGATTGAGACTTGTCAGATCAACATCTAACTTTTGTGCTATCAAAGTGATTAAGCATCCACACATTATGTCTCCATATTCCCTTTCCTTCACTCTCTTAATGTCTAGGAAACATGTAAGGATATTGTTACAACCCCAATTTTGTGTTCATTTGGTAAGAAATATGATTTCTCCTAATAAAGATAAATGAACAAATAATGATGTATTTTGATTGAATGCATGAATTTCATGTTGTATGTTTTCTTAATGGGCCTTATTGACCATTGAACCCATTTGAAGGAAAAAGAAATGAAAAAGAAATTCAATTGGATAAGGAGTACATAAGGAAATAAATAAAGTAAGAACAAAAGGATAAGGGATAATTCCCAAAAATAAAATTTTGAGTTTTTAGGGTTCAAGGAACTCAGGATAATAAATTGATGGTAAAAGAAATAGAAAAGATATGGAAAATATGAGTAATTAAATGATAACTTGCAATCCAAGAAAAGAGATTGTTTCCTAGAGATAATAATGCTAGTTTTTGTAGCATGACAGATAAAAATATGAACAAGGTTCCCTCCAAATTTTAAGTGAAAAGGAGTTACGAATTGGGCGTTATGAATTTTCCAAGTTATCTTTGAATTAGGAATATAATTCGAATTAATTGGAAATTTATTTTCTTTTGATCAAACACGCGTGATGAGGGCCCTTGGATTTAGATCCAATGGGCGCTGCTCATCATCTAGAATCCTAGTAGGATGCGGAATCTACATTACAGTGGGGGATTTTCCCCATGGAATTGCTCGCAATCAAGTGCGTCTGCACTTATGATTCTTGTCCCATTAGGTTCGAGAAATCCTTGCGAAGGATCTAGACCCTGGTTTTACCAGGTTTTGACCTAATCTCATGAAACGCCCAATTGGGCTAATTGTCCATATCGTTTAGGATTGGGACTCCTCACAAGGATGCCCCATACCCTATAAAAAGGGTATCACATGATCCCTCTTGAAGTTATGATCGTTTACGGCTGGTGATCGAGCTCTGAATCCCTCTCTTTTTCCCAATCGTCTTGGCTCCAGTAAGGGCGCCGCCGTGGCGCTAGCAGTAGAGAAAGAAGGAAGATGACAAATGGTCGTCATTCGATCAAGATCGGACGGAGCAAGGAGGGGCTGACTGAGTTAAGTTGCTCAAGACATGGGCCGATAGATCGAGAGTCCATCGTGGACTCAGGGTAATCCAACGGCTCGGGCATAGAGGCACACACACAAGCAGGTGAGTGGGGGCGATCGACATGGATCGTCTGATCAGTAGACTACCGTGGACCGCGGAGCATCCAACGATCGAGAATTTTTGGTAATTTTGCTCTCTGACCATATAATCCAGAAAATGGTTTAATTTTGCAAAATTCGTAGAAACTATTAGGAGTATCTAATGGAAAAACTTTATATATGAAAGTTATGTAGAAAAATACAAGGAATTTGATAAAAATGCTTTGTGAACCTGATTCTACTTCGTTTTGCAAAAGTACCTTATTTTTCTAATGAAATGTATTAAAAGTTAATGGGAAACCCTAATTGAATGTTAAGAGTGTAATTTGGTGAATTAATAGGTCAAATTGATAATCTTAACCCTTTTAATGATAAAAGTGGTTTGATTATCCGTTTTGAATGCAAATATGCCTATATTAGAGTTGTAATCCATAAAAGAAGGCTAATCTATATGGGAACCCTAATTTGGGGATAAAGGAAGAGATAAACCTTGATAATTCGGATTAAGAAGGTAAATTGCCAAATAATGATCCTAAATACTATTGGTATATTAAAATGAAAGGAATTGATGGTTTTATGTAGTTTTGATAAATTAGAGATCATAATATTAACAATGGAGGCAAAAACTCTAATTTCCAAAGAAACCCTAAAATTGGAATTGAAATCCTAAGAGATGTGATGAAATTGGATAAATATTAATAAAAGGAAATTGGTACTTTTATTTCAGGATTTCTATTCCTCATTGCTTGCTTGATTGGGTTTCTCTGCATACTTGAATCTTTTTTGAAATCTGCAATTGAAGGTATGTGGTTACGCTTATGAATATATCGAGTTAGTTTTCCGAAGTTTTACAAAGTTTTCATCGATGACTTGGAATAAACTATTGGATGAATTTAGTTCATGCAAACTATAATGTGGATATGACTATCATATAATATATGTGCCTACTAGCTCAGATCATGGTCCCCTCTGTGGCTTAATGGTTGACCTAGTATATGGCTACCTAGAGGGTAGGTCCATCAGGTCATTGAATGACTTAGTATATGGCTACCTAGAGGGTAGGACCATCAAGTCATATTGAGTTAGATATTGGGCTACCTTTGGGTAGTGCCATGCGACTCTATCACCCTATGTATTGGCTACCTATAAGGTAGGACCATGGGGGTAAAGATCTACCTTTATAGAGGTATCATATAAGTCCACTATAGGGACAACACAAAGTTGTGGATAAGTATGGATTGAGTAGTATGGCTTAAAACATAATCTTGGCTGTTAATTAATAATTGACTGATTACTTTGTTATCATAGTTGCACGATTATTGTTTCCCCCACATACCAGCTTCTTGCTGACCGATGTTTTGTTTGCCGGTGTTTTAGGTACAAATGAAAAGAACAAATAGTAAAGTGGCATATGTGGAATTAAATGAGAACTAACGTGCATGGGAGGATTAGTTAGATTAGTATCTTCATGGATAGAAGTTTAGAAATCCCGATTTTAAAAAGGTAAGCAAAGTTTTATTTTATACCAGTTTTCAATTTAGTTGGTAAAGTTTATTAATTGTTATTTATTATTTGTCGAACCTTTGATCCGGGTTATTGGTTATTGATCTGACCTTTCGGTCTCCCTTAATTGGGGGTTACTGGGAGACGGGGCCGTAATAGATATAATAAAATGCATTGATCTGATAGTCATACATAATTTCCCAGAAAAAGTAAAGATCTTGTTTTCCGATGACCCCTTGAGTTTCTTTCTTAGAAAAGACTCATGTGCTAAGAAGGCGGTGCATGTATCGGAAAATGGGGTTGTGAATAGAGAATGCCCTAGCTTGCTTGGCGTCACGGCGTTCCTCATCTGATATCTTAAACCAGAATTTATCAATGTCAAAAGCTAGTGGATAACTAATTGTCCCCTCGTAGTGGCAATCTAAAACCTCATAGAAACACTTGAAGTTAAGATTAAAATTATGACCCAAAAGGCAGAAACGTATAATACCATAAGGTTCCATATTCTTCTATGGGTCTTGCTCTATAGTGAGAACCGTCAGAAACTCATAAACTGAATGGGGGTAAGTGTTTGATATCGTGCATCTTATGTAGCTTAGCCCCAAATCTTCCAGGTGCATGAAGACCTCATCCTTGAAGCAGAGGGTGGTGAGAGTCTGCTCGCTAGAAAATCACATAGGAAGCACCCTCCTTTCTTTAAGGAACTAGTATGTTGGGTGTTCCTCCGGAGTGACCCAGAACTGGGTCGTGGAATTGTATGTTGGTGCGGAGGAGGAGATAGCACCATGCTTGTAATTGAATGTCTACTTGACAGGTGTCATTGCTGAAATATCAAAAGACACGGCGTGTCTTTTTGTGAACACGGCGTGTCGGTGTGGCTTATGGCTACAGAACTCAATGAGCAGAAGAAATGCACAATGTGTCTATCGAAAGACATGTCATGTACCTTGGCAAATTTGGCAGCTTGAACATGAAGAACACATACGATTTGCGGCTTTCACGGCGTGTCTGCCCATTTGGACATGTAATCACAGGCCACCAATATGAACTTGTAGTTGCGTGAAGATGAGAAAGGGCCCATTGTTGGTATGTATGCCCTGAGAGCCAATCATGGGATGATTGGTGGGATACATTAAGATTGATTTGATAAACATCAAAGGCAAGCTTCCAATTCTTTCTGATTCAGTCATATGAGATTGTGATAGAACAGATTGAATGTCTAGAGAATGACAGTACTCAATGATGTATGCTTTCAGGTTAAGGACCTGAACGATGAGATCATACAGATGCTAAGAGTTTGTACATTCTTGTTATGTCCCTAGTCGAATGTCATTGTGGAAGGTAGATAGACAACAATGACACACAAGACTAGATTGTGGTGTTGGTTGATGACAGAATCTCATTAGTCATGATATAGAGATATCAAACCAAACACATAGGTACTTGTTAGAGAACAAGGTACCAGACAGACCCACCGTGAGTTTGACACATGGAACCATGAGATGGTAGTCACAGTCAGTACTCACAGTGATGGTGGTGAGTGTGATTCTTTGACCTGAAATCACTACACTCAACACATGTCGTTGGGCACACTTTGACATCATCAAATGCAGTCCTGAAACATGGGTTGTTATAAAGGTGATGATTGGGTGGCTTTGACACATGGGGCTTTTGAGGGGTGAGTGATAGATATGGGATTTGTCCCTCCTAAGGGAGTTTGATATCCAAGGCCACTTGATGAGTAGGATTGAGATAGGCGTGCGCACGCATGTGTGAATCAGTATGTGATATTGATGTCATACATATCTCCTTCAATCTACTCTGAGATCAAGAAAGTGAATGAACGTTGACAGGATGACTGTTCCATGCCTTGAGTTCATTCGGGATATCAGTGACAAAGGAATTATACATTCATTGTAACACCATTCACGGATTGTAGGATGAAAGTTGTTCTCCAACTTTCTACTTTCACTTGGGTAGCACTGATGTGTGACTAGGCACCGCTCTTTGCTTGTGAAGTCATAAGTGTTATGGACTTTCACTGCCAACGTGAAATGGACCTGCAGGGTCACACACATAGGATTTAACCTGGAAAAGGAGTTTTGTCCACAAAGCAATGTTTAGATTGATTACTAAAGGAGTTTAGTAGTACAATTAAACACTCAATCAGTTGATAGCTCAATATCATATGGTTCAAGGTGTTGGACGCATTGATTGGAGTATCGGATTGATTGAAATCGCAATTGACCGATTTTGCCCAACCTGTGCTCCCAACCGATCGGCTCATGTGATGAACCGGTCGGCTGAGATGCTGAACCGGTCGGCTGGAGTGTCCAGGCCGGTCGGCTCATGCCCAGGTTGAAACGACCGGTTCAAGAGTTGAACCGATCGGCGCAACTGGTGCAACCGACCAGTTGGGAAAGTCATGTCGGTAAGAATTTTCCTTTGGTTTCAAATTGCCCAATTCGATTGAGAATAACATTGGTATACGACACAAGATTAGATTGTGGTGTTGGTTGATGACAGAATCTCATTAGTCATGATATAGAGATATCAAACCAAACACATAGGTACTTGTTAGAGAACAAGGTACCGGACAGACCCACCGTGAGTTTGACACATGGAACCATGAGATGGTAGTCACAGTCAGTACTCACAGTGATGGTGGTGAGTGTGATTCTTTGACCTGAAATCACTACACTCAACACATGTCGTTGGGCACACTTTGACATCATCAAACGCAGTCCTGAAACATGGGTTGTTATAAAGGTGATGATTGGGTGGCTTTGACACATGGGGCTTTTGAGGGGTGAGTGATAGATATGGGATTTGTCCCTCCTAAGGGAGTTTGATATCCAAGGCCACTTGATGAGTAGGATTGAGATAGGCGTGCGCACGCATGTGTGAATCAGTATGTGATATTGATGTCATACATATCTCCTTCAATCTACTCTGAGATCAAGAAAGTGAATGAACGAGGATAGGATGACTGTTCCATGCCTTGAGTTCATTTGGGATATCAGTGACAAAGGAATTATACATTCACTGTAACACCATTCATGGATTGTAGGATGAAAGTTGTTCTCCAACTTTCTACTTTCACTTGGGTAGCACTGATGTGTGACTAGGCACCGCTCTTTGCTTGTGAAGTCATAAGTGTTATGGACTTTCACTGCCAACGTGAAATGGACCTGCAGGGTCACACACATAGGATTTAACCTGGAAAAGGAGTTTTGTCCACAAAGCAATGTTTAGATTGATTACTAAAGGATTTTAGTAGTTCAATTAAACACTCAATCAGTTGATAGCTCAATATCATATGGTTCAAGGTGTTGGACGCATTGATTGGAGTATCGGATTGATTGAAATCGCAATTGACTGATTTTGCCCAACCTGTGCTCCCAACCGATCGGCTCATGTGATGAACCGGTCGGCTGAGATGCTGAACCGGTCGGCTGGAGTGTCCAGGCCGATCGGCTCATGCCCAGGTTGAAACGACCGGTTCAAGAGTTGAACTGATCGGCTCAACTGGTGCAACCGACCAGTTGGGAAAGTCATGTCGGCAAGAATTTTCCTTTGGTTTCAAATTTCCCAATTCGATTGGGAATAACATTGGTATACGATACCAATTAAGAACGAAACAAGGAAAGTCTTTTTTGAGCCAGATTACGACCATGAACTGATCGGTTCAGGGCGTCAACCGATCGGTTGGAGTGCCCCAAATGATCGGCCCAGGTCCAACCGGTTGGCTCAATGGCCGAACCGATCGGTTGTGAACCGATCATTTCAAGTTGCGAACCGGTTGCTTTTTGTGGAAAATTCTTGAACCCTTCTACTCCTGCTTTAGTCCCGTATTGCCAGGCACAGAGAACCCTATCCCATGACCCGCCTATATATAGGGGTATTGGGGGCTTCTCAAAGCACAACTCAATGCAAGCCGGTTGCTTTGCGAAGTTGTCGTTCTCTCTGGTTTTGGTAACCGTGAGAGACCCCGAGCAAGTGCTTCCCGCAAAAGGGAGGTGCAGCAAGGGAAGGACAACTGCAGTTGCAACTGGTAGCAGGAGAGTGTGTTGGCGACTAGTACGTCAACAGGAGGGTGTGACTCCTTCCACTTCCTTGTGAGACAAGGAGAGTGGAGTTCCAGGTGGTCCGTGTGGACTACTACAGAGGCGGGAGGACACTGCCGCTCAGGAGGACAACTGTCATCCGACAGTCCGGTAGGAGGAGGAGTCGTTAGTCCCGGTGCGACCAGGAGCTGCACAGACACCATCCAAGACCGGAGTTGAAGACCGCACATTGCGCGAGGTATTGTCGCCGAGCAAGCCTCGGGACAAGGTATGATTCCACAAACCATCCTTTCCTATTATATAGACGTTGACGCGTTTCCTCGGTATAGGTTTGGGGAGAAAAATTTTTGTTTCCGTTGCCTTCTCTGTCTCCCCTAAAACCCAACACCCATATAGTCTATAACCTACACATCAAAAACTTCTATCTCCAAAATTGAGTTTAATGGCATTTCATCTCTCCTTGAAATTCCCCCACCTCTTTGGTAGTTGTCACAAGCCTTGACAAATGTGTGCACATCACAGAATAGACTTAGCCAATAAAGGCCAGATTGTCGGATCTCTGTTGCTATTTTTTGGGCTCCAAAGTGTCCTCCATATGGAGAAAAATGACAATCTAAAATCACATTACCAACTTCCTTGTTTGGGATACACCTCGTTATGAGTCCATCAATGCATTGCTTAAACAATGATGGATCATCCCAGTAGTAGAATTTTACATCATTAAGAAACTTCTTTTTTTGTTGGTATGTCAAGTCTGTAGGTAGTTGTCATGTAGTAATAAAATTTGCAAAATCTTCGAACCATGGTGCTTGTGTGGAAGACAAGGCATTGAGTTTATCAATTGGCAATCGATCCTCAATAGGTAATGAACTTTCAGCACTTGAAGCCAACCTAGATAGGTGATCTAGAATGTTGTTCTATATCCCTATTCTATCCAAATTTCAAGATCAAATTATTGAAGAAGTAATATCCAACAGATGAGACATGGTTTAGCATCTTTCTTGTTAAGCAAGTACTTAATTTTAGCATGATCTGTATGCACAATGACTTTGGATCCTACCAAAAACTGTCTGAACTTTGCGCCTCATCCATGGTTTTGCTTGCATAGTGCATAACATGATGCTTTTTATCTTTCCGCTGTCCAAGAATTGCTCCTACTGTGTAGTCAGTCACATCACACATTATTTCAAAAGGAGCACTCCAGTCTAGTGGTTTTATGATTGGGGCTGAGACAACAGCTTCTTTGAGCTTGTTGAAGGCTTCCTGGCAGACATCATCAAATATGAACTCGACATCTTTTGCAAGCAAGGAACACAATGGTTTTGTAATCTTGGAGAAATATTTGATGAATCTCCTATAGAACCCTGCATTTCCATGGAAACTATGGATGTATTTGACTGAAGAAGGAGTAGACATCTTCTCTATATCTTCCACTTTAGCCTTGTCAACTTCAATACCCTTATTAGAAACAATATGGACTAGTACTACATCAGATTGTATCAAGAAATGTCATTTTTCCCAGTTTAGTACTAGGTTAACTTTTTTGCAATGGGCTAAGACTTTAGATAAATTGCACAAGAAATTATCAAAGGAATCTCCATAAATGCAAAAATCATCCATGAATATTTCCATTATTTTTTCAATGAAATCGGAGAAGATAGCCATCATGCAATGTTGAAATGTGGCTGGGGCGTTACAAAGACTGAAAGGCATGTGACGGTAAGCATAGGACCCATAGGTGCATGTAAATGTAGTTTTCTCTTGATCGAGGGGGTAGACTAGAATTTGGAAAAACCCAAAATATCGTCCAAATAGCAAAAGTAAGAATGGTTTGCAAGTCGCTCAAGCATCAAATTGATAAAAGGAAAGGGAAAATGATCTTTGCAAGTTACTTTAATCAATACACATACACCAACATGTGACTATACATGTTTGTATTAACTCATCTGTATCACCTTTAATGATAGTTGCACCCCCCTTTTTAGGTACCACGGGAATGGCACTAACCCAAGGGCTGTCACTTATAGGATAAATGATGCCAACATCTTTCAACTTAAAATTTTCCTTTTTAACCACTTCCAGTATGTTTTGATTTAAAAGTCTAGGTGGTTCAGTAGTGGGTCTACCATCATCCTCCATGTTTAATCTATGCATGAAAATGTAAGGGTGGATGCCCTTTAAATCATGAATAGAGTAACCAATGACATCTTTACATAAACGTAATTCAGCAAGAAATTTATTTTCTTGTTCATTAGTTAACTCATCATTGATTATGATTGGAGAAGTGGAATCGGGGTCAAGAAATGCATACATCTGCCTAGGTGGAATGGCTTTGAGTTCTACCTTTCTCCCAACTGCATTTTCTTCAGCTTTATCATCAAGAAATGAAGTATCTTCATTAATTGCATTTGGTTGATCAATAGTAAATACTCCAGAATTTTTAGAGTCATCATTCGTAGCTTGATCATCATCACAATAGTTAAATATCAATTTAGCATCATTATGATCTTCGTCCACAATAGAGTCAATATAGTCGATAATGTAGAGTTCTTCCACTTGTGAAAGTGCCTTCATGGCATTAAACACAGAAAACTCCATAGCTTCTTCAACAACTCGAAGTGTAATATTTCCTTCCCGGACATCAACAAGGCATCCAAAAATCCTCAAAAAAGGTCTCCCAAAGAGAATGGGATTGGAAGGGATTTCAAGCATGTGTAACACAATAAAATCACAAGGAATGTAGAATTTACCAATTTGCACTGTTACATCCTCCACAATACCTTTGGGATATTTGATTGAGTGATCGGCTAACTGGATAGACATCTTTGTAGGTTTCAAACCTCCAAGGTCCAGCTCATGCCACAAGGTTGATGGAATGAGGCTAATGCTAGCTCCAAGGTAAACAAGACCTTTGTCAAATGTGGTGTTGATAATCTTGCAAGGTAGAGTGAATGCTCCCAAATCATCTAGCTTCACAAGAAGTTTATTTTGAATGATTGAACTCATTCTCTCAGAGAGTATGACAGTTTCAATTTGGTATATCCTCCTCTTCTTGGTGAGGATGCCTTTTAGAAATTTGGCATATGATTGCATCTCAGCTATAACCTAAGCCAATGGAAGATTGATATGAAGTTTGTTTAGAATCTCCATAAATTTTCTGAACTTCAAATCCTCCTTATTTGTGAGTCTATGTTGAAATGGTGCACTTGCTTTGTAAGAAGGTGGTACTTCAGTTGTACCTTTTAGCTTGTCATTAACGAGAGTGTCCATCTTTTCATCATCAGCAACCTCAACGCTCTTATCATTGGGTGGAGAAGGTCTTTGGATTTCAGCTCCACTCCTTAAGGTGATAACATTTACTTCCCCTATTGGATTCACCTCCGGATGGCTAGGAAGGGAACTAGATGATGTGTTCTTTTACTGCACTAAAGCTTGCTGGGCAATTTGATTTTCCAACATCCTTGTATGGGTGGAAATGCCATCCACTTAAGTAGAGAGTTGAGTAATTGCATCTTTTAGCAGTTTATCATTGCCTCGGAATTCTACATTTTGTTGTGCTTGAGTAGAGATAAATTGCTCCATCATAGTCTCCATAGAAGATTTCAAGTGTTGTTGCTGCTGTTGGTAAACCCTATTGTTATTGAAACCCAGCAGATTCCCATTTGATTTTCGGTTGAAGAGTTGTTGTTGATGTGGTTGCTATTGTCCTTGTTCGTATTTTTGTGTATTGCTAGTGTTCTGGTAAGAAATATTAGGATGGTCTATCCATGCCAGATTGTATGTGTTGGAATAGGGATTGTATTGCTTGTTTCCATGCACCCCAACAACATTCACTTGCTCTTAGTTCTCTTGATTCGTATTAGGAGAAACACAAGTAGAAGAAGTATGTCTGGAAAATCTGCAAGCTTCACAAACTACCTCAGTTGTTTGGATCTGCATTGTAGTCATCTTCTCAAACTTTTGTGTAAGGATATCAAGCTTAGCTACAATTAGATCAACTATATCAACACTATCCTTTCCTCCTTACTTTCTGGTTGAAGAACTCTATGAAGAAGATGATTGTTCTTCCCCATTGGCAGTGGTTGAGTGCTATATCTTCAATGATATTATAATCCTTCCAATAAGACTTATTCATTAAATCTCCATTAGTTGCGACATCCAATGTCATGGGAGTGTTGTAGAATAGTCCACTATAAAATGTTTGAAGTAGGAGCCAATTAGTCAATCCATGGTGAGGGAAAAGGCTTTGTAGGTCCTTGAACTACTCCCATGTGTCATACAAAGTCTCTCCATCTAATTGAGAAAAGTTTGTGAGTTGGTTTCTCAGTTGAGTTGTTTTTCTTGGCAGAAAATACTTTGCAAGGAAAGCATTTAATAGTTTATCCCAGCTTTTGATGGACTTCTTAGGAAGAGATAAAAGCCACACCTTGGCTTTATCTCTCAAGGTGAAGGGAAATAGTAGAAGCCTTATTCCATCAGTGGATACACCATTGATTTTAAAGGTGCTCATGTACTCCAGGAATTCAGCTACATGAAGGTTTGGGTCTTCGTGGCGGTACCCACAAAATAGGTTTGCTTGATCATCTGTATCATAGAAGGGCTAATGGAGAAATTGTTTGCTTCTATCGTAGGTAGATCAACGACTCCACAAATGTTTCCAGAAGCCGGCATAACAATGTCTTTCAAAGGACGGTTGTCTTCCATGGTTGCTTCTTCTTGTATGACTGCTTCAAAGGATGAATAGATGGTGGTGGTGATGATGGTTGTGACCCTCCAAGATTGAAGAGTTCTCATGCCTCCTTGCTCGTCTATGTCTACTAAAAGTACGTTATATCTTTGGATCTAAGAAGATAGAGGTTTGTAGACTTCTGTTAGAATGAAGCATGCAACCTAAAAAGTAGTATTTGAGTGATATTCACAAGACTAAGAGATATCACAAGGTAAAATGTGATAATGGTGATTTAGTCTCAATTACTAGTTAAAACTTTTAATCTAAATAAAAACTACCATAGCTCCATGGAAACGACGCCAAAAACATCTTGAGAGTTTTAAAAAGGGAAAAAAAATTCAACTCACTAATCAACTGCAAGTATACTGAAATCAATGTAGTCGAGTGTCGAACACAAGGATCTAGGCTAGTTAGTTGCAAACATGATAACTTTCACTAATCTAAATTGGATTTCAAAAGGTTGATTTTTTATAGACCTAAGAAAATGAAGGAAAAATTTTAAACCACATAATTGATTAAATGATTAGGAACTTGAGCATAAGATTTCACTACCATTACCATTATATCACATGATAATAAAAAACAAGATCGTTGTTCAATAAGCAAGGAGGTTGTCATCGTCATGCATTTTCCAATGCCATGAGATGGTTCTTAACTTCACATAATTCTTCCGTGTGTATGATTAGCATCAAACATAACAAAAACCCTCAATAATCCATAGCCACTCTCATGGTCAAGAGAATATTGCCATAGACCCTACTCCATAATTCATAAAGCATTCTCCCGAAGCACAAGGCAAGCATAAAACATGTATAAAAGGTGGCCAACCTGGCATACAAGAAAGAAAACACCACAAACATCCATGGAAGAAAGCAAATTAAACGGCAATAAGCATAAAATTTGAGTTCACATGATCAATGGCATGGGAGCTACTCTCCCATGCTCAAGAATAGAGCTCTACTCGTCCATAGTGAAGATATGATGATACATGACTAGAGATTTTCATGCTTAAGAGAAGAAAAAATCTAGAGGAATCACATATGCAGGCTAAGAGGAGAGAACTCAAGTTGGAGGATGAAGTTCTGCCCCTTAGAAAACTCCAACTAAGACCAACTTCCCTCCCAAAAAGCTAAAATGAAGAGAGTAACTCTAGGATCCCATTTTCCTCATAGGCTCCCATTTGCTTTTAAAATGAAAGGTAGTCATTTTCATTTTTGTAGATTTTAACAACGACACAACGTGTCTTTTGTTTAACACACCGTGTCATGTCATTTGTGCTTGCTCAGTGTTATCAAATCATTGAGGTAAACGACATGTTTGAATTAGACATGTTGTGTTTATGTCTTCAGTGAGTGAATCAAATGAAGGGCACACGACATGTTTGAATAAACACACACCATGTTCTTTGGTAGAAAGGTGTAGACGGTCTTCAGGTACTAGGAACACACCGTGTCTGATGACGGACACATCGTGTTATCTCTTTTCTCTAATCCTGACTAGACACTGTTGGAGAATAACACGTCGTGTTCTTAATAGAACATGTCGTGTCTTCTGTCATTTCTTTAGGATTTTGCTTTGGGTCAGCGACAAAACTTGGGGAAGTCCCATTGAGGTTGGATCTCAGTTATGTTAACTCCAATTTGACCTTTTTAATACATATCTACAATCAACCTCATGTGATAAGCAATAAAACTAAAAAGTGTGGAAAAATGAATATAAATAGAGGCTAAATTGGGCAGAATGAGCTGAAACTGTGTCTGAAGAAGTGTAAAAAGTCGATATAAAATACACACAATAGGGACATTATACCTTCTTTGCTTTACATGGTTCTTAAGATGTGTTACATTCTTGACAATATCCATTTTTTCATGTTGTTCATGCAACTCATAGTTCATAGAACAATGCATTAGGTATTGGCATGCTTCCAATAAGCATCCATTTAGCCTTTGGCACATTTGGAGTGGGTTCCTCTAGCATTGGTCTATCAATGACATAGAGCTTTCGTTCATTGATGAGAACATTTCTCAAAGTCCTTAACCATTTGAGGAATTTTATCCCATTTTGTCCTTCTTGAGGACTGATTGCAATTTGAACGTGTTTGTGTTTGACATTTGATTCTATATAAGAAATATTATAACTTTTCAAAAAAATTGATTTTGTTTGATTTGATAAATTGATGATAGTAATTAGGTATTTAATCAACTATTACTCCTACTATTTTGTTCAAATTGATAGCCTTCAATATCAATTCGAAATATTGCAATGTATAATATTTTAGTGGGCCAATATTCATATTTCATCAAGTCATGAGTTGGCTTTTGGTGATTGGCCACAACCTAACTATTCATGTAGGCCCTCATGCCAATTGCATAAAATGAAACTCTTGGATAGATGATAAGCACAACTCTTTGCCATGATCATCTGCATGCCTCTTAGCTTGGGCTCTCCAAGTCACAAGTTAAGCCTGACCCAATAGCCAATACAATAGATATGCACCATGCTTTGTGCAAATCTACATATCTACCATCAAACTTCAATGAGATAGACTATGCACCATGCTTTGTGCAAATCTACTCTTGGTCGATCAATCTTTTCATGTGTATTGCTAATGGAAGGCATCTAAGATTTAATATTTCAGTTGATGGAGTCTGAATGTATAAATACATATATTTTATCCAATCACCACATATATAGTATGTATCATATACATGCTATAATCAGAAATGAGAACATGCAATAAATAAAACACACAAGTAACAGTTATGTCCATAATAATGTAATTTCTTGGAGCCACACGGAATTACTTCCACCTATGATCCACATCATATGCAACATGATTTTGGTGAACATTTGTGCTCAATCCAATCCAAGTTGATCGGTTTAACTCTTGAAATGGTTGTCTTGCCTCCTAGTTTCTCCGTTAGGCTCCTATGAAGTGGTCATCTGGTTCTTAGGTCCAAGCAGTGTCTGGGCACCTCCAATCGGTCGGTTGGACCACCAGTCAATCGATTCATTCCCCTGTCATCTCGCCTCCTCAATCCTCCAATCGACCAGGTCGTCTCATGAGTCTGTCCTTTCATCTTGTGTAGATCTTCATCTCTCGTTGAAACATAAATTAACACTATCCTATTTCTTATTACAATATATAAGGGAAAAGCTCGAGTTACATTTGTGGGGAAATATGAAGAACAACATTAGTTTACATTTGTAAATGAGAGAGCGGCATGGTACGCAAACTGATTAACAACAGGAATAATAACCACAACCAAGCACACATAGTTCTGGGGTTTTGTCCCTAACCATGCTTTACATCCACCATAAAAACTGATTTTATGGACACACGTGTAAATTGCATATATATTATATCATATATATATATATATATATATATATATATATATATATATATATATTCATTTGGGTTCGTATGTGGTGATTTAAATGGGCATGTACATCAATCAGTTTAAATATTACATTGCATGCAATAAATAAACATCATAAAACCAAAAATTTGATCATATTTATTATCCCAAAACATAATAAATTGATGTGGCGCTAATACCACTATAGAGAAATAGGGCATCTGATAGGTAGCAGAAACAAAAATTTTACTGACAACTTTCCCATTTACCCAAAGATCGCGTCAATAACTATGCAATGGGTAGGAAGGTATCACAAAGATATACCCAGTCCTAGAGCAAGTCCAATGACAATCCTCGTTGATGTAGATGTGTAATTTGTCTTGGACAGTAGTTGTGTAGCTCCTAGTCACACTCGGACTTGTCTGACTTCTCCTCCATTCACATTAGACTCAGACAACTGCTATAGTGGCTCCTCAGATCTCTCCACAGACAAAGACTTGACGTTGCCCTCACAGTAGTAGCCAACAGACTCCCACCTCTAATTTAGTCCATAGAGACCAACTATAACTCCTATCCTCTTATAGGAACGGGCAAGAAGTTGTCCCTCCCATTGGTGTACAAGTCACCAACATGCTCTCCCACAACAATGATCATCAGTTGTTTCTCTCCCATTGCTATCCCTCCCTAGTCGTGTAGGACTTTCCTGGGTTCTCATGGTTACCACAACGAGAGAGGACAAAACTTGTCATAGTAAATTATTCTCAATTGTCTATTTAGTAGTTGAGTTCTTGAAAGCCCCCAGTACCCCACTATATATAGGAGGTGTTAGGGTCAAGGTTCCCAGTCCCTAGCCAATGTGGGACTAAGTGGGAGTGGAAAGAACAAGTAGATCTTGAATTTTCGCACCTTTTTAGGAAGTTTCACAACCTGCATGCGACAAAATGATTGTATTTCCAAGTGAAACTGTCATCTCGCACGCGAGACAGTCATTTTTCTAAGAGAAACAGTTGTTTGGGATGCAAGACGGTCATCTCGCACACGAGACAATCGTTATGCACTTTCCCAATCATATATGAATTGGAAAATCATTTCTGAATTAATGGCATACCTTAATTTACTTGCACTCCAAGTATGTGGAATTGAAATGAGTTTGTAAAAACTCTAGAACTTTTGTTAGTCCCAATTTGGCCGTCTCACAAAAGTGAGATGCCCATCTCACTCACTCAGACGGTCATCTTGTCAGTTTGAGTCGACCCGATTGGTTCAACATATTGAACCGGTCAGTTCATAGGGTAGAACTAAGCCAATTTGATTTTTGATCTTCTTAACAACCCAACTGGCTGTCTCAACACATAAGACACTTGTCTGGCTTCCCAAACGGCCGTCTCACCCAGTGAGATGGTCATTTGGTAGTTTGGTCAGCCAATCTGTCGATCTATTATGTGAATTAATTACCTAACCACTTTAGTACTTAATTCAATTATCATTCAAGATTAAACTCCTCTTCTAGATGAGTTCCTATGTGTGTGACCCTATAGGTCCCATATCACATTGGTAGTGAATGTCCATAACTAGCTTCTCACATCACAAGAAAAGAGAGGTGCCTAGTCGCACATCATTTTCACCCAAGTGAATGGAAATTTGGGGAGCAAATTCAACCTAAAATCTGTGTATGGTGATACTATATTTGTATAGTTCCTTTGTCACTGATATCCATATTGAACTAGAGGCATGGAGACTTCACTGTCATTATTATTCAAACTTGTTCATTGAACAAGAGCAGACTGTATGAGATATATGTAAGCTCAGTATCACAAATTGAATCACATGTGTATGACCATACTTTTCTCAGTCTCACTAATCTAGAGACCTTGGATATCATACTCCTGTCGGAGGGAAAAATTCCATATATATCACTCACAGTCAATCCCCATGTGTTAAAGTCACCCAATCATCACCGTTATAACAACGCATGTTTTAGGACTGTGTTTTATGATGTCAAAGTGTACCCAAAGACATGTGATGAGTGCAATGATTGTAGGTCTAAGAACCACAATCACCACCATCACTATGAGAGCTGACTATGACTTCCATAATGATGGCTTCCATGTATCATTCTCACGATAGGTCTATTCAATACACTATTCTATAACATGTATATGTGTGATTGGTTTGATATTGCCATATCATGACTAATAATATTTAGTCATCAACCAACTCACACTCTGATCTTATGTTTTATTGTTGTCTATCAACCTTCCACAATAACAACTGATCAGGGACATAATGGGATTATATATACTCTTAACATCTGTATGATCTCATTCTTGCAGGTCATGTACTTGAAGACATACATCGTTGAGTAATATCATTCTTTAGATATTTATTATGTTATTTATTATATCATAACTAAATATACAAAAGAAATTGGAATCTTTCCTTTATAATTATCAAATCAGGTATCTAACGCCATATCCCAATCATCATATGATTAGCTCTCTAGGCATACATACCAACATAGGGTGCAGTTGGGTTTTCAAGAAGAAGAACAACATGGATAACCTAAGAGAATAGATTGGTTGCAAAGGTTTTCAAACAATTCAAAGTGTTGAACATGATGAAATTCCTTCACTGATTGCCATTCTTGCTTTTGCAGATTATGAGATTTGGAATATGGAGATTACAACATTCCTTAAAAGGAATAATTGAGAGGATTTGTATGTGACTGGTGCAGCCCTATTTTAGGGCTTCATCTTGTGTCTTTTTGTATCTCAATCACATCTAAACATAGTATAATGCTAGTTAAATCCCTCAATATGCATATTATTGTCAAATGCACTTATGGACATTCTTTGCATACTTTTGAGGTACTTGGACCCAAAATTTTCATAACTGAACTGGTGGTCGGACCGGTGTTGACTCAACTAGATTCATTCAAGTTCAACCAGAGTCATTGAACCGGTTGGAAAAGAAATGACGTCAACATGACACACAAAAATTTTGAACCGGAAAAACCAAACCGGTCAGCATAGTATAAGGCAATTAGCGGTCGGACCGATCAAACTGGGCACACAATATATACATATACATGTGTGTATATTCACACATACATATATGTATATACATATATATACATTAATATATATAGTATATATACTTATGTAAACAAATGTGTATATGTATACATATATGTAAATGTATTGTATATACATATATGTATTTATATATATATGTATATATGTATATATATATATATATATATATATATATGTATGTATATGTGTATATATATGTATATGTATATGTGTATGTATATGTATATGTATATGTATTATGTATATGTATATGTATATGTATATTTATATGTATATGTATATGTATATATATATGTATATGTTTATATATATATGTATATGTATATGTATATATATGTGTATTTATATGTATATGTATATATATATATATATGTATATGTATATGTATATGTATATGTGTATGTGTATATACGTATATGTATATAAACACAGACATACATATATATATGAATATGTATATACATATATTTACATATATACATATATATGTATTCTGCGGTTTCGACCTTCTATGTATATAGATATATACACATATATATACCTATGTACATGTGTATATGTATTCTACCTTCTATTTTTTTCTTGTGTTTGAACCACTGGTTCCGTCCGGTCCACATCCGTGGTGCCAAGGAATGGCCATGTTGGTGTTGGATAATGCCAAAATCACAGAGTCAAACATCAAAATTGCAAGCTACAGTAACTTGACGAAAACAGTCATGCTACCCAACACGGTCGTGTTATAAAGACCACAAAACGGTCGTGCCAGTTAGCACGGTCGTGCTTCTAAACAAGAAAATGGGCATGCTTCCAAGAATGACCTTCATTTCACCTCCCCCACCATGGTCGTGTTGTGCATCATAGATGTTCTATCTATCCCTCACCACACTCGTGTTTCCCGTACGATCGTGCTTCCAACCTTCATTTCATCAAAATTCCACTGACATTTTCCACTTCCTAGAATGACTGTTCCACACCACCAGCTATACGTTCAGTTTACTTTCACATCATCCACCGTGACCTTGGATAAGGGTAGCCATAAATGTGATGATCATATGCACTATGATACATCGAGTTGACTATGAGTGATGTAGATAGGATTTGTCTCTCCTACTGGAGTTTGATATCTAGGTCACTTGATAAGTGAGATTAAGAAAAAGCATGCACATGCACATGTACATGCTCATGTGAATAAATATACAATATTGAGGTCACATATATCTCTGAGACTCCTTCAGATTAAGGAACATGGATTGAACATCAAGAGGATGATGATTCCATGTCTCAAGTTCAATCTGGATATCAGAGACAAAGGAATTAGATGATCACTATAACACCAATTATAGATTGTAGGTTGAAGTTTTTCTCCAACTTTCCTAATTACTTGGGTAGGAATGATGTGTTTCTAGACACTATTTGTTGCTTGTGATGTCAGAAATTAGTTATGGACATTCACTACCCACCTAACTTGGGACCTATAGGGATACACACATATGAAACACTTGGAATAGGAGTTCATTCATGAATATGATTTAAACTTGATTACTAAATGTTAGGTATTAAATTTAAACAACATTGGTTGAATAATTGACTGACTAGATGGTGAACCAACCAGTTCAAGTGTTGAGCCTATAATTTCATTGTATCAAGCCAATTGAATCAACTTTGGAAATTCTGGACCATGAACTGACTGGCTTAGGAAGTAACCGATCGGCTCAGGGATATGAACCGACCGGCTCAGGTTGTGAACTGAGCGATTGGTGGATCAATTTGACTAATTCAAGGATTTTTGCTAACATCATGTTGTGCACTAAATTATATTATAATTGCCAAAACAATTGCAATTGGGAAACATGATGAAACAATCGATTTAAGGGCTGAACTGATCAGTTCATATGCCAACCAATCGGTTCACCTGTGAACTGACCATTTTTCCGCTAGGCGGTTGCAAAAATTCATGAAATTTCGATCCTTTCTGCTCCCACTCATACTGGGAACCTTGACCCTAACCCTCCTATAAATGGATGGGTACTAGAAGCTTCTCATGCACAACTCAGTTTACTCTAAAAATTGTTTGTCTTCTCTTATTGTGGTAACCAAGAGAACTCGAGCAAGTCTTACCCAATTAAGGGCGGGATTGAAAGGGAGAATAATTGTGGGAGAGTAATTTGATGCTAATACCCCAATGGAGAGGGAAAACTCCTTATTGTCAATTCTACTAGAATAATAGGAGTTCCTGGTTGTCCGTGTAGAATACCATCAAGGTGTGGAGCTTTTCCTACTAGGAGGATAATGCCAAACTGCTCTACGTAGTGTTCAACCAGGAGCCATTGTTGACGTCGTTCGAGTGACACTTGAAGAAAGGTGCATACTGCAATGAGAAATAGTCATTAGGCTTGATCCAGGACCAGGTATGACCTCATAAACCATCCCTTCCCATTATATAGTTGTTGACGTCATCATCTGTTAAAGGAGAATATGCAAGATAAAATTTTATTTCCACTGCATATCTGATACTACCCAACAATCATAACATCATGTAGTTTTCATATAGATGAAGGACAAGAATATATATATTCTAAACTCAATAGCCAAGGTTGTGTTATCATGTGTGTTTATGTGGATGACAAGATTCCCTATGACACTAATATTATCAAATTTGTGGATATTAAAATTATAAAATTTGATGGTTGTATCATACCCTCTCAAGAACATTATGTTGAGAAAATCCTTAAATGAATTTCAATTTTTTTATTGTAAGCCAATCATCATGTGTTTTAATTCTAATTACAATCTTAAGAAAAATAATAGTATTGGTGTTCAAAAAATTGAACATGCATAAGTAATTAGAATCATGTAGTACCTAATGAATTTTACTCATCCAGATATAATATAATTGGTAATTATACATATACACTTAATATCCTAACAAGGATTATTGGGATGCTCTACATAGGGTATTGAGATAAGTTAAAGGCATAATTAATCATCTATTGATTTTTTTGTCTATCCAATTGTACTAGAAGAATATTGTGATGTCTATTGGATCTCTGATTCAGATGAATCAAAATCTGTATGTGTCTATATCTTCACCATTGGTGGAGGTGTTATGTGACAGAGTGAGTTTTTTGAATTACTTCTTCTCTCCTAAAGTTTTATTTCTCAAATTGTTGACCAAAAATGTCCTCAAATACCTCCCTCACTAAATAGAATAGAAAGGAGTCACAAAATTCAATTAATTCAAACCCTAATATTATATGATGGTGAATTATATGTATTAATGTATTTAATGAATAACCATGTTTAACCATCGAATTTGAACCCCAATTTTCTACCACAGCTACATCATGACATTATAAATATACACCTAAAACTTTATTGCAATTGGATTATCCAATTGAGAGATATAAGCAATTGCATTTTATGTGTGTATTTCATTCATTTTGAGCCTTTAACCTATGTCTTCGATCATATGTGTGACACATATTGATGTCACAGCCCTCTCAGACCTTGGTCATGGGCCTTTATTTTTTGACTTGTGATCCCAGCCATCTAGGGGAGATCATACAACTTGGAGGTTGTCCCTAACCTCCCGCAGGACCAGGGCTTCAACCCCAACAGATTGACAACCAACCCCAACACCCTCGTGCCTACCCTAGCAACTTTCTTGCGAAACCAGTGGGATAATTCCCCTCCTCTCTCTGAGATGACTGCAACCATCTATCAAATGTCACCCCTACCTCCTTGGTCAATGAGAATGACCTCCCCCTTTCCACACCTCTCCCTAGCGACGGTGGCCAAATTTAGGGCTTCCCTCCACGCCACCTCTCTAGCCTATTTAAGTATCCCACTAGCACCGCCTACCCTCCTTTGATGATCAAGCACTCCCATTTGGATCAAGAGGTGTCGCCACCATCTCAAACCTAAACCACCTCACCTCACCTGACCCCGACCTCCTCCCTCACTCCAGGAGCCTCCACCTTCCAATCCACAGAGGTTACACCTTCATGGGATCTCGAAGAGTCAAGCAATACCCCCATTGGAGTTGTGAAGGTCTACCAACTCGGGTTGACAAACTATTGCAACTGAGCTCAAAAGCTCCATTGCCGGCAAGGTCAGGGACATGTCAAGCAGTAGGGAGTGATCGCAAAGCCTCACAAACACTGCACAAAGCTCTGTGACCCCTCAATCCATCCCAAGGGTAGGTAAAACCCAGAAACCTCATTTGGCTTTTCATGTCCACCATAGATCAAAACCTGAGCTATGGTCCATCTCTGGCAAAATTCTTGGGTTCGTTGAACTCAGTGAGACCCCACGAACTTAATCCACTCCTCCTCACACACTCAAAACTCACCTAGCTACCCTGGTCCATCGCCATCTTTTTCTACAGCCATCGTGCTCTGCTTCCATGGCGCGAGCAAATAATGAAAGGCTTCCTTTTACAGTAATGCCCATATGATTTCATGCCTAGCCATTTTTCAGGAAAGGGCATTCTCGCCTTTTGTCCCCCCTTTTTGACCCTCTGAACCGAGCCATGTTTCACGGGTTAGTGGCAGAATCTAGGAAATCAAATCCTTCACTAGATTCGCAATACCAAGCCTACAAATCCTTTTTTTTATTTTCATTTTATTTCTTAAAGAAAGTATTTGATTGGCCAGATCTTGTAAAATCGATTAAAAATATCTCATGTATTCGAAAAATCCTCGTAAAATGTCCATGTTCATAGAAAAATAAGAGGAATCTATATAAAATATTGCAAAGATCTAAATCCACCCTTAGAATCGATGCACCTTTCTTTTGGATCTTAAATGTTTTCTTTATAAATTAACTTGTAGAAAATAATGATGAGAATAGGGATCATTATTTATGAAAAATCCTAAGACCCCAACATGATCCTGACATGGCTCAAAACCCTAATCAAATAGGGGTGGTTGACTCAATAATGATGGAAAGCCTAAATTCTAGTTTTCTCTCTACATGTGTATAACTTATGCATCTAAATGTCAAATTCTAAATATCTGATTACACTTTATGATTTTTGAATGACCCTAAAACCCTAGATCCAACTCTGATCCCTTTGAATCATATGAATCCTAAAGGGACACCATTATCGATCTAAACGATAATAGAAACCCTAATATGGAATGATGAGAACCCATGATGATATTAGGTCCTTGTTTACATTTCAAGGTAATCTACTCTCTCTTAATCTAGGCTTGCTGAAATCAATTTATGACATTCAAGGTACATGGATATAAGTATATGACTAGTTTTACTAGATGTTAATTATAAGTACCTGCTTGCATGTATTTGAATACATTGTTGGATGTAAATCTATATGTATTGCCATTTTTCCGCCTGAACATTAAAGAACATTAAGGAAATGAGAAATGAAATGTAGTTACTAATGGTGTTCATTAATCTCCCTATTGAAGAGGGAAAGCTTTAGAGTTGACTAGAAGTCCCTAATGGTACAAGGTACGTAGGGAGATCCCTAATGGTACAAGGTACGTTGGGAGTGGGCCCAAATAATATATGTCTGTGCTAAGTTCACCATAGTAATGCATGTTCATTTGAAATATGATTAATAAGTTGGATTTGCCTAGTTTTCTGCCTTAAAATAATGTTTACTTCTCTATATTCTCTTTTCAACTATTTTTCTTTATAACAGCATAGTATAGAATTTTTACTACCACATACCAACTTTTGGTGATGTTTTTGTTTCTCATATTTTCTAGGTTTACAGAACATGTGATGCATCTCAAAGTACCATACGTTAATAAATAATGGACATGGAGGATAGATTAGAAAGATCTCTATCTCTCATGTTATTTTTTAGCTAGATAGCTATATATTTTTTCTTCTAGATGATGTATAGGATGTTCTAAATCCTATGTAATAATAATTTCCTTTCTTTATAGAACTATTCATCTCTTCCATCCCAAATAATAGTATATAATGACTTTATTTATATTCAATGAATGAATGTTTTTGTGGCTAATCATGATGAGGTGGACAAGGATCTTGGCTCGTTTCTATGATTTCGTTAACTACCTTAATCTCTTATATTTTCCCTTATGACATTTATAGATATGTGTGCACGCATATCTGTGGATGTCACTATGGAAAGTATATAGAAATTGGGGTCGTCAAAGTTGGTATCAGAGTCAAGTTCACACATCATAGTCACATGGACTTCATTCACCCTATTGTGAGTCTAGGGTAGTCCTTGAGTTAGGGATGTGAAGGGTGGAGGTGACTAGGATAACATCTTCCATGGGTCTGGCTAAAGTATCCGAGCCACTTTTATTGGCAATCACAAGGCTACCTATATGGTAGTGTAAGTCTACCTACCTGATATCCTAAATGTCCCCTACTTCTTGGGCATACCTTAATTAGGACCCTTCTCATATATAGAAATTTCCCTCTCATCTTTTCTATAGGAAAATTTCCTTCTCATTTCCATTTTTTTAAATAATTCCCACTTACCTTTATGATATAAGGTTAGGAAAAGAGTCTCTCTATTTAGAAAAGTCATAAAGACTGACTGATAAGGATTTTAGGGTATCCTCAACAAATTGTAACATTAAGAGCATGAATGATCAATAGAGAAGAATAATGAAATATCATGTGAAGATATATATATATATATATATATATATATAGGGCGTTCATTCGTTGCCCGCACGGGTAACTTGGATTTTCGCTACCCTGCAGCCAAAAAAGTAACTCTCCTAGCTAAAAAAGTAACTCTACTATCAAAAAAGTAACTATGGTGGCCTAAAAAGTAACTCTGCTGGCCAAAAAAGTAACTCTGTACAAAATATACAGCAAATATATATATAAGGACGGGTTTTTTTTATTTTGGAGGGGCAAATGATATTATTTTTGGCTAAAATTTTTTGGAGAAATAGACAAAATAGTCCTCTACAATTGCGAAATTTTTTTTGAAAAAAAGTGGTGGGAAAGGTGGGCGGGTAGCTACCAGCGCAGGCAATAAATATGGGCCCATATATATATATATATATATATATATATATATATATATATATATATATATATATATATATATATATATATATATAATAATTCTTAATGATAAATCTAATATGTCCACCTAATTTCAGGATGCCTCCTAAGACATGTAACCCCAAGGCTTCTAAAGAGTGGTCCTCTAATAAAAAGGAAAGAGCCTGAAACATCTGAAGTACCTGATCTTGATACTGTTGCCAAAGAAAGGTGGGAGGAACAGAAGAAAATCCTACTAGACTTCATGGAGACCCTTGCCACAAGAGGAACCCCTGAACCCAGCTCTTCTAGGAAAAAGGAAGTGACAGTGATAGATTTCATCAAACTTAATGCTGACACCTTTTGGGAGGAAGACCATCCTGAAGTCATGGATAAGGCTAAGGCCTAGATCCTCTCTGTGGAGAATGCCTTCTGTACCCTAGAAGTACCCAATGAGAAGAAGGTCAAATTCACCACCCATCTACTTAAGGGAGGGGAAACAATTTGGTGGGAATAATATGGCAGGAATGGGGGAGAAGAAGTAGATAACTTTGGGTGGGAAGCCTTCAAAACCCTCTTCACTGATCATTTTATGCCCATAGATGAGAGGAAGAGGAAGGAGAAGATGTACATGGAGCTTAAGTAGGGCAACCTTTCGATAGCTGACTACACCTAGAAGTTTAGACTTCTAGAACATTATGCACCTATTAGGACTGAAGACCGCCTCACCGAGCATTATGTTGATTGCCTTTCTGCCCACCTAAAAACCCTAGTCATAGCCTCCCATCCCAAAAGCATAGATGAAGCCTTAGACATGGCCCTCAAGTAGGAGAGAGAGCAGGGCATGCAGAAACCTTCCAGCATGGGGTACTTAGGGTTAAGCACCACTGACAAGGATAAGTCTAGAAAGTTCAATCTTAGTCATAACAACAAGAGATCAGGGAAAAGAGGAGGTTCAGGAAAGGGAGGACAGAAAGGCCACTAGAACTAGTAGAGGACAAATCATCCCAAGTGCAAGACTTGTGGGCATTTCCATGATGGGGTATGCCGTCATACCAAGTCAGTTTGCTATAACTACAAGAAGGAGGGTCATTTCGTCGCCAAGTGCCCCACTCCCTCTGTCTTTGGAAATCCTATAGCAGGTGCTCCACGGCCTTAGGGACACCATAATGGTAGGGTATTTGCCGTCAATGCAGAAGAGGCCAAGGCAAATCCCAACCGTCTTTGTGAAGGTAACCTAAATTATTTTCATAATTTAATATCTTGTTCAATCCTTCAAATTATGCATAACTCAATTATCCTGTGTACGCACTATAATATTAAATAATCATCCTATTAAGGCTATATTTGACTATGGATCTACAAATACTTTTATATCTCGAACTCTGGCATCTATGTTACATCTACATATAAGGGACTTGGGATATATTCTGGATGTGTCTACTCCTAGTGTCAAGATACTCACTACCCTATAGAAAATTGATGTCCACTCTCTTAAATTCGAAAATCATGATATGCCCTTTGAATTCATTCTCTTAACTGTGGAAGACTTTGATATTATACTTGGCATGGATTGGCTATACACATATCATGCTCACATTGACTATAGAAACAAGATGGTAGTCCTCTCTCAACCTCATTCATGTCCTATGAAGATCCCTAAGGGAAGTGGATTCTGTAATAATATTATAATCTCCTCTCTTAAATCTAAAAAGCTCATTTCCCAAGGATATAAAGTCTTCCTCGCATTAGTCTCATAGACCAGTCCTAGTAGCATCCCTGTAGAAAGGATGGAGGTGGTACGTTACTTCCTAACATATTTCTGGAGGAGCTTCCTGGGCAGCCTCCAAATAGATACACTGAGTTCTCCATAGATCTTCTTCTTGGAACCACTCTGATTTCTAGGGCGACATATAGGATGGCTCCTACTGAGCTTGTGGAGTTGAAGAAACAGTTACACAAACTTGTCAAAAAGGGTTTTATCCGCCCAAGTATTTCCCCTTGGGGTAAACTCATTATCTTTATCAAAAAGAAAGATGGTTCTATGCGAATGTGTATTGACTATCGCATGTTGAACCAATCCACTATTAAAAACAAGTACCCTCTCCCTCGCATTGATGACCTCTTTGATCAACTTCGCATTGCCAAGGTTTTCTCAAAAATTGATCTTCGCTCTGGCTACCATTATGGGCATTATGAATTTCTAGTGATGCCATTAGGGTTGACAAACACACCTTGCGTATTTATGAACCTCATGAACAAAGTATTCCAACCTTATCTTTATGAGTTTGTGGTCATCTTCATTGATTATATCTTGATTTATTCTAATTCTATGGAAAAGCATCGAGAACACTTGCGAGCAGTTCTTCACATCCTTCAAACTTATAAATTTTATGGTAAGCTTTCTAAATGTGAATTCTGGATTGATAAAGTCATGTTTCTTGGACATGTCATTTCTGGGGATAGCATATCTATTGATCCTGCCAAAGTCTCTATTGTACTTGATTGGAAACCTCCTCGAAATCCTTTTGAACTCTGGAGCTTCTTTGGTCTAGCCGGATATTATCGTTTCTTTATTCCAAATTTCTCCAAAGTTGCACTTCCTCTGACTAAGCTTCCTCAGAAGGACGAGCACTTCATCTGGTCAGCTACATGTGAGTCCAGTTTCTAGCAATTAAAGCAGAGTTTGACATCCGCTCCTGTTCTTGTTCTACCCTCTGGCAACAAAGGGTTTGTGATATTCATTGATGCTTCGAGGAATGGGTTAAGATGTGTCCTACAGCAGAATGGAACGGTAGTGGCCTTTTCATCTAGACAGCTAAAACCCAATGAACTTAATTATCCCACACATGATTTCGAATTAGCTGCAATCATTCATGCTCTAAATATTTGGAGGCACTACTTGTACGGGGAAACATTTGATATCTTCACCGACCAGAAAAGCCTGAAGTACATTCTAACCTAGAAGGACTTGAATCTATGACAACGATGATGGATCAAGTATCTAAAGGACTATAATTTTAACTATTGTTTATCATCTGAGTAAGCCAAATGTAGTCAATGACGGCCTTAGTAGGAAAAGGGTAGTGTGTGCATCCTTATATGTCCCCGAATGGAGAAATGTGGAGGACCTAGTGGGCTAGAAGCCACAGTTCATGTCTGATCATGTACATGTCAACAATATATCTATCACATCTAACTTGCAATCTGAACATCTTGAGGCACAAAAAGCTAGTCCTGATCTTATGGAGCTTTCCTCTCTCCAATTAAAGCCTCAAGCACATCTGTCTGTCGGTCTTGATTGTGGTCTTTGATACAAGAACCGTATGTGGGTTCCAGTGCAGTCAACTATAAAGACAATGATTCTCAATGAGGCACATGGGTCAAAGTACATAGTTCATCCCGGTACGACAAAGATGTACGTACAAAGACCTCCAATGTCAGTTCTGGTAGAGGGGCATGAAGAGTGATATTGCTGAATTCGTGTCCAGATGTCTGACAAGCCAGAGAATCAAGGTCGAGCACTAGAGACCAGGTGGTCTACTACAACCCCTTGAAATTCTGGAATGAAAATGGGAACACATCACCATGGATTTCGTGGTGGGACTACCCAGGACCAGGAAGGGATACGACGCTGCATGGATCATAGTGGATCGTCTCACCAAGTCAGCTCATTTTATCCCTATGAAGACTACTGCAAAAGTTTCTGAGTTGGTCGACCTTTATATATGGGAGATAGTACGTCTACATGGAGTTCCAATGTCTATTGTCTCGGACAAGTACCCAAAGTTCACTTCAAAGCTATGGAAGTATGTTCAAGAAGAAATAGGCACCAAGTTGAACTCTAGTACTACATACCATCCTTAGACAGATGGGCAGTCAGAACGCACAGTACAAATCTAGAGGACCTTCTGTGAGCTTGTAGACTTGATTGGGAAGGCTCATTGGACTGTTACCTTTCTTTAGCTGAGTTCTCATATAATAATAGCTATAAGGTGAGTATTGGGATGCCTCCCTATGAAGCTTGATATGGGCATCCCTATAGGTCTCCACTACACTAGGATGACGTCGGGGAACATGCCTTGATGAAATCTGAGGAGATGCAGCTATATATCGATAAGGTTGCACTGATCAGGCAGAGGATGAAGTGAACACATGATAGGCAGAAATCTTATGCAGATGCACACAAGCAGGAACATCAATTCAAGGAAGGTGATCATGTCTTTCTGAAGATATTACCTATTCAAGCTTTGGCCAAGAATAAAGGAAAGCTCAGTCCTCGTTATGTGGGACCATTTGAGATCCTTGAAAGGGTTGGTGAATGTGCCTATTGTCTTGATTTGCCACCCCAGTATAGTGGCATGCATAATGTCTTTCATGTATCGAATCTGAAGCCTTATGTCAAGGATCTGAGTCACTTTCTAAACCATGAGACTCTCGAGTTAAAAGATGATCTATCTTATGCGGAGTCCCCGGTCAGGATTCTCGACTTCAAGACTAAGGAGCTTTGTAGTAACCGACATATAGATATGGTGAAAGTTCTCTGAAGACACAATGATCAAATTGATTCCATTTGGGAGCTCAAGTCTGGGGTCAAGAAGAAATATCCACATCTCTTTCCGACAGCTTGAATTTTGGTGACAAAATTCTTAAAAAGGAGGGGAGAATGTGACAGTGTGCATTTTTCATATTATTTCTTCTCTCTTAAAGTTTTATTTCTGAAATTGTTGATTAAAATTGTCCTCAAATACCTCCCTCACTAAATTGAATAGTACGGAGTCACAAAATTCAATTAATTCAAACCCTAGTATTATATGATGGTGAATTATATGTATTAATGTATTTAATCAATAACCATGTTTAACCTTTTAATTTGAACCCCAATTTTATATCAGAGCTACATCATGACATTATGAAGATATACCTAAAATTTTATTCCAATTGGATTATCCAATTGAGAAATATAAGCAATTGAATTTTATGTGTGTATTTCATTCATTTTGAGCCTTTAACCTAAGTCTTTGATCATAAGTGTGACACATATTGATGTCACGCCCCTCTCAAACCTTGGTCGTGGGCCTTTATTTTTCGTCCTGTGATCCCAACTGTCTAGGGGAGATCAGATGACTTGAAGGTTATCCCTAACCTCCCGCAGGACCCGGGCTTCGGCCCCAACATATCGACAACCAACCCCAACACCCCTGTGCCTACCCTAGCAACTTTCTCACAAAATCGGTGGGATAATTCCCTTCCTCTCTCTAAGATCAGTGCAACTTTCTATCACACATCACCCCTACCCCTTGGTCAATGAGAATGGCCTTCCCCCTTTCCATGCCTCTCACCAGCAGCAGTGGCCAAATTTAGGGCTTCCCTCCACACCACCTCTCCATACTATTTAAGTATCCCACTAGAACCACCTACCCTCCTTTGATCATCAAGACTCCCCAATTGGATTGAGAGGCATTGCCACCATCCTGAACCTAAACCACCTCACCTCTCCTAACCCCGACCTCCTCCTTCACTCCAGGAGCCTCCACCTTCCAATCCACCAAGGTTACACCTTCCTGGGATCTCGAAGAGCCAAGCACTACCCCCCGTTGGAGCCACAAAGGTCTACCAACTTGGGTCGACAAACCGTTGCAACTGAGCTCAAAAGCTCCACCGCCGACATGGTCGGGGACACGACGAACAATAGGGAGTGATCATTGAGCCTCAGGAACCCTGTGTGGAGCTTCATGACCCCTCAATCCAGCCTGAGGGTAGGTAAAACACAGAAACCTCATTTGGCTTTTCTTGTCCACCGTAGATCAAAACCTGAGCTATGATCCATCTTCAGCGAACTTCTTGGGTTCGTTGAACTTATCGAGACCCCCCAAACTGAACCCACTCCTCCTCACACACTCAGAACTCACCTAGCTACCCTGACCCATCTCCATCTCCATCTTTGTCTCCAACCATCATGCTCTACTTCCATGGAGCGAGTGAACAATAAAAGGTTTCCTTTTACAGGAATGCCTGTATGATGTCACGCCTACCCATTTTTCAGGCAAGGGCATTCTCACCTTTTGTCCCCCCTTTTTGACCCTCTAAACCGAGCCATGGTTCATGGGTTAATGGCAGAATCTGAGAAATCAGATCCTTCACTAGATCCACGATACCAAGCCTGCAAATCCTTTTTTTATTTTCATTTTATTTCTTTACGAATTATCTGATTGGCCAGATCTTGTAAATCAATTAAAATTAGCCCCTATATCAGAAAAATCCCCGTAATATGTCCATGTTCTCTGAAAAATAAGAGGAATCTATATAAAATATTGCAAATCCAACCTTAGAATCAATGCACCTTTCTTTTGGATGTTAAATGTTTTCTTTATAAATTAACATGTAGAAAATAATGATAAGAATAGGGATCAGTATTTATGAAAAACCCAGAGAACCCAACTTGATCCTCACATGGCTTGAAAACCTAATCAAATAGGGGTGGTTGACTCAATAATGATGGAAAGCCAAAATTCTAATATTCTCTCTACATATGTATACCTTATGCATCTAAATGTCAAATTCTAAATATTTGATGACACTTTATGATTTTTTATTGACCCTAAAACCCTAGATCCAACTCTGGTCCCTTTAAATCATATGAATCCTAAAGGGACACCCTTAATGATCTAAACCATAATAGAAACCGTAATATGGAATGATGAGAACCCATGATCATATTAGGTCCTTGTTTACATTTCAGGGTGATCTACTCTCTCTTAATATAGGCTTATTGGAATCACTCTCTAAGATTCAAGGTACGTGGATATAAGTATATGACCAGTTTTGTTGGATGTTAATTATAAGTACTTGCTTGCATGTATTTGAATACATTGCTGGATGTAAACTATGTGTATTGCCATTTTTTTTGCCTGAACATTAAAGGACATTAAGGAAATGAGAAATGAAATGTAGTTACTGATGGTGCTCATTAATCTCCCTATTAGTGAGGGAAAGCTTTAATGTTGACTACCACCTCCCTAATGGTACATGGTACGCAGGGAGATCCCTAATGGTACAAGGTATGCGGGGATAGGGCCCAAAGATTATATGTTTGTACTAAGTCCACCATAGTAATGCATCTTCATTTTGAAATATAATTAATAACTTGGATTTACCTGATTTTCCTCCTTAAAATAATATTTTCTTCTCTTTATTCTCTTTTCAACTATTTTTCTTTATGGCAGCATAGTATAGCATTTTTACTACGACATACCAACTTTTTGTTGATGTTTTTGTTTCTCGTATTTTCTAGGTACAAGGAACATGTGATGCATCTCAAAGTACCAGAAGATAATAAATAATGGACATGTAGGATTGATTAGATAGATCTCTATCTCTCATCTTATTTTTCATCTAGATAGCTATTTGTTCTTCTAGATGATGTATAGGATGTTCTAAATCCTATGTAATAATAATATCCTTTCTTTATAGAACTATTCATCTCTTCCATCCCAAATAATAGTACGTAATGACTTTATTTATCTTCAATGAATGAATGTTTGTGCGGCTAATCATGATGACGTGGACAATGATCTTGGCTCATTTCTCAGGTTTAGTTGACTACCTTAATCTCTTGTATTTTCCCTTCTGACATTTATAGTTATGAGTGCACACATATCTATGGATGTCACTAAGGAAAGTATATAGAAATTGGGGTCGTCACATGTTGTGTATTCGAAATCTACCAAGAAAACATGTGTAGCTCGTTTCACTATGGAGTACGAATTTTTGTAATGAGAGAATAGCTAAGACATGTTTTAATGGATCTTCCCATTTGAGAGAAAACTTCTCTGCAAGCATTTATACACTGCGATAATCAAGGTACCATAAAAAGAGATAAAAATAAAGATTATAATGAGAAGAGTAGACATATTCATCTATGTCATAATATTATGAGGTAGCTTATATGTGATAGAATATTCTCAATTGATTATATAAAGTCAGAATTAAACATGGTTGATCCTTCAAAAAAATCCATTTTGTTAAAGTTAGTGATCAACACATTGAGGAGAATGACATTATATCCATACTAGAATTCGAAGTGAAGGATACCCAACCTTCATGAAATGTGATCCTGAGAAGTATGTTCAATGGGAAAACAAAGTCCTTGAATGACTCAATGTATTATATGAATTTTTATTTCATTCTTGTAATATGAAAAATAATTTGTAGTGAAATAGTTGAATATAATTTTATTCTTAGTAGATTTGGGAGCCATTGATGGTGATAACTGCAATACAAACTTGATCGATGTTCAATTATATAAGTTTACAGTGGAGTCACTCCTATTGAGGCATTTGCATGTCTTTGAAGCATTCATTAATATTCTCATTAGGGGATGGCCTAAAAGTACCAAACTATAAAAATGAAAATTGCTTCAATGAACGCCATGCGAGTAACGAACCTCTGATTATACTAAAAGGGAATTAGTTCAAGAATATACTTCTACCAATCATCTATAAATTACACACATCTACTCTATATTTTAGTTTAAAAAGATAGTTCTACTAAAGTTTATGGATGCCATTCGATTATGTTCTTCAATCGATCTCTAGTCGAAGTTTTATTATTTTGTTTTAAAATAGTGAGAGATTGTTGTAGAGAAGTGATATTTAAAAGATAAAGATAAAGCTGAACTCCCACATAGGTGAGCTCAGAGACTTTCCTCCTTATATATGAATTCATATCGGTAGGATATTTTAGGAACAAAACATGACACATGCATGGCGGGTCATCCCAAAGAGGTTTGGGATGGGCCAGTCTAAAAATTATTTATCTGGGCGAATCCGTACATGTCACATCCCACACGCAGAGGGTGTTGATCGACCCTCCCATGATTCCTTGCATGGGTGCGGCCCAAATACGATTTTGCCATTTGGCCTACTCATCCAATTTGTACATGTGACACAACTCTTCAATGTTGTGGTTGTTTCCATTTGTTTGAGGTTCCGAACAACTACTAATTGGAGTCTCCGACCGAACACATCTTTTCATCTACCTTAAGTTTCTTTTTAGCACCATTGTTACAAGCATTTTCTTCTCACGGAAAACAGACGCTCCTATTTCTTTCTGATGTTTGCCTAATTGTTGAAAGACAAGTCAATTTCTTTCGTCGGTCATATGATTTGTGTGTGCACGCTTCACGTCGGCAAATATTGTTGAATCTTGAAAGAACAAGCGTCATCATGGTTTGCACCGATGTTCTTTTTAGAAAGTCGCGGAAATACTTTTGTGAACAATACACCCTGCATGCCTCATCAGCAGCATGATTTGGATGAATTTTCAGATTTACTACTTGTGATTTGTACCCCTACACAAATACCAGGGGGGGGGGGGGGGGGGGGGGGGGGGCGGCTTAATTACCTGCGTGATTTACCCTACGATCGCAAAGAGGAGCTTACCAAATAAACTGGATGCACCACGTTAGGTTACCCTTCTACAATTTCCTTGCTTATGCACAAGGTCCACCGAAACCGTAGGAAAACTGGTATGCTCTGCTTACGCTAAGATCTCCACGGAAGGTAATTGAGTTTGACCACGTTCGCAGTGCAAAAATCAAAGCAGGATAGTGCTCTTCCCCGGGTACCCTTGTTTAGACCTAAAATAAAGCCTCCTATAAAAGGTAAATCGTAAGGTACCTTTAAAAGGTAAAGCGTGAGATACCAGTACGAGAAATAATATAATAGCTAGAAATGTGTGCTTATAGATGAACGACGACGTGGTGTACGTCACCACCTTTATCCATTACTGCCAACGCCAACCTCGTACTACTGCTTTGCCAATTTATTAGCTAATAATAATCTTCTAACTTTCTTTGATCAGGATTAGCGCCTGACATTGCACCGGCCTGCTGCCCTCACGCATCCACTTGGCTTATCAGGGTGACTTTGCTTGGCAGCACTGGCGTAACAATCCACATAATTCCCTTGATAGATGTTGATGAACCAGGGGGGACCAGGAACGCAAGAAACATACTAACGTGTGCGGGCACATTTCCTGCTTGGTCCATTCCTTGGTAGTCTAAAGGGGCAACCTTGGATCTATGTTTTTCAAACACCACTGAAAAAAAAAAAAGAATTGTTAAGTTGACTGGTCAAAGTTGGCCAAGTTGTTCTCCTTTATTAACATTGATTGGTGCGATCCAATTTTTGTAGGCTACCCTTAAAACTATCAACCAAACATGCAGTACTAGTCTTCGTAAACCCAACTTACTGGGGCAACGTGTTCGACACATGCAATATAATCACGTTCATTCATTGAATTCAAAATAGTAAAACCTACTAATCAAAGTTAGGGGTAGGTAAGGTTTAGTCAAATCTGGTCTAACCCTTAAATTATAGACCAAAGCAAATATAGTGGTCTGAAAATTTTCCGGACCAGCGTTGATGGCTAAAGCAATCAAGACGGAAATTAACTTGACCATGATCGTGAAGTTATCTTATCGGGAGGCAGGAGAAGAGATCATCTCTGCCTCCTAGCAGCAGATATCAAGCACCTATCTTCATCCTTTGATTCTTGTTCTTTCACACATATTAGACGTACTTGTGACTAGGTGGCCCAAGCAGTTGTTAAGCTTGCCCTTTCAAGCCAGATTAGCACTGTCCACAGCCAAGAGCTGGTCCCGAATCTCATTGTAAGTCATGGAAACACAGATCGTTGATAAAACTCATGTAGTTTTCAAAGAAACTTGACCACTAAAATATAGTCAAGTTCGATAAAATTTGGTGTAAAATTACTACTGATGCAACCCTATTTACGACTTCATCTTGTATCTTATTGTACTCTAATCACATCTAATATGTTAGAATGCATGTCATTTCCCTCAATTCGTGTATTATTATCAAATGCACTTGTGGACGTTCTTTGCATATTTTTCTGGTACTTGGACAATGCATGGATGGACAAGAGAGAAAAATGGTGATCTTAGGGTTCCTTCATCATTGAAGGAGTCCATGGAAGGTCCAAGAGCTTATGCAACCTACCCCTAGTGGCCAAGATTCAAGTTAAAAAAAAAAGTCCATAAAGATCCAAAGCTCAAGCTGAAAGTGCCTTAGAAGAACCCAGCATGACCGTGGTGCCACGGAACGGTCATGCTAGTAACTTCAATCTCACAGTAAAATTATACAGTCAAGCACCAAAAATCAAGCTCAACAGCACCACCATGCAAACTACCATGTCAGTGGTATGATGGACCCCGCACGACCGTGCAGCCTGCCACATTCATGGCGCCAAGATCCAGAATCGTTGTGCTTAGCAAAACGGTAGTGCACCACAGTCGTGCCACTCCAACATGTACTCCATTCCATTTCCATTACAATACCTTCCACCCTATAATATTTCCTTTTTGGGGTTTTGGCCATTTTCCACCACATTTCCATGTTATCCCACCTTGGAGTAGAGAGGTGCTAAAGGTGATATTGCTAGGAGGAGGAGTGTCCTTCAAGGTACCATAACTTTCCACTCCTCTACTCATTCTTCTTTCTCCATTTTTATATTTTTCCTTGTTATGAGTAGCTACACGCCCCAGGTGGGTTGCTTGGGTCAAAATGTTACTTTGATACTATGTTGGGAGAAAATGATATGCAAAAATTATAATTTCATTTTCTAATTATTATGTTCTACTTTCATTTCATTTCCTTTTTTTCTTGTAGGTTTTTGGTTAAAATCACCTCAGTTCTATGGAAAATGTTTATACGCAAGTATTTTGGGAATTTCTTCTAGGTCCAATTATTGGATTCCTAAATAGCTAATCACATTCATTTATGCTAATCAATCCTCCTACACCTATATGATGGATCAAGTAGAAGGTTAGAAGCATTTATTGTAATTGGTTTAGAGCATTCTAATGCCTAGATGCTAGGTGAGGTGAGGCCGAAAACCTCATTTGCACCTTCCATTACAGCCCTCAATCAAAATTTCCCAAGGATCTTCTATGCTATAAACCTAGACTTGATTAGATCCTAATAAAATTCTATCTAAACTCTAAACCATGTGAGCCTCTCAAAGGTGGATAGGAGGTGATAGGAACTAGTTCCCCTATACATACCCTACCGCAACCATGGCCAAATTAGTAGTTTAACATAATTCATTAACATCTATCTTGTTGTTTGGTTTGGTTATTTAAATGAAATGTTAATGTTTATATGTT